>CM054058.1:553688106-554262065 GCA_028641055.1 Alopecurus myosuroides
ATGCAATTCAACGACTCTGTCTCAAGTTCCTGTCACCTAAAGACATCATCACGTCACTACACTACGGTGTTCTCCTATGAGCCCATGTAGGTGAAGTGTTGTACAGTCGATGTTCGTACAACACCATCATAGAATCACATAAAAGATAAATACTAGACCAAATAACAACTCATCTTATGTAACAAATCATTGCCAATTCATCCTACGCCCTCAGGAACATGCGGGAACTACTCACAACGTGCAAACATGATCATGTATGGTGACATATGTGGTACAACACAATCTAAAACAATGGATCCACCACCAAATAATGACAAGTACTCAATCCCAAACATGCAACGGAGTACAATAACACGTATCTAGGGTGTAGCAATGATAAAACTATGAGGGGAACGGAGTGGATCACGGTGATGGTGATGGTGGAGATGCAGGTGCCGGTGAGGATGGTGATGGAGATGCCTCCTCCCACGCCAAGGAGGAGATGGGGATGAAGATGGGGATGATTTCCCCCTTCTCCGGAGCTCCGGAGCAGCAGGATCTGTCTCCCCCGCGGAGAGTTTCGAGAGTTTCGCCGCCCTGGCGGCTCCGTCTCGTCTCGGGAAAATTAGGGTGTTCGTTTTCGGGGAAGACGGAGTCGTCAGCAAAAAGACCTCGGGGAGGAGGTGCTGTGGGCCCATTTGGGTGCCCCACACGCGGCCAGGGAATCTGGCCGCGTGGGCTACCCCCTTTTGGGCCTCCTGGCCCTCCTCCTTTGTGTCTTGTGCCCACGGCCTTTCTCCCGAAGAAAAACTGACAGGATTTCTTTCCTTTCGCAATTTGGATACCTGTAGCTCCCGAAACATCAAAAACATGAAAACAGGTGTTTTCTGACACCCAGAAATTAAATACCAAAAATAGGGACTTTGTAGGAAAGTCCCATAAAATCATCTAAATGCAAAACAATGACATAACATTGATAAAACATCCCAATAATGCCTATATGGAGGGTATAAATGATGATATAAAATGCACGTATCAGCCACTAAGATCATAAAATAATCAAGGAGGCAATAACATGATCATCAACGCCCACATACACCTATGTGTTCTACCCGTGCAAAACATCTACGCATAGATCCGGCTCTGATACCACTGAAGGATTCATTGCATAGAAAAAAAAATTCCTACACGAGAGACATCCGAAAGGCCAAGATCTAATCTAGGAGATGAATGCAACAGACATAGAGAGAGTCTTAAGAAGAACATACCCTCGAAGATACAAAGCGTTACGAGATCAAATCTCATTGTTGATGTAGTCGTAATCACATCGATCTAAAGATCGCTAAGATGAGAGCTGCAATTCGGCAGCGCTTCCGCACTCGGTCACACATACAACTCGATGACGACCTCTGTTCCCTCGATCCAGCGGGGCAGCAGAAGTAGTGGATCCCTCAGAAACCAGCAGCACGACGGCGTGGTGTGGTGGAGAAAACTTCGTTCAGGGCTTCGCCAAGCGCATGAACATGAGGTGGATCAGAGGGAGGATGGAGATGACACAAGTGTGTGTGTAGAGGGAGGTCCAACCCCTCTTTATATAGGAGGGAGAGGCAGCCACGAATTTTTGGTGCCTCCACCTCTCCCCTCATCATGTGGGTGGAGTCTCCACTAAACCCACTCATTCTCTCATCAATTCCCACTCAAAATTCATGGGTTTTCTTTAATAAATAAATAAAACAATTTTATTTCTTTATTTTAATATTTGTTAATCCTATCAACAAACATTAACACTTACGCCTTTGAACTATTTGTTAATCAAACATTAACATATACCACCTTGAACTATTTCAATATTCCTCGAAATAATTCCGGTGACTATTTCAATATTCCCCGAAACAATTTCGGTGTTGACCAAAATTTTCTCCGATATTCCGTATCCACTCAATCGCGTCATCAAACCTTAAGTGTGTCACCCTACGGTTCGTGAATAATGTAGACATGATCGAGACACCTCTCCGATCAATAGTCAACAGCAGTACCTAGAGATCCGTAATGACTCCTACACATTCAACGATGAATCTAGTGATCATGTGAACCATAAACGTCGTAAACTATTCACTTTGTCTCGCGATAGTCTCGTTACCTGACAAGTAATCTTTTCTCCTTTGCGTGATATGACATCCTTGTGATCATATCACGTGCTTGCAAGCGGTGTCGATGTGATATCACCGAGGGGGCCCAGAGTATATCTCTCCGTCTTTTTGGATGGACAAATCCCACTCTTGATCCATGAGCCTCTACTAACACTTTTCGAATACCTAACGCCACTTTTATAGTCACCCTGTTACGGTGTGACGTTTGATGACATCAAAGCACCCTTCCGGTGTCAGTGATTGACATGATCTCATGGTCTAAGGAATAAGTTACTTCGTATGCAAGATATAACAATATAAACTAAATGACTTGATCGTATTGTTATCTTGATATTGGGTCTATGTTCATAACATCATTCTACCAATGACATGACCCCGTTATTAACAACATCCAATGTTGATGATCAAGAAACCTTGATCATCTATTAATCAACGAGCCGGTTAAAAGAGAAGTTTTACTAGGAACCATTGTTTGTTTATTAAACACACATGTATCGACGTTTCTGGTTAATACAATTCTAGCATGAGAAATAAACATTTATCATAAATAAGAAATAAGATCCTAACCACTTTATTATTGCCTCTCGAGCATATTCCCTTCACAAAGAAGCGTGGAATTTATTAAGTACTAGAAGGATACCCCGCGCTTTTTGCGGCGGGAACATGTGAAATCAAATTATTGGATATCTTAAATTTTAACATATCAAAATATATTTTGGAATATTGAGTTATTTGAGGATGATATATATGATGTGGTAAGTTGGGAGAAAAATATAGCTGAACTCTGATTTTTGAATTCCACGAACCTTGTGACAACTTGCAGGTCCTAGTATATAAATAAAAAAAACATACTATATACTTTGCATACCTTGAAAGGGCTATATTGGTACATTGATATCTTTTTGTGTAGACCCCGGAGAGGCCAATTTTTTTTGCTGGCGTGCATGAGAGCATTCTAAATATACTGAAGATTGTAGAGATTTTGTTCACTCCTTCGTCCAATATTAAACGACCCTTCATTGAAGATCAGTACACTCAAGCAAATAACGAACCAACATATATGTAAACCCAAAACACTTAGCATGGTCCTCAACAACACATTCTGGTATTTGTATCCAATGTCACTACAAGAAAGATGACATTTAGTCACCAAGAAATTGCCACCAAGCAGTTTGGTGGCTATATGTGTACCATTTGTCACCAATAACCTAATAGTTTGGTTACTATGGCTTCACTAAACCTTTAGTCACCAAGGACTGGTAACTAAAGATTGTTATTTAGTAACCAACAAATGCAATGTTGGTTTCTAAATACATTCAGCAGCCGGGTTTTAGCAACCACGAAGAAATCGAGAATGTTGGTGATAATAAATCATTAGAAACCAATAGTTGATCTCTAGTAACCAAGTACCTTGGTGACTAAAGGTCTATTCTCTAGTAGTGTGTTAGTACGAAGAAGGAGTTGCTTGGTTCGATCTAAATTAAATCTTTGAGTGAATATGGCATGCTACTTCACACAATCTGGCGCTGAATAGAAAAATCATGGGGAAGTTGATGCGACTCTGCAAATAAAGTTGGGAGAAAATAATCAATTTTTTGCAAAACATATGTCCTAGAGTAATTGTGGTGAATGCTTATGTGCTTTGATAAAATGGGTAAAGTGATGAATCATGGGATTTCATCTAGAGAATGATCCATTAAGAAGTTTTATTAAACTTACCTCATGAAGTTTTCTGTAGGAAAAAGAATAAAGCGTTAGAAAGTTTGACAAAAAACATGAAGAGGGAGTGGGGGAGAGGACAGAGATCATATTTTCGTGATAAAATGAGACCATCTGTTCAAGCTGTGGCAAAGCTTTGCTTTTGGCACAGACCACCGATGCAGTCGATACATTCTGTAGCTCCTATGCAGCTGTGTACCCTTGTGGTAATAGTGAGTTTTAATTGGATGATGCTGCGTGGGGTAGAGTTCCTGGAGGATGAATAAATCTTCAGCACTATGGAAGAAGACGATGTGTCACCACCCGTTGGTTGGAAACGTTGCTAATAATTAAAAGGGGTTAGGAAGCGTAAATTTACCACCGGTATAAAAAAACGCTTGCATTAGACGGAAGTTTAGAAGACGTACCTGACTTTAAAGGACGTGGATCATTGTGAGGGGTGTCATTCATGATTAGATATAGAGCATGTAGTTAGTGGGCATGTCACGACTGGGGAAATACAAATGGGCGGTTAGATGATTAGAATCGGATGGCTCTAAATACATGATGATGTGGATGTGTTGCATGTCAAGATAGAAAAATCATAAATACTCTCTAGTGGGGTTTTGCTTTATAAGAGATATATATTTCACTCAATATTTAAAACCTTCATCATGTATATGATGTGTTTGAAATCATCGTGCCACACGAAGGTGGTGTCAATTCAATCACACAATATTTCGGAACAAATGATATTTCACTAATTCAAAAGATTTGTAACTTGATCATCCACGAAGGGAGTGATCCATAATATTCTGATAAGATAACCAGGACTTCGTCGTATTAATCCACAAGAGTATTACATCGCCAAACATGCGACCTTATAACAATAACCTGAGCCGAAGCTAAAAAATATTTCAAATTATAAAAACAAAAGTGGAGATATCTTCATCCTTGGATGGTCCTTTATGCGCCTAACTCGGCGCTCATCAACACCTTTTATTCTCCAGTCTCCTTACTTTTTGTTGCGTAGATCCTATATGTAATTTATAAAATACTTTTAGAAATCTATACACCGAAGATACTAGTAACAATGACAAATAACATTCAGGTATAACTCTTATACCTTTATCACTCTTGGCGAGTTTCTTTTGCCTAAGGGATCTCTGGCAATTCCTCATCTAAAATTCTTTTCCTTTTACAGAAAATAACACTCGGGTTTTTCATCAGCTGGAAACTTAGGCTTATCTTGAGCGTTAGCACCTAGGCCTGACCGTTTCCCTTCATTCTCAAACCTTGCATCTTGGGCAACAATCAGAGTCTGATTCTTATCCCTCTTCAGAATAGTTTCAGCAGTCCTAAGCATAGTGAGGAGTTCATCTTGTGTTTTTTCCATCCCATTCATGATGTAATTCATGACAAACCGTTGTAATATGGGGGGGGGGGAGTGAATTCAATTATAAATTCATACATAACTCTTTCGGGATGTGACAAACCAGAGCCCACAGCCTTGTATTGTAACCAAACATTTTGATTACATGATCACTCACCAAGCATCCTTCTGCCATGTGACATGACCATAAAGGCTTCGTTATTTCATAAAGCTTAGTATTGGCTTGTGTTTGGCACATGGTCATGAGTGCAACAATAATATCATGCACGGAAGTACGATCAAATTGTTTCTGCAACTCAGGATCCATACATGTCAACATGAGACATTGAACAACTATTGCATCATCACTCATCAAGGTGTCTGCATCCTTTTCAGCATCAGAAGCATCGTCATCGAGATCCTATGGAAGAGAAGCATCGAGGATATACTCTTTCTTGATACCCCTTAGAAAAACTCTTAGGGTATATACTCAATTCGCACGTGGTTTCTTCTCAATTAGTGGACCAAGGTTAATAGTAGGTGCATACGAGGAATGGATTGAGAACAATTTAATAGTTAACTTGGACATGTTCGTAATTTTTTTGCAAGCACTTGTTAAAATAACTATGTCCTCCCACAAAATCGGATATTCCTCGTGATCATAATTTAAGGTATTACGGAATCCACGCTAAACTTATAACCAAGGATGGATACATCTCAAGATTATTAGATCAACGGGTAGGAAAACTTGCCGATCACTACCATCATGATTTCTGCTTCACCTTTCAATGTGTGTGCCCTGAGCTCATGACTGTCATGCCTGAACATCAAGTCAACCAAATGATCATGCCACTTCAAGTGATGTCATCCCGACCCTTCGATACAAGTCATTGATGACCCACAAGTATAGGGGATCACAATAGTCTTCGAGAGAAGCAAAACCCAAATTTATTGATTCGACACACGGGGAGCCAAAGAATATTTCTTAGCCTTAACAACTGACTTGTCAATTCAGTTACACCTGAAAGTAGACTTGCTCGTAACAATTTATCAGTGGTAACATTTTTATAGCAGCTGTAGAAATAAAATAACAACAATAGTAAAATAGTAACAACAGTAGTAATCGCGGAAAACAACAGTATGGGAAGTACCGTAGGCATAGATGGAATGGATGGACGGGTGTTGCATGGATAACATAGGTCATGTAATAATATAACGAGGGGATTGCCAATAATAATATAAAGCATCAAACATGTAGGCAAACCATAGGCATGTGTTCCAATATAGTCATACGTGCTCACAATGAGAAACTTGCACAACATTTTTTGTCCTACTAGCCCGTGGCAGCGGGGCCTCTATGGAAACTACTGGTAATTAAGGTGCTCCTTTTAATAAAGCATCAGAGAAAAGCATTAACACTCCATGAACACACGTGATCCACATATCACAGCGATCCCCTCCGGTTGTCCCAATTTCTGTCACTTTGGCGCCTCGGGTTATGGACAATGACATGTGTAAAACAACTTGTAGATATGATTAAGAAACATAATTATAATCATGAAACAATAACATGGTCATATCTTAAATCATGACACTCGGGCCCTAGTGACAAGCATTAAGCATAACAAGTTGCAACAACGGTAGAAAATATTAACAATGGATACTAGGCACTATGCCCTTACAATCTGGCATTATTACATGATCGATCTCATCCAATCCCTTCCATCCCCCTCAGCCTACAGCGGTGTTTACTCACACATGAACAGGGAAATCATGGATGGTTGATGGAGAAGAGGTGGCGGTGTCGATGGCGATGATCTCCTTCGAATCCCCGTCCCGGTAGGGCGCCATAATAGGAACTTCTGATCCTCGAATCGAGTTTTGAGATGGCGGCAGCGCTCTGTTGTGTTTCTGTGGAATATGACGGACCCCTCTCGGTTTATAGATTATGGGGCATATGTAGTCGAAAGGGGAGTCCGAGGGGGTGAGGGAGTGGCCCACACCACCTGGCGGC
This sequence comes from Alopecurus myosuroides, assembly GCA_028641055.1. Taxonomy (NCBI): domain Eukaryota; kingdom Viridiplantae; phylum Streptophyta; class Magnoliopsida; order Poales; family Poaceae; genus Alopecurus; species Alopecurus myosuroides. The sequence continues at coordinate 553,695,320 of CM054058.1, forward strand.
GCGGCCAATGGGGAGGCGCCGGGGGGTGGTGTGGCCCCCTCCTGGCTCCTCTCCTGGCCCCCTTTTGCCTCTCGGGGTCTTCTGGTGTTTTAGGACCAATGAGATCTTTTCTGGGCATTTTCCCGAAACTTGATTTTTCTGCACAAAAACGAGACACCAAGGTTATCCTGCTGCAAACAGCATTAGTCCGTGTTAGTGGTATCCAAAACTCACAAGTTTAGAAGAAAACAATAAGAAAAGTTTTCGGAAAAGGATATAGGTTTCGACGTATCAACTCCCCCCAAGCTTCGCTTATTCTTTGTCCTGAAGCAATTCAGTGACAACTGAGTGCGATAAGAAATCTTTACGAATACATTTGTTTCATATGATGTAAATATACTCACTACATGATCAAGTGATGACGAAATTCATAATAAGATGTATGGAAAATAAAATTCACCCAGCAGTTATGCAAACCATGAAGAGATGCCAACAAACTAATAATAGACAACATGAAGTATATCAATCTGCAGGATTGCAATGCTCATAATAGGGTATGATAAAGTTTACTCGCTTTCCCTTAATAGTGGAGCAAAACATAAATGCCAGGGCACCTCTGAAGTTCAAATGAAGACTAGAAATAAAGATATCAAAGATACAAGTATCAAAGTTATACCACTATCAACCGTGTTTTGGGACAAGCACATTACACTAAGAATAACAGCCATGCTCTCAAGAAGGTGCATAACGCGAGAAAGTGAAGACTCAACATAAAAATAAAAGAAAGGCCCTTCGCAGTGGGAAGCGGGGATTAACTCGTGTGCTAGGGCTTCTTATTTTATTAAATAGAGGTATGGAAAACATGTTTAAGAGAGGTGTATGCTTATGTAAACGAATGGTAAGCAGACAATACAGTACGTCACAAGCCAACTAGACTTCACAAGAGCGGCTCCATAGAAGGACACATCTGGGTAGAAGGTCATCCCTCTTTCTCTTTTGTTTACACAATTATGCTTTGACTAATAAATCAGGGGCAAAAAGAGTGAAGAGAAGTGTTGTATTAATTTAGGGCTGGGCACCCCGCTGCTGGCTCTTCTATCATTGGATAAGCAGATGAAGCCACTAGTCCAGGGTGTGAAATCCAATCAACAAGTGAGATAAAGATTCTCTATTCACGTCCTCATGAGCTAAAATAGGGGCACAAAACATGAATAATTTTTCGAAGGTTTTAAAGGTATCACACGAGAAATTTACTTGGAGTGGCGGTTCAATACCACATAAATAGGTAGGTATGGTGGACACATTTGGCAAACTTTGGTTTTTGGGGTTTGGATGCACGAATAGAGCTCATACTCAGCATATGTGAAGGCTAGCAATAGACGGGGAGCGATAATCAAGAGAGCAACAACTGTCATAATCGTGCTTGCGACAAAACAAAATTAACAGGGGCATAAAATGATACAAATACTCTGAGGCAAAATAAATCTTCGAGGCTCAAGTGACTTCTTGTTTTTAGTCATAGCATGCGTGAGCATGTGCCAAGTCGATTCAAGCAAAACAATCAGAGGGAGATACCACAATGTCATACCCTTCTATGAATAAAATAATGCAAGCAAACATTCATACGACATGCTATCTTATATTAATAAGTTGGAACTAACACGTGAGAGAACAAACTACGAAGCATCAATTAAATAACATACACCTTACATGAACGGACTAATCATGTACACACGATGAGTATATGTACAAAAATAAAACAAATAGAGTTGATACCAGCATCTCACCACAACTCGGATTGACGTAAATCATCATTACTGCTCTTCACTTGTGGATTCAATAATATAGAATGATAATCAAGCTCCAATGGAGATACGGACATCCGGTGAACTCTGCAACAAACTTTGCAAAACCAAAGAAGAACAACAAATATTTTTGGGTTTTAGAATTAAAACAAGAACAGAAAGAAGCAAGCAAACAAAGCAAAACATTTTTGGATGTTTTAATACTAAACCGAAATAAGAAAAGAAAGCAAACCAACAAAAGTAACTAAATAGAATGATAATCAAGCTCCAATGGAGATACGGACATCCGGTGAACTCTGCAACAAACTTTGCAAAACCAAAGAAGAACAACAAATATTTTTGGGTTTTAGAATTAAAACAAGAACAGAAAGAAGCAAGCAAACAAAGAAAAACATTTTTGGATGTTTTAATACTAAACCGAAATAAGAAAAGAAAGCAAACCAACAAAAGTAACTAAATAAGAAAACTCGGATATATAAAGAACCGACCGAACATGATATATATAGATGAGTGTGATGTCGGTATACCTCCCCTAAGCATAGGCTTTTGGCCTAAGTGGAGATCATCTCCAAGGTGACCTTGATGTGGCACCCCCAAAGTATGATGAGGAGGAACCCTCCTCCTGATATGTGCTCCAGGACGCGCCGGTGTACTGCGTGTTGTGGTCCTCGGGAGGCGCGTCTCGTCTCTCCTGTTGCCTGTAAAACTCCGTAGTGCTCAGATGCTCGTTTACCTCCTCCTTGGAGCGCGACCATGGTGATATGTCAATTTTGAACAAAACTTGATGCGGCAAAATAACTTTCTGCTCATCTCCATCCATATATAAACCTCTATATACTAAGCGACCATCAGTAGAGTTAGAAGTGACAAACTGATGGGACTTCATGGCAACAAGGTTGAGTCTATAGGGAGCAATCAATTCATCATCAGGAGCAATAGAAAAATCTAGAGCAGTTGCTATACGTGTAGCAATAATTCCCCCAAAAAAGGGCGTTAGCAGCAAGGCGGCGTGCAACAAGTGCACCAAGGTTGTACTTCTTGCTACGGTTAAGCGTACCATCAATGAAAGAAAGGTGGTAACTAGAAATGTTGCTAGTGTTCTCCCTACCAAGGATACTAGTAGCAATGTAGTAAGTAAAATATCTAAGAGCAGGAAGTTGAATGTTCCTTATCTTCCCACGCTGGGGTGACGACCATCATCGTTGGTGATTTCTCGGTAGAGCGCCATAAGATCTACGGGTTTTTCCTGAATCCTGCACGCTATCCTAGAAGCGTTGATACCTACAATGGTACAAAAAGTCTCCAAGGGCAAAGAAAAAGAACTACTATATAACTTGAAGGCAACAGAGGGACCAAATTATGTGTTCTGAAATTTAAAACTCTCAACAAAAGTTTTTGTGAGAGCGGCATGCTGAAGGCTTTCATCCTCCATATAGCTGGTTAAACCAACTCTTTAAATAAGCATCATAAGGTCATCTACCAGACCTGCACTTCTTAGAAATGTAACACAAGGAAAGCTAGAGGGATTAGCGATACCATCACCTCCCGCATCGTCGATATTAGGTGCAATAAGGTCTTCATTATATGATGGCCTCACTAAAGTGGATGAGCGTGAGGGCCTTGTCCTCCTAGGAGCATCACTCCAAAATATCTCTCCAAAATTATGACTATCCATCTCTGAATTTTTTCAACAATCATCACAAAAATTAATTTCAAGAAACTATAAGGTGTAAACTACCATAGGGACTTATAGGAGAGATAAACATGCATCAAAACTATATTTTTTCTACTCAAATCAAGCATGCAAACTCACATAAGGTGTCACCTACAGTACCCAAATACTCTACTAAACAAAATTCTACTTGGATAATCGGAGGAGTCACATACCGGAGAGCAAACGCACCAAATTTCAGCACAAATGATGGGCTGAGCAAAGAGATCGAAAAATCTCGAGGAAGAACAGCAAGAACTCGGGTTTCAGGAAATGTGTTGAGTTTGGGAGGTGAGAGAGGGAACTTTGGCAGGGGAGAGAGTTAGTGGGCGCCAGGGGGCCCACACCATGTGGTGGCACCACAAGGGGCTGGCCGCGCCACCCCATGGTGTGCCTGACTGGTGGGTCCCCCTAGGGCCTCCCAGGTGGCTCTCTGCCTCATTTTTAACGTAAAAAAATATTATAATTTTTTGGAATTTTTCGAGAAACTTTATTTTTGAGGTATTTCTAGAATTTTAATAATTAATAAAAACCAGAAAAAAAGTGAAAAGGTGGAAAACAAAACCAAAACTAGAACTACATAGGTTCTATGACACTCCAATGGAAAAATATCCAAAGAAAACAAACGTGGAAGTGGTGAAAAAAAAGTATGGGTGGTGAAAACATGCATAACCACAGTAATCAGGGTGAAAACATGATAAAAACATGAATATGGATGATGTAAAACATGATTGTACTAAAGTAGAAATGTGATAACGGAAGTAAACATGGTGAAAACATAACGAGGAAGGTGAAAACATAGTGAAAACATTTCCCTCTTCATTCAAAATCATTTTGTTAACAAGGGTGATCAAGTCTTGTTATTCGAACAATTTTCATATGAAGCAAAACTTTGCTTATCAATAAATAATTATGTTACCTAAACCTTGACAGACATAGTCCCAATCATAATAATTTAATATTCTTTTTGTGGTATTGGAATGGGACAATAAAATTCTCCAATCTTGATGGTCTCAATATTTTCAACGGATTGTTAAACCATATATTCTATCAATCTTCTTGGGAAGATAAACAGTATGCTCTTTATCATTAACATTAAAAGTTACTTTTCCTTGATTGCAATCAATAAAAGCCCCTGCGGTGTTAAGAAATGGTCTCCCAAGAATAATAGACATATTATCATCTTCAGGCATTTCCAACACAAAAGACAGTTAATATCAAACAATTAGTAGCAACTTGAACAGGAAAATTCTCACATATACCAACAGGAATAACAGTAGATTTATCAGCCATTTGTAAAGATATATCAGTGGGTATCAATTTTTCAAGAGAGAGTCTCTTATAAAGAGAGAAATGCATAACACTAACTCCAGCTCCCAAGCCACACAAAGGAGTTCTAACATAATTATTTTTAATAGAACAAGTGATAGTACGAATACCAGGATCTCCAAGCTTCCTTGGAATCTTGCCATTGAAAGAGTAATTAGCAAGCATAGTGGAAATTTCATCATTAGGAATTTTCCTTTTGTTGGAGACAATATCTTTCATATATTTAGAACAAGGAGGCAGTTTAATAGCATCCGCCAAAGGGTTTTGCAAAAACAGAGGTTTCATCCATTCACAAAACTTGTTATAATGTTCTTCTTCCTTTGATTTGTGTTTATTATTAGGAAAATGCTTTGCTTTTTGTACCCAAGGCTCCCTTTCATTACCATGTTTATTAGCAATGAAATCCTCCTTAGTATACTTTGTAGTTTTAGTTTGCTTTTCAGGTTCAGCTACAGGTTCTTCTTTATCAGAAGCATCACTTTTATCATTACCACTTTCAGTTTCAGCATCAGAAATAGATATACTATTATGATCTTTAGCAGGTTCAGGAGGTTCTATAACATTTTTATGTCTCTTCTTCTTTTTCTTAGAAGGAGAACTATTGTTTTTAGGTTGCTGAGAATCTTATTCAATTTTTTTAGGATGCCCTTCAGGATACAAGGGGTCCTGAGTGGAAACACCACTTCTAGTAATTATTTCACAAACATGTTTATCTCTAGAAGAATTAGCTAGCATGTCTTTTTGCACTTTAGTAAGTTGATCAATTTGAGCTTGAACCATTTGAAAATGTTTAACAAGCATTTTAACGTCATAAGAGGTTCTTTCAATAATACCATGCAAATTATCAATAGCTCTAGAGTTTTCCATAAGGTGATTTTGCACTCTCCTATTAAAGTTGTCTTGCTTAACAACACAATTATCAAATTCATTTAAGCATTGATGAGATGGTTTAGAATAAGGAATATCTCTATTATCAAAGTATTGGAGAGAGTGTACCTCAACAGTTGATGAATGAGGAATAGGCTTACATAAATCTTCTATAGGAGGTAAATTCTTCACATCTTCAGATTTAATACCCCTCTCTTTAAGAGATTTCTTGGCTTCCTTCATCACTTCATCATTTAATTCAATCATCCCTTTCTTCTTGGGTATTGGTATTGGTGTTGGCTCTGGTGTAGGTGCAGGCTCAGGTATATTACAATCATCATTATTTTTGGCTATTTTAGCCATTAATTCCTCAGATTCTTCTGCAGTTCTTTTCCTGAAAACACAACCAACACAACTATCCAGGTATGTCCTGGATTAACCAATTAGTCCATTATAAAATATATCTAAGAGCTCATTTTTAGGTAATGGATATCCAGGGCTAGCTCTTATCAAAGAACAAAACCTTGTCCAAGATTCAGGAAAATTTTCTCCTTCAATTTGCTCAAAGTTAAAGATTTCATGCACAACATCATGTTGGGCACTAGCAGGAAAATATTTTTGAAAGAAAGCATTAAGAAAATCCATAGGATTTTTAATACACCCAGGTGACAGATTGTTAAACCAAATTTTAACTTCATCTTTCAATGAGAAAGTAAGATCTTGGTAACAAAATAAGTACGCAATTTAGCATCATCAGAAAATAAACTACTCAAAGATGAAAGCTCATTCATGTGTTCCATAGCCCTTTTACTTTCAGTTCCACAAAAAGGTTCCTTCTCAACAATAGATATATAAGACAGATTTAAAGAGAAACCATAATCCTTGTCTATAATGTGTATGGGAGATGTGGCAAACTTAGCATCAAGAGAATATTTATATTTCACAGCATATCTTGCAAGAAGACTCTTAAGAGCACTTGCACCAGTAGTAGCACGAGCTTCTACAATAAAATCATCATTAAGTTCAATATAGGTTTCATCAAGATCATCAATAAGATCAGTTGAATTAACAGGTGTACCAATATTTTCAACAGAAATTTCAGCATTCTTAATTTGTTTGGATCTAGCAATAGTAGCATCTAGGAAAGGACCTAGAGAACTGATACGTCTCCAACGTATCTGTAATTTCTGATGCTCCATGATCATATTATGCCAATTGCTGCTTGTTTTCTCCCTTATTTGTAGCATTTTTATAAATTTTCCGAGACTAACCTATTAACAAGATGCCAAGTGCCAGTCCCTGTTTTTAGCTGTTTTTAGTTTCAGAAAAGTTGTTCTGGAAACATTCTTGGAATTGGACCCCACAAAGCCCGAATTGCCTATTTTCCATGGAAGCATCCAGAACAACGAAGAGGAGTCGAAGACGGGAACCATGGGGGCCACACCATAGGGTGGCGCGGGTCTCCCCTTGGCCGCGCCATCTATGGCTGTGGGGCCCCTGGAGCTCCACCGTCTTTTCCCTTCCGCCTATTTAATCCCCCCGGATGGAAAACCCTAAACACCTGATCAAAAATCCCCGAAAAGTTCCGCAGCCGCCGTCACCCTCAACCCTAGACCGGGGGGGGGGGGTTCTGAAGCTGTTTCCGGCACCCTGCCGGAGAGGAGATCGTCTCCGGAGGCTTCTACATCACCATGCCTACCTCCAGAGTGATGCGTGAGTAGTTCATCCTTGGACTACGGGTTCGTAGGTGTAGCTAGATGGTTGTCTTCTCCTCATATGCCTCTATGTTTAGATGTCGTGAGCTGCCTATCATGATCGAAATTTATCTTATGTAATTCTATATGCTGTGTTTGCTGGGATCTAATGAATATTGACCTTATGACAAGTTGATTATACTCTTTATTTTCATATGCTATTTGTGATCTTGCATGCTTTCCATTGCTAATGGTTACTCTGGCCAAGTAGTTGCTAGTGACTCCAAGAGGGAGTATTTATGCACGATAGTGGGTTCATGCATCCTCACCACCTTGCTCGAGTGACAGAAACGTGAAGGGGGAGGATGTGATGTTGCCATTAGGGAGAAAACAACGGTGAGAGTGCCCGCGTGCATAATCATTGCTTACATTATACACTTTGTTTAATGCAGTTATCTGTTGCTTGCAACTTAATACCTAAGGGGGTTCGGATGATAACCCGAGGGTGGATTATTAGTCATAGATGTAGATGGATTTCGGTCTATGTATATTGTTGTAATACCCGCACTAAATATCATAGTAGTCATCATGTTATATTGTGCACTATGGTGCAACCTCTATTTGTAAATTCCCCAGCTGTAATTTGTTCACCCAGCATGCTATGTTTTATGGAGAGACACCACTAGTGAACCTACGAACCCCGGTCCATTTTCCACACTGTTAAACAAACCACAACTATTTACTGTTTTCTTTAGTTACTGCAAGCATACATCATTTTCCACACTATACGTCTAATCTTTGTTTACAGCAAGACCGGTGAGATTGACAACCTCACTGTACCATGGGGACAAAGTATTTTGGTTGTGTTGTGTGCAGGTTCCACGTTGTTGCTGAAACGGTGAAGCACCAGCACCACCGTCAGTGGCATCAACCTTCCTGAGATCCTCTTCCTCCTACTGGATTGATAACCTTTGTTCTTAACTGAGGGAAATTCTTGCCGCTTGCTCATCACACCCTCCTGTTGGGGTTTCCAACACGCCATCCATAGCAGTCAAGAACCAGTATCATCAAGCATAGTAGAAGCATTATCAAAAGTATCAGAAACATTCTCAGACTCAGCAGAAGTAACAGTACGTGTAGCATGTGTTGGAGTAAGAAGCTTACTCATAACAGATGGTGAATCAAGAGCAACATATGTGTTCAGAGTTGTACCTCTTCTTGTAGTGGATGGTAATATAGGAACTTTTCCATCACGAGTCTTTCCCAAGATGAATGGTTTGCAACAAACAATATCACGATCAAGTGAGCAAATAAATAAAGCTATGCTCCCCGTCAACAACGCCAAAAAATAGTCTTGATGACCCACAAGTATAGGGGATCGCAACTGTCTTCGAGGGAAGTAAAACCCAAATTTATTGATTTGACAAAAGGGGAGCCAAGGAATATTTATTAGCATTAACAACTGAGTTGTCAATTCAGCTGCACCTGAAAGTAAACTTTCCCGCAACAATTTATAAGTGGTACAATTTTATAGCAGAAGTAGAAATAAAATAACAACAGTAGTAAAATAGTAACAACAGTAGTAATCGCGGAAAACAGCAGTATGGGAAGTATCGTAGGCATAGAGGGAATGGATGGCCGGGCGTTCCATGGATAACATAGGTCATGTAATAATCTAACGCGGGCATTGCAGATAATAATATAAAGCATCAAACATGTAGGCAAACCATTGTCATGTGTTCCAATATAATCATACGTGCTCGCAATGAGAAACTTAGATAGCATCTTTTGTCCTACCATCCCCTGGCAGCGGGGCCTCTAGGGAAACTACTGGTAATTAAGGTGCTCCTTTTACTAAAACACCGAAGAAAAGCATTAACACTTCGTGAACACACGTGATCCTCACATCACAGCCATCCCTTCCGGTTGTCCCAATTTCTTTCACTTTGGGGCCTCGGGTTCCGGACAATGACATGTGTAAATAACTTGCAGATATGATCAAGAAACATAATTATACTCATGAAATTATAGCATTTTCATATCTGAGATCATGGCACTCGGTCCCTAGTGACAAGCATTAATCATAACAAGTTGCAAAAACGGTAGAGAAAACACTAACAATGGATACTAGGCACTATGCCCTAACAGTCTGGCATTATTACATGATCGATCTCATCCAATACCTTCCATCCCTCTCAGTCTACATCGATGTTTACTCACACATGGATGGGGGAATCCTGGATTGTTGATGGAGAAGAGGTGGCGGTGTTAATGGCGATGATCTCCTTCGAACCCCCCGTCCCGGCAGGGCGCTAGAACAGGAACTTCTGATCCCCGAATCGAGTTTCGAGGTGGCGGCGGCGCTCTGTTGTGTTTGTGTGGAATATAACAAACCCCTCTCGGTTTTTAGGTTATGGGGCATATGTAGTCAAAAGGGGAGTCCGAGGGGGTGAGGGAGTGGCCCACACCACCAGGCGGCGTGGCCAAGGGGGGTGTGGCCCCCTCCTGGCTCCTCTCCTGGCTCCCTTTTTGGTCCCGGGGTCTTCTGGTGTTTTAGGACCAATGGGATCTTTTCTGGGCATTTTCCCGAAAGTTGATTTTTCTGCACAAAAACGAGACACCAAGGTAATTCTGCTGAGAACAGCGTTAGTCCGTGTTAGTGGTATCCAAAACTCACAAGTTTAGAAGAAAACAATAAGAAAAGTGTTCGGAAAAGGAGATACGTTTTGGACGTATGAGTCATCAACATGGACCAGCTTGATGCCCACCTCCTAATCATAAGAACAAATTGACCCTTGCATAAAGTTGGAAGAGCATGTCCTACTTTGATATTTTAGGAGGAGTCTCCCTCATAACCACGTCTACTGCACAATCAATGGACATAAAGAAAAAATAAAACAAGCACGAGTAAAACTAGTGATGTTGTATAGTCCTCCTTCATCTCCAACGGATTCTACATTAGCGGTGCCATATCAAGGTTCACGACAAGTGGAATCATTCTCCTTTACCATCATCAACATGATAAGGTTTAGGATGTTTTGATAGCTACAAAATATTGTTAGGTAAAGCAAGTCAACATTCTAAGCTTCAAGACTATACTACATCACGTTTCCTGCAAAATAGACTTAGACGTCCCTAACATTTATTTGTATCTTTTAGCTTGGCTATAGGATATATGAAACAAACCGTAAGGCATGATTATTCACGTTGCTAGATTGACATTGCAGGGTGATTGAAACATTGACATTACGAAAAGTCTAGAGCCTCAATCTAAACTTATTCATAACCATGACCCCCGTGTGGATCCAATGGATATGCCCCTTCCACAATGTTGTTTACGAGACCACCTATAAAGAGACCCAAAGCTACTGAAGCACTTTTTGGACTAGACAAGATATGCCAAGGGCAACTTGAACGTCCTAGGATTGCAAGAAGTTTGTAATAATGTTGATATGCTGTCAGAAAAAAATGCTTGTTGGGAAGTTATCATAAATAATCTGAACATTGGCAAACTTTCGAACGCACTTGCACAAACTTACACAATGCCTGCACTCTCCGGTACACTAGATCAGATATTGCACCTAAGCATAGACGGCTCTCATACCACTACTGGGTTGCGCAACGGGAATTTAAAATTTTCGCCATGCACAACAACCAAGACCTTGCTATGTAGATAAAAGTGAATATAAATTCCAAGATCTAGTTCCTGAGATCGTGTACCAAACACCAAGTAGAGGAAGAGGTGTCCGTGACGATGTCGATGAAGCCTATAGAAGACCCTGACACACAAGCCTGTGGGTGAGGATGTTGCTGACTCCTCGTATCCAACACCTTAATCCAGCAGAGTGGGGGTCTCATGTGTTACCCCTCTAAGAGTATACACCCATACGCCAGGGCTAATTCTATAGTGCTTCTCCGTCCAAGACTGGAAGCCCAGGTGTATATGAAGGTGGAGTTCTCAACACATGAGAGAGAGAGAGAGAGTAATTAGAAGCTAGGTCTTATAGGGAGATGACACCTCAAAACACCAATTAGAAGAAATTGTAATTCAATTAGAGGAAGTTCTAATTTAATTAGATGAATCTCTAATTCAATTATAGGTGCTCTAATTAGACTCTTCGAATCTTCTAGAGAAAGAGAGAGATCCTTGAGAGCCAATTGTCTGTTTCTTGGACCCTTGGGGTGCTTTATATAGTGGGAGGAGGGGAGAGACTTGAAAAAGGGAGAGGAGTCCTAGTTGAGCTAGGAGGAGGTGGCCGCACCATGAGGAGATGGCCGCATGCCTCCCCTAGCCCAACTCGGATTGGGGTAAGATGGAGTCCAACTCCACCTCCCTCCTTCCCTTTATCTTTTTCTCCTTACTCTTTTCTATTTCATCTCCAAATATTTCAGCAAAAATACCAGCCGATGAGCACCATTCTGTGTAGCCACTAAGGCCCACCTAGTAGCCCCAAAATTAGGGTTCAGCCATGAGGGGGAAATCTGCCCCCTCCCGCTACTCCCCCCTTATATGGAAAGTCCCCGAAAATTCAATGGAACCAATTAACCCCTATATATAAAATCGTAAACATTATCTAACGATGTAAGAAATATATTTCCGACACCCCAGGACATCTCATGCCCACCTCTACTTGCTCCGTGAAGCGTGCAACCTCAATTTCTCATCCAGAACAACTCCGGATAAATTCCGGCAGCAATAGAAACATCTTCTATTACTCTGGGACATCCAGTGCCCTCGTTATAAAATCTATCCAATACATATAATATATCTATCACACAGAAACACCATTCTAATGATACTCCTAGTTGATCCGGACCTACCGATATACACAAAAATTAGCCCTAACTTGAGGGTGTTTCCCCTACAGGTTCGATAGCGTGTGGACATGAAACTGAAAACTCTATCCTTTTAAATAATCAATAGCAGAGTTGTGGACACCCATATTGACTCCCACATACTAAACAAACAAACTGCTAAACATGTTGGTTATTATACAATTCTCCCATTACTCACAATACCTAACTTACCCACGACTATTGATTCTGGTATTGTCGTGAAACAATCTCTCTTTCACTTATAACTTTGTCTTGACTTGTTATCCGGCAAGTTTCCTCTTTCTCGTTACTATATTATGATATCCCTCATGATGCATCATCATCATGCATTGTCTCCAGAACTTATTATGGATATCAAGAATACCGAGTGGACCCAGGTATGTATCTCTCTTTTTACGGAGGATTATGATCATCTCAGAACATCGAGGTAATATTACTCCTTTAGAATTACCCAGTACCTACCTTTTTGTTCAACCAGTTTAAGGTGGACTCTTGATAGCACTAAAGAAAAACCTCCAGATTATATTATCCCTATAACTTAATGGTCAAAGGATGCATTATAATATAACCGTGACGTGATGTGATTTTAAAGACAAAAATGTCTTAGTGGAATCTCTTAGCATATCAATCTACTTAGGGAATACCCATCCATATTATCCGCTTCCAACAAAACGATATTCAATGATGTTGACATAAGGAATGTCCATGATGAGGAGAACATAGTCATCAAACATCCAATGAACTAGTCATAAAATGCAAGACTAGAGTTTATTTTTGTATTCATGTTACTACACGTGAGCGTGAGTTTTCCTATGAATCTCACATTCAGGAACCACGTCAGTTATAGTAGAGTAATGTGAATCATAATTATGAAACATATGTATAATTATTGTTACCTTCTGGGCATACATCAAACAATAACGCCCCGTCCAGGGCATTATGTAGCCAAGGCATAACGCCCCAGTTCAGGGCGATATGGTGGCAAGTGGTGAACCCGGCGCTAGCACGGCCCTGGATGATAACACCTTTGACCAGGTGTTACGTAAGAGAGTATAACATCCTATAGGCGGGCGTTATGACAAAAAGTCATGTTTTGAATTTTTTGAAGTCTGTGGTCAGATTGTGAATTTGCTGCGCCAAAAGGTTAATTATGTAAAATTTGACACATTTTGGCATATGCATTGGAAAGCAGTAACTGAATTGGGACATTGATCATTTTCCAATGTATGTTGGAGCCTACTGCTGCGGGCACCAACCTGTACATGTTTTGCGCATAGCTGAACCAGGTCAGACATGCTTAAGTGTTGACCTTTTTCCAGAGAAGAAAATGTCACCTGACATGGTATTTCCTTTTAAGATTTGAATTTTGTGTGTGATAACAGGTTGGCTCTCGCCATCTGCATTATTTCCCAATATTATAAATATTTTTATTCTTTATTGGAAGTACTCCCTCCATCTTTGTATACAAGGCCACTACCAAATATACAATTTTGCTTATTTATAAGGCCACAAACACTAAACGAGGCAAAATTAATTATGTTTTCCTCATGCAATGTCGCACCCGGACTTCTAGAGGATACTCACCGTACGAACTGAACAGTATTTTGATTGGATTACGGGGCTTACCGGCACCCGCATCTCTTACGAGTTGGCCAACACTTATGTGTGACAACCAATCTTTACTATTCACCGTCGATGTAAACTATCCCATAGAAATCAGGACACTACCATTGACGTACTTCATACCATACACACATGGTACGTCAACGGCGTTGAACAAGATGATAACACAACAAATCTCTATGACACAAAAGATAGAAATAAATTGCAAATAGCTCTCACTAGAGCAGAGATAGCAAATACAATCATCCAGGGGACACATGTCCCAACATAACATCATTACATCTCAGCGGAAGCATTCAAAAGGTCTGAGTACAGACAAATCCAAATAGGCTTAAGAAGCCGGGAATGAAAAGAAAATGGAGCCCATCCACGATGTCTCGGATCCTGCCCGGGTCCGCTACCTACTCGTCAGCAGCCTCGTCAAACTCCACGTAGTAGCCATCACGGGGATCCTCGTAAGCGTAGTCTGCGGAAACCACAGCCCCAAAGGGGTCAGTACATAAACGTACTGGCAAGCAAGACTCACAGTTCACCAAAGTGTAGCCCGTCAACACCAAGCACAGATGCCTTGGGTTCAACGGAAGGAAGGGATATAAAAGATGCTGCAAATGGCTGCACTAACCAACTACAGAACATACTACAACCTCCGGCTATCAGAAAGGGGATAAGATAGCGTATCGTAACAAACTACAACTAACCACCACACAAACCCATCCTGGATCTCGTCCCTTATCCAAAGAAGCAATCCGAGGATAACTCACCCAGTTGGATTAATGATGGATCAAATTGTTGTGTAAATAAGCCTATTACTAGTCAAGTTATCATTAGTTAGGTGTAAGTTGTTCTGAGTACTTGTTAGCCAGTACTTTCACCAAGTCAACCATAACCGCGGAAAACACGGCTTCTCGAGAAGATTTATCCCTGTAGGGGTGCACCAATTTGGCCGTACACGTAAGAATAACCCGCCAGATGGGAAGGCCTTTCCCACCAAGCGGGGCACTCAACACAACTCAACTCTTCTTCGCATTAAGCGCAAAGCACCACGTGCTGTGCGTGCGCGGCTAATCGAGCCCCACGAAGATAAGGGGACCCTCATAGCACTGGAAGACCACGCCGCCCTAAATGCCGACTACAAAAGTTCCACCCTGGCCTCGGGTTCGTACCTGCATATGCGTGCATAAAATGGAAAGCCCGAACTAAGTGTGGTGATTTGGACGAGATGCGAATCGAATCAAATTGAGGGGGGCGCCCATACACGCTTCCCACATTCGGATAGTGCGCTCATCATGGATCAGTAGACAAGACCCTTTTCCTATTAGGGTCGACACTAGTAGGCCTCAAAACCACGCCGGGCCTCCTGCCGGTGCCTTAACAGCAATTTATTATTACCTCAAATTAAAAGGTTGTTGTTTAACATCGAGCCCCAGAATATAATCAAATATGATGACAGAAAGTAACTGATAACAGACTCGAGCAAAAAACAACCCTAAGCATGCTAGTAAGACACGGGCAGCAACGGGGTTATAGGACTGGATGGGAGGCAATATCAGGGTTCAGGGTATCATGTGATAGGTTCGTAACAGAAGCAACGATACATATGGCTAGCAGAAATGGACAACGGAAAGTATCGGTAACCAATGTTGAAAGGAACACAATGGTTCATGTGAGTGATAACTTGCCTGCAAACTCAGTAGACGGGTCCTGAGCTAGATCCTCAGAAGGGATGTCGTAAAGATCGTCGGTCTCAACGTCGTCGTCTATCCGAGAAGAAGCAAACAAACAATACAGGAAAATAAACAATCAATATCATGGCAAAGTGCACAATCATGGGATGATGCATGTCAAGTTAATAGATGCATCTAAATAAACTAGTTGACATGGTAACACAATTTAATTGGACACATATGCAATTTTGAGTTGCATATTAAAAGCCCATGAATTTTGGTTGAAAAATTGTTTTCCAGTTAACCAACAGGTGAAAGTGGTTTAGTATGATGCATGCATGAGGATAACAACAAAATAACAACAATAGAACAATTTTGAAATAGGGTTTACCCATTTAGAAATTTATTTATTAATTTAGGGAATTTTTTGGTTCCTTAAAGGGATTGCGCAAATAGTTGTTGTTTTCACCAGTTTAAATTGTGCAAAATAAATAACAAAATTCATATTTCAAAAGATCATCAAATTTTGGGTGGATTACATGTTTCAAATATTGAAAAAGAAATTAGGATGAATTTATTATGCCTTAAACAAAATTAAACAAGTTTTAAATGAATTTAAAACAAGCATGAATTTTTATTTGAATTTTATTTATTCCAAACATAAATTCAAATTCATATTTGAAAAGTTTATGTTTTTCTAGTTTGAAAACATATTTTGCATGTTAAAAAATAACTTAAATTGAGCAAGTTATGATTTTAGCAATTTTAAATGAGTTAAATAAGGTTTAAATTATTTAGGCAATTTTATTTATTCAAAACATGAAACAAAATTTATATTTGAATAGGTGGTTCAAAATGGTATGGAAAACATATTTTATTTGCATTATTTGGATTAATTATGAATTAGTTATGGATTTTAGCAAATTGCAATTGAATTATTTGAATTCAAATTTGAAGTGCATTTGAAAAATTCAAAACAGTACACAATTGGTTTAAATGGATAGACAATTTAATTTAGAACAACAAACATATTTTACTTTTATTATTTGGAGTTATATTTTAAAAGTTATTAACAATTTAAAACAGAGGACCAAACTGTAATTTTAAAGGACTGGATTTTAAAAGGAAACGTGCAGGAAAACTAATTTGCACGGCACTGCTGTCTACCCCTAGCCACTGCCCGTGGGCCTGGGGCCAGCGTGGTGTGCCTGCGTGCTGGTGTGGCAGCCAGGGCCACAGACAGGTGGGCCCTGCCTGTCAGCCGGTGCGCGAAAAAGTGTGGCTTTTAATCCGCGGAGCCAGGAGTCGAACACACGACCTGCTGCGCGTTCGTTAGCACTGCAACCACTACGGTGAGATTCAGTTCGATGTCAGATACAGATGCGCAGTGAGGTTGTATTTCCACTGCGCGTAGCTGAACTTTTAACGCGCGCGCAAGACTGAACTCTGTCAGACAACAATGCCGGCGGCGAGCCGTGGTTGCTGCGCCGTGCTGCTCGCGGTGATGCAGGGTAACGTGTGCTGGATGTGTGCACGGGTGCGGTGGTGCTTGCGAACAACAGAGAGGGAGGAGGCACGGTGGCTCACCGCGGATGTGGGCGTTGCGTAGGCGCGAGCTCGACGGCGACAGTGAAGGGGGTCGTGGACGGCGGCGCGGCTACCGAGCGTCTCCGGGAGGGCTCCGGTGTCCAAACAGAAGAGGAAGACGTGGCCGTTCGATTCCAGGGGCTAGGTGGGGGAGTGGCGCTGCGAGGTGGTGGCTGCCAACGAAGATTCAGTCGGTGGCTCGCCGGTGGGGTGGTTACAGTGAGGAGTTCCGGCGAGGGAGAGATGGATTTGGCGGCGGGAGCTCGAGGGAAGGGGCCTAGGGTTAGCTAGGGCACGGCGCGCGGCCCTAGGGCGGCTTTATAGAGCTGGAGGGCGCGCGATCGCCGTCTGCTCGCGGCAGTGCCGCCGTGGCACGGCCGGATGGGGTGCCGTACATGAAACAGACGACGGGGGCGGCGATCGAACCGGTACGCGGTTAAGTAGTTGGCTGGGCTGCGCGCGCGAGGAGAAGGAAAAGGAGATGGTGGGCTGGCGCAGCCCACTGCCCTGCGCTCGTTTCTTTTTTTAAAAAAATTTCTTTTTCTGTTTTTTTTTTGCTGAAAAAGGAATTGGAAGAATTTGATAGGTTTTAAATTAGTAATTTTTGGAAAAAATAGGGTAAGTTATTTAGGTCATTAGCAAACAAATGCTAAGTTCTGTTTTCAAAAAGTTTGAAATTAACTTGATGTTTGGAAGTGGTTTCAAATTTGGATGATTTTTATTTAAGTGATCATTAATAAAACAAACTTTTAAATAGGGTGGGCCCTATGTTAATTTAGAACAAAATGAATTAATTTGTTTTGATAATATTCATAATTTCAAAGTGGTTCTGTTTGGTGCTTTGATTTGAATTTTTGAATGCAATTTGGAATCAATTGACTGATTAAAACCATCATTTTAATAAGTGATCATTATGGAATAATTGGAAACAAAATAAGGGTTTAATTTGACATTATAATTTGAAAAAGATTGTAACAGAGCAAGTATGAAATAATCATTTGAATAAAGTTTGAATTTGAATGGTGAAAACAGAGAAAAACAGATGCAAACTAAATGAAACAAATGGAAACAATATGATGACATGATGCAATACTTTAATAAACATGAAACAAACATTCTAAAGGGGAGTTTTCATACTTGGGATGTTACAAAACGCCCCCCTTGAAGGAATCGCGCCCCGAGATTCCTACTGAGAAAGGAAAAGGTCCGGATACTTCTTGCGAAGATCCTCTTCGGTCTCCCACGTTGCCTCTTTATCGGAATGATGCGACCACTGCACTTTCAAGAACTTGGTGCTCTTGTTGCGAGTCTTTCGCTCGGTCTCATCGAGAATACGAACAGGGTGCTCCTCATAAGAGAGATCATCTTGCAGTTCAATGGAATCATGATCAACTGCACGATCCGGATCTTTGAAACACTTCTTGAGCTGTGACACGTGGAACACATCGTGCACCTTGGATAGTTTTTCTGGAAGTTCAAGACGATAGGCATTTTCCGCACGCCTTGAGAGGATGTTGAAAGGACCAATGTATCTTGGTGCAAGCTTTCCTTTCACACCGAAACGATGAGTGCCTCTGAGGGGAGTTACACGGAGATATGCCTTGTCACCAGGTGCATAGACCATATCACGGTGCTTGCTGTCATAGTAGCTTTTCTGACGAGACTGAGCAATCTTGAGATTGTCACGAATGATACGAACTTTCTCCTCGGCTTCCTTAACAATGTTAGGGCCTAAGAGTGAACGTTCACCAGCTCCAGACCAATTGATTGGACTCCTGCATCTGCGGCCATAGAGTGCTTCAAATGGTGCCATGCCTAGGCTTGCCTGGTAGCTGTTGTTGTAGGAGAATTCAGCATATGGAAGGCAATCTTCCCATTTCATGCCAAAGGAGATACCACATGCTCTGAGCATATCCTCGAGAATCTGATTGACTCTTTCGACTTGCCCCTGAGGCTGAGGGTGATAAGCTGTGCTGAAAAGAAGTTTGGTGCCCAATGCTTCTTGAAAGCTTTTCCAGAAATGAGAAGTGAATATGCTTCAACGGTCTGAGCTTATTTCCAATGGAACACCATGAAGGGGAACAATCTTTGCTGTGTAGAGCTCTGCTAACTGGCTAGCTGAGATAGTTTCCTTGACAGCAAAGAAGTGAGCTACCTTAGTGAGACGATCAATAACAACGAAGATTGCATCGTTGCCCTTCTTGGACTTTGGAAACCCAGTAACGAAGTCCATTTCAATCATGTCCCACTTCCACTCAGGAATTTTCAGAGGCTGGAGTAGACCGGCTGTTTTCTGATGGACTGCCTTAACACGTTGACAAACGTCGCATTCAGAAACGTATTGAGCAATTTCACGTTTCATGCCAGGCCACCAATACAGTGTCTTAAGATCCTGGTACATCTTTGTACTTCCAGGGTGAATGGAGAGAGGAGTTTCATGAGCCTCCTTGAGAATGACATCTTTGAGACTTTGAACTTGAGGAACTGCAATGCGTCCTTCAAAGAACACAGTTCCTTTGTCATCAATTGAGAAGGACTTAAATTTCTCCTTGCCTTCTTTGATGTGTTCTACCATCTTCTTGATCTCAGTATCACGAAGTTGTTCAGAACGAATCTTGTCCTCGAGAGTTGGATTGGCTGTCAAGCTAGCAAGATAGCCTTGAGGAACAAGACCAAGGTTCAGCTTCTGGAATTCTTCATGAAGTGGAGGTTGGCTTTCCATGATCATGAGATTATTGCAATATGACTTGCGACTGAGAGCATCGGCCATAACATTAGCCTTGCCTGGAGTGTAAGAAATGGTGAGATCAAAGTCTTTAATCTTTTCAATCCATCTCCTTTGCCTGAGGTTTAGATCTGGCTGAGTGAAGATGTATTTCAGACTCTTATGATCGGAAAAGATTTCAGTGCGATTACCCAACAAGTATTGTCTCCATTTCTTGAGGGCAAACACAACTGCTGCAAGTTCAAGGTCATGTGTGGGATAGTTTTGCTCATGTGCATTCAACTGACGTGAAGCATAAGCCACAACTTGACGTTCTTGCATAAGAACTGCACCTAGACCTTGGAGAGATGCATCACAGAATATTTGGAAAGGTTTGGTAGTATCTGGGCCAACCAGAACTGGGGTAGAAGTGAGTTTAGTCTTCAGGAGATTGAAACTCTCATCACATTGTGGAGTCAAAACGAACTTCTTGTCCTTCTTTGTGAGATCAGTGAGTGGTTTGGCAATCTTAGAAAAGTTTTGGACGAAACGACGGCAATAGCTAGCCAAGCCAAGAAAACTTCTGACTTGCTTCACCGTCTTAGGAGGTTTCCAATCAACAATTGCTTTAACCTTTTCTGGATCAATGGCTATGCCCTTGGCGGAGATGACATGACCAAGGTAAGGAACTTCTGGAATCCAGAACTCACATTTGGAGAACTTGGCATATAGACGATGCTCGCGAAGTTTCATGAGAGTGAGACGAAGATGTTCTCCATGCTCTTCCTCAGATTTTGAGTAGACCAGGATGTCATCAAGATATACCACAACGAACTTGTCGAGGTATTCATGGAAGACAGAATTCATGAGTCTTGAGAATGTCGCCGGTGCATTGGTGAGACCAAAGGACATGACGGTGTATTCATATAGACCGTAACGAGTGGTGAAAGCTGTTTTTGGAATATCTTCCTTTCTGATCTTTATTTGATGGTAACCCATCCTCAAGTCCAACTTTGAGAATATTGAGGCTCCAGCAAGTTGATCAAAAAGATCATCGATACAAGGAATTGGGTACTTGTTTTTGATGGTTTTCTCGTTGAGAGGATGATAGTCAACCACGAGTCTTTTTGTTTGATCCTTCTTGGCAACGAACAGAGTTGGGCAACCCCAAGCGGAGGAACTAGGCTGAATGTAACCTTTCTCCATGTACATATCGGTTTGCTCCGTCAACAATTTCAGTTCAGGAGGAGCTATCTTGTATGGATGCTTAGAGATTGGAGCAGTACCTAGTTCAAGCTCGATCACGAACTCAACTGCTCTGTCCGGAGGCATCCCTAGCAACTCTTCTGGAAGGACGTCAGGGAATTCACAAACCACCGGAACATTTTCGAGCAGAGGTAGAGGCTTAGCATCCAGAGTGTACAGCTGAACAGAACTTGATTCATTTGGAGAATAGACTATCTGGCCGGAAGGGTGGAACAGAGTTATCGACTTCTTAGCACA
This sequence comes from Alopecurus myosuroides, assembly GCA_028641055.1. NCBI lineage: Eukaryota > Viridiplantae > Streptophyta > Magnoliopsida > Poales > Poaceae > Alopecurus > Alopecurus myosuroides. The sequence goes on from CM054058.1 coordinate 553,716,622, forward strand.
ATCAATCGTAGCTTTATTGGCCTTCAACCAATCCATGCCAAGAATGACATCAATGTCAGAATTGCCAAGCAGAATGAGGGAAGCAAGGAATATATGACCTCCAATTAGAATCTGATTCTCATGACTGATCTTGGAAGTTTGCATAGTTGCTCCAGGGGAGTTTACTACTAGCGGGGAACCCAAACCAACAAAAGGTAGTTTAACTGCTGTCGCAAAGATCTTTGACACGAAATAATGCGATGCTCCGGTATCAAACAACACTTTAGCTGGGTTAGAGTTTATGGGGAATGTACCGAGAACGACGTCAGCAGCTTCCTCATCTTTGTCGACCTTGACATGATTCACCCTCGCGGTCCTCCCGACAGGCCTGTTGTTGGAGTTGAAGGCTTTAGCCGGAGGAGCACGCACCATTGCCTGGTTGGTGTTGGGGCGAGGAGGTGGTGGAGGCAGCTGCCTCTGAGTGCACTTGTCAGCATAGTGCCCTGTCTGCTTGCATTTGTAGCAAGTGACGACACGAGGTGCATCTGGCCTTGGCTGCCCCATTGAGAACCTCTGAGCCTGCATCTGAGCTGGGTTGGGTGAAGCAAAGCCTGGAGAAGCTTGGGCATATGGAGCCCTAGTGACAGCACCATTTGGCACCCAGATGCGGCGCTTCTGCGGAGGGGTGGTCATGTTGGAGGAGGAACCACCCTCACGCGAGTGCTTGCGGTACTCTTCGAACGCCTTGCGCCCATTTTCTTCATTGAGCGCGGTGTTCACGAGCTCCTCGAAGTCTTTGGCCTTGATGTTGGTGAGGGCGTACTTGAGCTCCGGGTTAAAACCTCGGCGGAACCTTGCCATCTTCTTAGTCTCAGTGGACACCTCATCACCAGCGTAACGAGCTAGACGATTGAACTCATTCTGATAGCCAATGAAGTCCAGCTTGCCCTGCTTGAGAGAGCAAAACTCCTCACGCATCCTTTCCATGAGACCATCTGGGATGTGGTGCTTCAGGAAGGCATCCTTGAAACAACCCCAGGTGATTGGGTATCCAGCTCTCATGGTCTGGTAGTTCTCCCACCAGGTAGCTGCCTGACCCTTCAGTAGGTAGGTGGCATACTTGACTTTGTCTTCCTTAGCAATGTGAGCAATGTCCAGAGCCCTGGCCATCTCCCTGATCCAGTCATCAGCATCCAGAGGCTTACGTGTTGCCACGAAAGCTCTCGGCCCCAGACTCAGAAACTCCTTGATGCTGACTCGTGGAGCATTCTGGTTGTTGTGCTGGTTAGCCTGGATCTGGGCCATCTGCGTCACGACCTGAGTCATCTGAGTCAACAGCTCCGTGATCGGAGGTGGCTCAGGCGGGTTGCTCCTTGTTGGCGGCATCCTGAATAAACATGGATTTTAGCACAACAACAGAAACAGATAGACTTGGAAACGGAAAGAGAGATTATTCCGACGCATGAATAGATAACCAACAGGTACATCATCACATGTTCAAATACATCAGAATATCCAACACACCATTACATGGTTCGAAAGCCAAAGGATAACTAAACATAGCTAAGAATGGGCACATCGGTACTCCCATGCTCATCACGCAGGACGGCGGTGAGTAGTACGACGAGGGGTACAGTGAGGAGGAATCCCACGAAAGTAAGTAGATCGATGATCCACATAGATCTGACGTGGTCTGAGAGCGACTCTAGGTGTGGTGAAGTACATAGCGTCAGCTCCCTGTGCTCCAAAGCGTGGAATCCCAGTGTAACCAGCACCGAGGTTGAGGAGTGGACCTCTGATCGGCTCGTAACCTCCAGCATCTGGCAGACGACGCCCAACTGGCTGATCGAAACGTGCAAAGCGCTCATCTCCAACAAAGTCTGTGGTGTACGTCGCCAGACGAGTCAACGCAAGGTAGATCTGCTCTCTGACTGAGGCCAACTCCTGAGAGAGTGTGGTGGCAACTGCGTCACTGTGCCTCACAAACTGAGCGGTGGTGTGCAGCCTGGTGTTATCATGCTCGTAGACATCCAGGTTGTCGTAGAGAGTGAAGTGAGCTCCCTCCGAAGTGATGTAACCACGGGGGATGTGGCGATAGATAGAATCGTCAAATCCCCAGTAGTCAGCACGAAGGACGGTGAGACTCACATAAGCGGCCTGCTGCACAGCCATATCCACTGTGGAACCTACTGCCTCGTAGCGGTGGACAACGCTCATGCCAACATCTGACAGAATGTAGACGATAGCCTGGTAGTAGGTCTGGTCAAACTCTCGCTGCTGCTCGTAGACCTGGTACTCTGGTGCCCAACGGAACCCCAGATAAGTGACCATGTCCCTCAGCATCTCCGGATAACCGGCAGTGCTCTCGCAACGAGTCATCCGAACCACCTGCGGGAAGAACCTGAGATCCATCTGCAGATGATCGGGGAAGTTTTGATTAGACGCTGGTAGAGAACTAAAGTGGAAAGCAACAAGAAGGTTTCAACGGACGAAAAGGATGTTGAGAAGAACAGGATATCGAAGCAACAACGGGAAACATGAGACCAAAACTCCTGAGGTACTACGGAAAACCCATCCGGGCTTTTAGAGGATCAATATCTACTGCTTAAGGGATAGAGGGTTTGCTTCCGGGGCGTACACGCCTCCGTTCTCAATCATGAGTAGGCAACATGATAATTCATGTCACAACCACCTCCATTCCTATGGTCTAGTAGATATAACTATCCTCGAGAAACCAGGATTCGTGAAAACCTAACTTGAAAGTTTAGGTGAGGAGGGAAAACAACGTTGCACTTCCTTACCAGAAAATGGTGGGTGGGTGGGGAAAGAAGAAAAATGGCAGAATTCCTACTCTCACGTTTCATTTTTCCTATATAGCTACAAAATAGTTACTAGACTCAACTGCGACCAGTAAAAGGGATCCTACAGGCAGACAGGCTCTGATACCATTTGTCGCACCCGGACTTCTAGAGGATACTCACCGTACGAACTGAACAGTATTTTGATTGGATTACGGGGCTTACCGGCACCCGCATCTCTTACGAGTAGGCCAACACTTATGTGTGACAACCAATCTTTACTATTCACCGTCGATGTAAACTATCCCATAGAAATCAGGACACTACCATTGACGTACTTCATACCATACACACATGGTACGTCAACGGCGTTGAACAAGATGATAACACAACAAATCTCTATGACACAAAAGATAGAAATAAGTTGCAAATAGCTCTCACTAGAGCAGAGATAGCAAATACAATCATCCAGGGGACACATGTCCCAACATAACATCATTACATCTCAGCGGAAGCATTCAAAGGGTCTTAGTACAGACAAATCCAAATAGGCTTAAGAAGCCGGGAATGAAAAGAAAACGGAGCCCATCCACGATGTCTCGGATCCTGCCCGGGTCCGCTACCTACTCGTCAGCAGCCTCGTCAAACTCCACGTAGTAGCCGTCACGGGGATCCTCGTAAGCGTAGTCTGCGGAAACCAAAGCCCCAAAGGGGTCAGTACATAAACGTACTGGCAAGCAAGACTCACAGTTCACCAAAGTGTAGCCCGTCAACACCAAGCACAGATGCCTTGGGTTCAACAGAAGGAAGGGATATAAAAGATGCTGCAAATGGCTGCACTAACCAACTACAGAACATACTACAACCTCCGGCTATCAGAAAGGGGATAAGATAGCGTATCGTAACAAACTACAACTAACCACCACACAAACCCATCCTGGATCTCGCCCCTTATCCAAAGAAGCAATCCGAGGATAACTCACCCAGTTGGATTAATGATGGATCAAATTGTTGTGTCAATAAGACTATTACTAGTCAAGTTATCATTCGTTAGGTGTAAGTTGTTCTGAGTACTTGTTAGCCAGTACTTTCACCAAGTCAACCATAACCGCGGAAAACACGGCTTCTCGAGAAGATTTATCCCTGCAGGGGTGCACCAATTTGGCCGTACACGTAAGAATAACCCGCCAGATGGGAAGGCCTTTCCCACCAAGCGGGGCACTCAACACAACTCAACTCTTCTTCGCATCAAGCCCAAAGCACCACGAGCTGTGCGTGCGTGGCTAATCGAGCCCCACGAAGAAAAGGGGACCCTCATAGCACTGGAAGACCACGCCGCCCTAAATGCCGACTACAAAAGTTCCACCCTGGCCTCGGGTTCGTACCTGCATATGCGTGCATCAAATGGAAAGCCCGAACTAAGTGTGGTGATTTGGACGAGATGCGAATCGAATCAAATTGAGGGGGGCGCCCATACACGCTTCCCACATGCGGATAGTGCGCTCATCATGGATCAGTAGACAAGACCCTTTTCCTATTAGGGTCGACACTAGCAGGCCTCAAAACCACGCCGGGCCTCCTGCCGGTGCCTTAACAGCAATTTATTATTACCTCAAATTAACAGGTTGTTGTTTAACATCGAGCCCCAGAATATAATCAAATATGATGACTGAAAGTAACTGATAACAGACTCGAGCAAAAAACAACCCTAAGCATGCTAGTAAGACACGGGCCCAAGCAACGGGGTTATAGGACTGGATGGGAGGCAATATCAGGGTTTAGGGTATCATGTGATAGGTTCGTAACAGAAGCAACGATACATATGGCTAGCAGAAATGGACAACGGAAAGTATCGGTAACCAATGTTGAAAGGAACACAATGGTTCATGTGAGTGATAACTTGCCTGCAAACTCAGTAGCCGGGTACTGAGCTAGATCCTCAGAAGGGGTGTCGTAAAGATCGTCGGTCTCAACGTCGTCGTCTATCCGAGAAGAAGCAAACAAACAATACAAGAAAATAAACAATCAATATCATGGCAAAGTGCACAATCATGGGATGATGCATGTCAAGTTAATAGATGCATCTAAATAAACTAGTTGACATGGTAACACAATTTAATTGGACACATATGCAATTTTGAGTTGCATATGAAAAGCCCATGAATTTTGGTTGAAACAATTGTTTTCCAGTTAACCAACAGGTGAAAGTGGTTTAGTATGATGCATGCATGAGGATAACAACAAAATAACAACAATAGAACAATTATGAAATAGGGTTTACCCATTTAGAAATTTATTTATTAATTTAGGGAATTTTTTGGTTCCTTAAAGGGATTGTGCAAATAGTTGTTGTTTTCACCAGTTTAAATTATGCAAAATAAATAACAAAATTCATATTTGAAAAGATCATCAAATTTTGGGTGGATTACATGTTTCAAATATTGAAAAAGAAATTAGGATGAATTTATTATGCCTTAAACAAAATTAAACAAGTTTTAAATGAATTTAAAACAAGCATGAATTTTTATTTGAATTTTATTTATCCCAAACATAAATTCAAATTCATATTTGAAAAATTTATGTTTTTCTAGTTTGAAAACATATTTTGCATGTTCAAAAATAACTTAAATTGAGCAAGTTATGATTTTAGCAATTTTAAATGATTTAAATAAGGTTTAAATTATTTAGGCAATTTTATTTATTCAAAACATGAAACAAAATTTATATTTGAATAGGTGGTTAAAAATGGTATGGAAAACATATTTTATTTGCATTATTTGGATTAATTATGAATTAGTTATGGATTTTAGCAAATTGCAATTGAATTATTTGAATTCAAATTTGAAGTGCATTTGAAAAATTCAAAACAGTACACAATTGGTTTAAATGGATAGACAATTTAATTTAGAACAACAAACATATTTTACTTTTATTATTTGGAGTTATATTTTAAAAGTTATTAACAATTTAAAACAGAGGAACAAACTGTAATTTTAAAGGACTGGATTTTAAAAGGAAACGTGCAGGAAAACTAATTTGCACCGCACTGCTGTCTACCCCTAGCCACTGCCCGTGGGCCTGGGGCCAGTGTGGCGTGCCTGCGTGCTGGTGTGGCAGCCAGGGCCACAGAAATGTGGGCCCTGCCTGTCAGCCGGTGCGCGAAAAAGTGTGGCTTTTAATCCGCGGAGCCAGGAGTCGAACACACGACCTGCTGCGCGTTCGTTAGCACTGCAACCACTACGGTGAGATTCAGTTCGATGTCAGATACAGATGCGCAGCGCGGTGATGCAGGGTAACGTGTGCTGGATGTGTGCACGGATGCGGTGGTGCTTGCGAACAACAGAGAGGGAGGAGGCACGGTGGCTCACCACGGATGTGGGCGTTGCGGAGGCGCGAGCTCGACGGCGACAGTGAAGGGGGTCGTGGACGGCGGCGCGGCTACCGAGCGTCTCCGGGAGGGCTCCGGTGTCCAAACAGAAGAGGAAGACGTGGCCGTTCGATTCCAGGGGCTAGGTAGGGGAGTGGCGCTGCGAGGTGGTGGCTGCCAACGAAGATTCAGTCGGTGGCTCGCCGGTGGGGTGGTTACAGTGAGGAGTTCCGGCGAGGGAGAGATGGATTTGGCGGCGGGAGCTCGAGGGAAGGGGCCTAGGGTTAGCTAGGGCACGGCGCGCGGCCCTAGGGCGGCTTTATAGAGCTGGAGGGCGCGCGATCGCCGTCTGCTCGCGGCAGTGCCGCCGTGGCACGGCCGGATGGGGTGCCGTACATGAAACAGACGACGGGGGCGGCGATCGAAACGGTACGCGGTTAAGTAGTGGGCTGGGCTGCGCGCGCGAGGAGAAGGAAAAGGAGATGGTGGGCTGGCGCAGCCCACTGCCCTGCGCTCGTTTCTTTTTTTTTTAAAATTTCTTTTTCTGTTTTTTTTTGCTGAAAAAGGAATTGGAAGAATTTGATAGGTTTTAAATTAGTAAAATTTTGGAAAAATTAGGGTAAGTTATTTAGGTCATTAGCAAACAAATGCTAAGTTCTGTTTTAAAAAAGTTTGAAATTAACTTGCTGTTTGGAAGTGGTTTCAAATTTGGATGATTTTTATTTAAGTGATCATTAATAAAACAAACTTTTAAATAGGGTGTGCCCTATGTTAATTTAGAACAAAATGAGTTAATTTGTTTTGATAATATTCATAATTTCAAAGTGGTTCTGTTTGGTGCTTTGATTTGAATTTTTGAATGCAATTTGGAATCAATTGACTGATTAAAACCATCATTTTAATAAGTGATCATTATGGAATAATTGGAAACAAAATAAGGGTTTAATTTGACATTATAATTTGAAAAAGATTGTAACAGAGCAAGTATGAAATAATCATTTGAATAAAGTTTGAATTTGAATGGTGAAAACAGAGAAAAACAGATGCAAACTAAATGAAAACAAATGGAAACAATATGATGACATGATGCAATACTTTAATAAACATGAAACAAACATTCTAAAGGGGAGTTTTCATACTTGGGATGTTACATGCAACCAACACATTAGTTACCCAACCCAATCACCAAGCATGCATGCATACATGGGGTTGTGTGATGTGGTTGTGCTCCTTGTATACAAAAACAGAGGGAGTAGAATACATTATCTGATGTGTGTTTTTAACACAACTCACATTTTTCTCTATTAGATATGGTAATGGTTGTTCTTATGTAACATTTAAGCTTACAAAACACTTCTATAGTTCACTCCATTTCCTGCAATTCGATTTTTTGGTAATTTTGTGTTATTTGAGATTTTAGTTCCAACAGGAGATATTTTGTAAGGCATGTGTGTGAAATTGAGAAATGCCTAGGTAAACGTATTCGTGGGATTAATATTTCACGATTGAAGAGTGTCTACAATTGGAGCATACTAAACCAACGTTTGGCGAGCACATCACACGGTCCCATGTTGTTTATTCATATGTAAAGGGATATGAAAGTTAATGTTGTGCGTCTAATGTTTGTTGATTTTCTTTTATGTTGTTACATGAAGTCTAATATATTAAGAAATTTATTCCAGATGACGGTACAATGCGGTTACAATTAGTCACCTTGAGTGTAAACATCAATGCACTATTGCATCCTGATCCTGGCATTCATGGTTGAGGCTGCTGTGACAGCGCTGAACTCCTCAAGTGGCATTGACACAATTGACAAAGCTATTGCTACTCAACAAAAATATTGATGAGGTTTCTTCCAATGGTTTAGCTGTTCGAGTATTTGTTTAGCAATAAATGGGGTATCACCAGTATCAATACGCATGTACAACTTCATATATCTTCCTTCTTTCTTTTGAGAATGCATAAGCAATTCTATTTTTACATTCCTGACCCCCAATATTATTTTCCTTGCCTTATACTATTACCGCTTAAATGTACTTGGTTGATATTGTTTACCCTTTTTTTTATTCACTCTGTTTTGCAGATTGGGCAAAATTTAGTGTCATTTTAGCAAATCAGGGTTGTCCAAATATTGCTTTACCATTATATATATATGAGTAAAACTTAAGATTTGTAAAGTTTTGTATGGTAAATAAGTTAAATGTAGCTATTTCCCATTTCATTTATTTGGATGGTAGAGCATCGGGAGTAAATGTACTTTGCACTCTCATACTTCCTGTCTTTCTTTCTGGACCCCTTAACCCATTTTTGTTTGTTTTTTCATCTTGGAATTGCTTGTAGCAATTGAGTTTTTCCATGCAAATTTAACATCAATATTTAAGCTTCAATTTATTGACGAAATTCCAAACTTTTATTGAATATGGTTCTCCACTAGATTGCCCTCCCCTGCATGATCTAGTCGTCTCAAAAAGCAAACTGCAAAGGGTTGTCGACGGGCCGACAAATTATGCCCTCACTACCAATAGAGGCCAGCAGGAAACCAGACCAAAGAGCCATCGACATCGCCATAGCCGACACCATCGATATAGAGCGACTCTAAGAAAAATTAATAAACAACAGCAAAGAGAAGTAGCACCACCAAAATTTACATCATGGACAACGTCCGGGGCCCCAAACTGGCACCATAACAACAAAAACAACAACGACCTCGCCAAAAATTGAACAATCGTTTGGTCGCAAACCCAAAACCCCAGTCGGCAACACCACAAAGGGTCGACCTTGAGTTTTCCAAATTGGTAAAAGTCCAATGCGACCTACCATGTAAGGACAGTACCATATGAAAGAGCAGGGAGGTGGAGTGCTGATTCCAGCGAGGGAACGCGGGGGCCGAAGAATCCGAGGTGCAGCCAGGCAGGGAGGGCAGCGAGGACGAGGCAAACTTGCCGTTGTAGGATCTGTTTAGTGTATAGTAAGCTAACGTATAGGCATTTTTAATCATGCATTATAGGAAAGGATTGATTTCCGCTTAATTTGCTCGCTCACGACGAATCTAATCTTGTTGTACATATGGATAGTAACTGGCCCTTGTTTGTGGCAGTTCAAAGTGAGATCTCAGCAAAGAACTAATTTCAATTTTAAAATCGTCTCTAAAAATAGAAAAAAGAGCAACATGTTTTTATCACATAAGATACCGTCGAATTAAGTATGGTACCTACCGTGCCGCAGGATGATGATGCCGACTAGTCACAACGTCCACCACAAAAAGCGTTTGAGACATTCGCGCGGTGCGACATCCGGATCCGATGAAAATCTTTGTGAAGCGCCATGCTTCCTAGGGGTTGGGTTCATCGGACAGAGTGGTAATGCGAACTTGTGGGGTGGCTCTCTAGGCATTTGGATCATGCATCCTCGTGGTGCAAAGAAAGGGGAGGTCCAGGTGGGAGCCCGAGCAACAGATTTAAACAGGCTAAATCTCGGAAGCCTAAAACTAGTCCAATCAACGTAAACTTTGAGATAGAACATATACTAGGCATGAAAAATTGTTAGGCCTTTTTAGCTATTTAATTAGGCATGCGCCACATGATACAGACGATTAAATTAGCAAACAGATTAATTAAATATATGATTAGTTAAATATCGCAGTTTCTAATCTCGTGTCGTCATCATTCTGGTGATTCGCGAGGTCACAATGTATACCGTGCGATGACGATCAGAGAAATCCGCATGTGTCTCTCGTCCATAGGGAGCAACCTCCACGACGTGTAGGCCCGCGGTATGCGTGTGGCATTTTCGACCTTTTTTAATTTAATCTTACCAAATTCATTTATAGTTCACTCCATTTCCTGTATTATGATTTGTGGTACTTTTGTGTTATTTTAGATTTCAGTTCACACAATCACTTCTAGAGAGTCGACATATTCTGTAAAGTTATGAGTTAAATTGGATCAACTATTGATTACAAAGAAGAAAAATGTCACCTCGCATGGTATTTCCTTTTAAGATTTGAATTTTGTGTGTGATAACAGGTTGTCTCTCGCCATTTGCATTATTTTCCAATATTATATATATTTATGTTCTTTATTGCAAGTAGCATAAATTACCTGATGTGTGTTTTAACACAACTCACATTTTTCTCTATCAGACATGGTAATGTTTCTTCTTAGGTAACATTTAAGCTTACAAAACACTTCTGTAGTTCACTCCATTTCGTGCAATTATATTTTCGGTACTTTTGTGTATTTTGAAATTTTAGTTCCGACAAGATTTGTAGTCACTTCTAGGAATTGTGTTAAATTGAGAAATTCCTAGGTAACACGATTAAATGGATGTGTGGGATTAATATTTGGCGATAAGAGAGACTGCAATTGGAGCATACTAAACCAACGATTGGCGATCACATCACCATAAAGAGCTGGGAAAATTAATGTTGTGAATCTGTTGGTTGTTGATTTTCTTTTATGTTGTTACATGAAGTCTAATATATGATGAAATTTATTCCAGATGACTGGACAAGGCGGTTACAATTCTTCGCCTTGTGTGTAAACATCAATGCACTATTGCATCTAGATCCTGGCGTTCATGGTTGAAGCCACTGTGACACCGCTAAACTATTCCCGCTTGAATGTACTTGGTTAATACTGTTTACCCTTTTTCATATTTACTCTGTTTTGCAGATTGGGCAAAACTTCGTGTCATTTTACCAACGGAGGGTTTCCCAAATATTGTTTTCCCATTATATGAGGGAAACTAAATATTGGTAAAGTTTTTTAAGGTAAATAAGTTAATTGTAGCTATTTCCCATTTCATTTATTTGGATGGTAAATGATGGCTTGTAGATACACTTTCGTTGGGAGACCCCAAGAGGAAGGTATGAAGAGTGCAGCAGCAAGTTTCCCTCAGAATGAAACCGAGGTCTAATCGACAAGTAGGAGAAAGAAATCACTTCTGAAGATTGTTGACAGCTTATGTTGGCAGGACGCACTACCAGGCTCTGCAGCAACGTGGATATGCACACAACACAACCAATATACTTTGCCCCAACGAAACAGTGAGGTTGTCAATCTCACCGGTTTTGTTAAATAAAAGGATTAGATGTATAATGTGGAAAATGATGTATGATTGCAGAGAATGAAAATAGAACAATGATCGCAGTAAAGGAACAATGCTTGTAGGAGGTTGTATTATCAGTGTAAAATAATAGACCGGGGTCCACAGTTCACTACTGGTGTCTCTCCAAAACGGATAGATAACATGCTGGGTAAACAAATTAAAGCTGAGTAACTGACAGAGATAGAGGATGCAACACAGTGCATATGCAAGACAAGATGATTACTATGAGATTTATTTGGGCATTACAACATGATACATAGATCGTAATCCAACTTCATCTATGATTAATAATTGTCGCACCCAAGGTTTCTAGAGGATACTCCTCGCACGAACTGGAAGTCAGGTGCTTGGATTATGGGGCATAACTGCTCCCACGTCCCAGCTTCCTGGTAGGCCTGCGCTTATGCGCGACAACACAAGCCCTGCTTCCACCGTCGAAGTAAACTATCCGCTAGGAACCTACGGCACTACTGTCGACGTACTTCATATTCAAACACGCACGGTACGTCAACAGCTTTGAACGAAATGATAGCACAAACTGTCTCTAAGACACAAAAGAATGAAATAAGTGCAACTGGCCTTCACTAAGGCAGAAAATATCGAATACAGTCATCCAGAGGACACATGTCCCAACATATCATCCATTACAACAGCGGAAGCAATCAAAGGGGTCTGAGTACAGACAAATCCATGGCTTAAGAAGCCGGAGAAAAATAAAGAGAAGCGAAGCCCATCCGCGCAGGTTCTGGATCCTGCCCTGGTCCAGCTAACTACTCGTCTGCAGTCTCGTCGAACTCCACAAAGTAGCCATCCTGGGAAGCATCGTAGTCGTAGTCGTACTCTGCGTAAACCACAGCCCCAACGGGGTCAGTACATCCAAGTACTGGCAAGCAAGACTCACAGTTCATCAAAGAGTTACCCGTCAACACAAGCATAGATGCTTGGGATCAACGGAAGGAAGGGGTGATATGAAAGTTGCTGCTGGCTGCTCTAACCAACTACAGAAGATAACTACAAATTCCGGCTAACAGAAAAGATAAGATCGAGGATTGTAACCAACTGAAAGATAACTTCAACCAAACCCATCCTGGATCTCGCCCCTTATCCAAAGAAGCAACCCGAGGATAACTCACACAGTTGGATTAAGATGAATCAAATTATTTGTGTGAATAACCTATTACTAGTCAGGTTATTAATCATTGGGTGAAACATGATTGATCATTATGTTGAAGTTGTCCTGAGTACTTGTTAGCCAGTACTTTCACCAAGTAATCCATAACCGCGGAAAACACGGCTTCTCGAGAAGATTATCCCTGCAGGGTTGCACCAATTTGGCCGTACACTCATGAATATCCCGCCAGATGGGATGCCTCCCACCAAGCGGGGCACTCAACACAACCAACCATTCTTCGCATCAAGCCCAAAGAACCTTGGGCGCACGGCTAATCAAGCCCAGAAGAAAATGGACCATCATAGCACTCTAAGACCGTGTCCCCCTATATGCCGACTACAAAAGTTCCACCCTGCGCTGGGCTCGCAAAAACATGCATGCGGAAAATGGAAAACACGAACTAAATGAGGCGATTTGGACGAGATGCGAATCAGGTCAAGTTGAGGGGGGCGCCCATACTCGCTTCCCAATGCGGGTAGTGCGCTCATCATGGATCAGTAGACAAGACCCTTTTCCTATTAGGGTCGACACTAGCAGGCTCCAAAACCACTCATGGGCCTCCTGCCGGTGCCTTATCATCAAATTATTATTACCATTAGCAATTAACAGGATTGATTGATTAACATCGAGCCCCCGGTACAAATAATAAGATAGTAAAAGCAGTAACCGACAACAGACTCGAGTAAAAACAACCCTAAGCATGCTAGATAATACTAAGGCACAAACAAAGGCTATAGGTATGGAGGTGAGGCAGTATCATTGGTTCAGGGTATCATGTGATGGGTTCGGAGAACAAGCAACGATACATAGGGCTAGCAATAGTAGACAAAAGGATAGTATCGACAACAAGTGTGGAAAGGAACTCGATGATTCATGTGAGTGATAACTTGCCTGGCAGCTCAGCCTCGTACTGGGCTAGGTCCTGAGTAGTGGTGTCGTAAGGCTCGTCGGTACCAACGTCGTCGTCTAATCGAGATGAAGCAAAAACAACAACGAAGGAAGACGGGCAATCAATACATGGCATAGGTGCACAACATTGGATGATGCATGTCACGTTTAATAGATGCACCAAACTAAACTAGTTGATATGAGACACAAGTTTAAATGGATTCCATATGCAAAGGTTGCATATGGAAGCCCATGCTTTAGAGTTGAATTAATTGTTCTATCACTAAGCATCATGTGTAAGTGACTTAGTATGATGCATGCATGATGAATAACAATAACATAACAAGTTAAATGCAATTGGAATAATAGTTAACAATTTAGAAAGGCATTTATTAAATTTGGAATTTTGTTACTTAAACATGTCACACAAATAAATGTTGTTTTCATCAAGTTGAAGTATGCAAAACAGTTTACAAATTTTATATTTGAAAAGGTTATCAAATTTTAGTTGGATTACATGTTTCACATTTTGAAATTGGACTTAGGATTAATTAATTATGAATTAAACAATATTAAACAAGTTTTAATTGAATTAAACAAGATTTAAATTGTTTAGGCAATTTAATTTATTCAAACCAGAAAACAAAATTTATATTTGAATAGAGTATTCAAAAAGGTGTGAAAAACATATTTTATTTGAATTATTTGAAAACAGTATGAATTAGTTATGAATTATTCCAATTTGCATTTGAATTATTCAAATTTGAAATTTAAATGAATTTTGAAAACTCAAAACAGAACACAAATGGAATATTTGGAAAGTTTATAAAATTTGGATCAGTATACATATAAAGTTTGTATTTATTGGGTTCATATTTTAAAAGTTATTGAATTTTGAAGTTTATAGTTTATTCTGCCCATTTTAAAAACAATTGGAAATTAACAGAATGGCTTTTAAACTTTTGTGACCGCGCTGGTGTATACCCACACGCTGCCAGGTGGGGACCCGTGGTGTGCTGTGACCGCCTGGCGCTAGGGGGACTGACCAGCGGGCCCGGGCTGTCAGTGCGGGAAAAGATGGAAAAAAGAAGGTGGCTTTCGCCTGCGCGGGGGTTCGACCCCGAGATCTCTTGGCCCGCGCGCAAGGAACGTGCCAACTCGGCTGGCGATCGATTCGTGACAGGGTACAGGTGCGACGGAGGTTAACCTTCAGGTAAAAGAAATAACTGAATTCAGTTCGTTACTGAACTTTTCTTCCGTTTGCAGGTAACGAGTACTGCATCTCGATGCAGTTGCCGGAGCGAGGAACTAGCGAGGGCGGACGGCGGACGGCGGCCTGCCGCGGTGGCTCGCCGCCGCGTGCGGTGCGGTGCTCGTGCGCCCGAGGCAGGGAGAGGAGAGAGGAGGACGGGGTCGAGGACCTCACCTCGGGGGCGGACAGAGCAGGTCGGGGCGGTTGCAGGGAGGCCGGCGGTGGAGAAGACCTTGACGGCGGCGGGGCTACGGCCAACCTCCCGTCTCCGCTCCTTCACGAGATTCGAAGAGGAACTCAACACGGTTCCATTCCAAGGATCAGCTGCCCCTCGCGGTGACCAAGGGGACGGGACGGTGACTGGGAACAGAGGTGGTTCGGTGAGCTCACGGTGGTTCAGAGAAAGAATCGGGGAAGAGGAAGAAGAACTTGGCGGCGCGGCGCTAGGGTTAGGTATAGGCTCTAGGGTTAGAGGTGGTCGAGGTAGGTTAGATATAGGGTCTAGAGTTGGTACGGCAGCGCATCGGCGTGGGGTGGAGGCGATCGATGGCTCTCCTGCTGTCGTACGAAGATGACATCACGGAGGGAGGAAGACGACAAAGACAGGAGAGGGGTTAACGGGCCCAAGGGGGGTAACTGGGCTGGGCTGGGGCTAGTTGCTGCTGCTCCTCTCCTCTTTATTTTATTTTTTTGTACTGTTTTTTTTTGTAGCTAGCTTTTGGATAAAATAGATAGGTTTTAACTTAGATAAAATTTTGGAAAAATTTGTATAAGCTTCTTAGGTGAAAAGAAACCATTTGGTAGTTTTGGTTTTCAAAATTTCAAATGTTTGATTGCTGTTTCAAAATTGAACCAAATTAAGTGAAAATTGCCATAGTAATTAATATTTAGAAAATAGGGTGTTTTCAATAGGGTTTCCCCTAGAGTTTAGAATGTTTTTGAAGAATACCAAGTTGTGATAACTTCATGGATTCAAAGGATTGATGATTTGAGAAATGTTTTGAGTTTGGGAAAGACTTGGAAATAATTGATTAAATTGAGCAATTGATTTTAGCAAGAACTTAAAAGGTGAAATATAATGAGTTGCTTGAAAACAAAAGAGGTTTTTAGTTTGCACTTCTTTATTTGAAAGGTTGTAACAGACAAGTGTGAAAACAGAAGTTGATAACAAGTTTAAATTTCATATGAAAACAATGCAAACAGAAATAAATATGAGGATGATGATATGATGCATTGCTTAAATAAAAACAACAAGTAAAACAACTAAGGGTTTTCATACTTGGATGTTACAAAACGCCCCCCCTTGAAGGAATCACGCCCCGAGATTCCCTACTGAGAAATGAACAGGTCCGGATACTTCTTGCGAAGATCCTCTTCGGTCTCCCACGTTGCCTCTTTATCAGAATGATGCGACCATTGGACTTTCAAGAACTTGGTGCTCTTGTTGCGAGTCTTACGCTCGGTCTCATCGAGAATACGAATAGGGTGCTCCTCATAAGATAGATCATCTTGCAGTTCAATGGAATCATGATCAACTGCACGATCTGGATCTTTGAAACACTTCTTGAGTTGTGACACGTGGAACACATCGTGCACTTTGGAGAGTTTTTCTGGAAGTTCAAGACGATAAGCATTCTCTGCACGTCTTGAGAGGATGTTGAAAGGGCCAATGTATCTTGGTGCAAGCTTTCCTTTCACACCAAAACGATGAGTGCCTCTGAGGGGAGTTACACGGAGATATGCCTTATCACCAGGTGCATAGACCATATCCCTGTGCTTGCTATCATAATAGCTCTTCTGACGAGACTGAGCAATCCTGAGATTGTCACGAATGATACGAACTTTCTCCTCGGCTTCCTTAACAATGTCAGGGCCTAAAAGTGAACGTTCACCAGCTCCAGACCAATTGATTGGACTCCTGCATCTGCGACCATATAGTGCCTCAAACGGTGCCATGCCTAGGCTTGCCTGGTAGCTGTTGTTGTAGGAGAATTCAGCATATGGAAGGCAATCCTCCCATTTCATGCCAAAGGAGAGACCACATGCTCTGAGCATATCCTCGAGAATCTGATTGACTCTTTCGACTTGCCCCTGAGACTGAGGGTGGTAAGCTGTGCTGAACAGAAGTTTGGTGCCCAATGCTTCTTGAAAGCTTTTCCAGAAATGAGAAGTGAAAATACTTCCACGGTCTGAGCTTATTTCCAATGGAACACCATGAAGGGGAACAACCTTTGCTGTGTAGAGCTCTGCTAACTGGCTAGCTGAGATAGTTTCCTTTACAGCATAGAAGTGAGCAACCTTAGTGAGACGATCAATAACAACGAAGATTGCATCGTTGCCCTTTTTGGACTTTGGAAACCCAGTAACGAAGTCCATTTAAATCATGTCCCACTTCCACTCAGGAATTTTCAGAGGTTGGAGTAGACCTGTTGTCTTCTGATGGACTGCCTTAACAAGTTGACAAACGTCGCATTCAGAAACGTATTGAGCAATTTCACGTTTCATGCCAGACCACCAATACAGAGTCTTGAGATCCTGGTATATCTTTGTACTTCAGGGTGAATGGATAGAGGAGTTTCATGAGCCTCCTTGAGAATGATATCCTTGAGACTTTGAATCTGAGGAACTGCAATGCGTCCTTCAAAGAACACAGTTCCCTTGTCATCAATTGAGAAGGACTTGAATTTATCATTGCCCTCCTTGATGTGATCCACAATCTTCTTGATTTCATTATCACGAAGTTGTTCAGAACGAATCTTGTCCTCGAGAGTTGGGCTGGCTGTCAAGCTAGCAAGGTATCCTTCAGGAACAAGACCAAGGTTCAGCTTCTGGAATTCTTCATGAAGTGGAGGTTGGCTTTCCATGATCATGAGATTATTGCAATAGGATTTGCGACTGAGAGCATCGGCCATAACATTAGCCTTGCCTGGAGTGTAAGAAATGGTGAGATCAAAGTCTTTAATCTTCTCAATCCATCTCCTTTGCCTGAGGTTCAGATCTGGCTGAGTGAAGATGTATTTCAGACTCTTATGATCGGAAAAGATTTCAGTTTTGTTACCCAACAAGTATTGTCTCCATTTCTTGAGGGCAAACACAACTGCTGCGAGTTCAAGATCATGAGTGGGATAGTTTTGCTCATGTGGGTTCAACTGACGTGAAGCATAAGCCACAACTTGACGTTCTTGCATAAGAACTGCTCCTAGGCCTTGGAGAGATGCATCACAGAATATCTGGAAAGGTTTGGTAGTGTCGGGGCCAACTAGAACAGGTGTGGAAGTGAGTTTAGTCTTCAGGAGGTTGAAACTCTCATCACATTGTGGAGTCCAAACGAACTTTTTGTCCTTCTTTGTGAGATCAGTGAGAGGTTTAGCAATCTTGGAAAAGTTTTGGACGAAACGACGGCAATAGCTAGCCAAGCCAAGAAAACTTCTGACTTGCTTCACCGTCCTAGGGGGTTTCCAATCAACAATTGCCTTAACCTTTTCAGGATCAATGGCAATGCCTTTGGCAGAGATGATATGACCAAGATATGCAACTTCTGGAATCCAGAACTCACATTTGGAAAACTTGGCATACAGACGATGCTCGCGAAGTTTCATGAGAGTGAGACGAAGGTGTTCTCCATGCTCTTCCTCGGATTTGGAGTAGACTAGAATGTCATCGAGATATACCACAACGAACTTGTCGAGGTATTCATGGAAGACAGAATTCATGAGTCTTGAGAACGTTGCCGGTGCATTGGTGAGACCAAAGGACATGACGGTGTATTCATATAGACCGTACCGAGTGGTGAAAGCTGTCTTAGGAATATCTTCCTTTCTGATCTTTATCTGATGGTAACCCATCCTCAAGTCCAACTTTGAGAATATTGAGGCTCCAGCAAGTTGATCAAAAAGATCATCGATACGAGGAAGTGGATACTTGTTCTTGATGGTTTTCTCGTTGAGGACGATAGTCAACCACGAGTCTTTTTGTTTGATCCTTCTTGGCAACAAACAAAGTTGGGCAACCCCAAGCGGAGGAACTAGGCTGAATGAAACCTTTGTCCATATACATATCGATTTGCTCCTTCAACAATTTCAGTTCAGGAGGAGCTATCTTATATGGATGCTTAGAGATTGGAGCAGTACCTGGCTCAAGCTCGATCACGAACTCAACTGCTCTGTCCGGGGGCATCCCTGGCAACTCTTCTGGAAAGACGTCAGGGAATTCACAAACCACCGGAACATTTTCAATTGCAGGAAGGGGTTTGGCATCGAGGCTGAACAGCTGAACAGAACTTGATCCATATGGAGAATAGACTATCTGGCCTGAAGTGTGGGAGAGAGTTATTGACTTTTGAGCACAGTCAATTTTAGCTTTGTGGGTCTTCAACCAATCCATACCCAGAATGACATCAATGTCAGAATTTCCCAGCAACATGAGTGAAGCAAGGAATACACGACCTCCAATTAGGATCTGATTGTCCATGCTTATCTTGGAAGTAATCATTTTATTTCCCGGAGAGTGCACATAGATTTGATTGCTTAGCGGAACCAGAGCTAAATTGTACGTTGTAGCAAAGATCTTTGACACAAATGAATGCGATGCTCCAGTATCAAACAACACTTTAGCTGGAATAGAGTTTACGGGTAATATACCGAGAACGACGTCAGCAGCTTCCTCTGCTTTGTCGGCCTTGATATGGTTCACCCTCGCGTTCCTCCCGACAGGCCTATTGTTGGAGTTGAAGGCTTTAGCCGGGGGAGCACGAACCATAGCCTGGTTGGTGTTGGGGCGAGGAGGTAGGGGTAGCTGCTTCTGAGTGCACTTATCAGCATAATGTCCAGTATCCTTGCACTTGTAGCAAGTGACGACACGAGAAGGACTGGCCTTGGCTTCCCCATAGGGAACCTCTGACCCTGCATCTGAGATGGGTTGGGTGGGCGGGGACCAAAGCCTGGAGAAGCTTGGGCATTTGGAGCCCGAGTGACAGCACCATTTGGCACCCAGATGCGGCGCTTCTGCGGAGGGGTGGTCATGTTGGAGGAGGAACCACCCTCACGCGAGTGCTTGCGGGACTCTTCGAACGCCTTGCGCCCATTCTCCTCATTGAGCGCGGTGTTCACGAGCTCCACGAAGTCCTTGCACTTGATGTTGGTGAGAGCGTACTTCAGTTCCGGGTTAAAACCTCGGCGGAACCTTGCCATCTTCTTGGCTTCGGTGGACACTTCGTCACCAGCGTACCGAGCGAGACGATTGAACTCGTTCTGGTAGCCGAGAACGTCCAGCTTGCCCTGTCTGAGAGAGCAGAATTCCTCACGCATCCTTTCCATGAGACCATCCGGGATGTGTGCTTCAGGAAGGCATCCTTGAAACATCCCCAGTTGATAGGAAAGCCAGCTCTCATGGTCTGGTAGTTCTCCCACCAAGTA
Source organism: Alopecurus myosuroides (assembly GCA_028641055.1). Lineage (NCBI taxonomy): Eukaryota > Viridiplantae > Streptophyta > Magnoliopsida > Poales > Poaceae > Alopecurus > Alopecurus myosuroides. The sequence continues at coordinate 553,736,603 of CM054058.1, forward strand.
GCTGCCTGACCCTTCAGTAGGTAGGTGGCGTACTTGACCTTATCCTCTTCTGCAACATGAGCAATCTCCAGAGCTCTTGCTACGTCACGGATCCAGTCATCAGCATCCAGGGGCTCACGTGTTGCCACGAAAGCTTTTGGGCCCAAGCTGAGGAAGTCCTTGATGGTGACCCTTGGAGCATTCTGGTTGTGTTGCTGGTTAGCCTGGATCTGGGCCATCTGTGTCACCACTTGGGTCATCTGAGCTAACAGTTCCCCCATTGGTGGTGGCGGAGGCGGGTTGTTCCTGGTTGGAGGCATCCTGAACAGAAATTCATTTTAGCACAACAACAGAAAAGGATAGACTTGGTAACCGAAAGATAGATTATTCCGACGCATGAATAGATAACCAACAGGTACATCATCACATGTTCAAATACATCAGAATATCCAACAGACCAATACATGGTTCGAAAACGAAAGGATAAACTAGACACAGCTAGTAATGGATACATCGGTACTCCCATGCTCATCACGCAGGACGGCGGTGAGTAGTACGACGAGAGATACGGTGAGGAGGAACCCCACGGAAGTAGGTATCACGACGATCCATGTAAATAGGAACTGCTCTGAGAGCAACTCTCGGTGTGGTGAAGTAGAAAGCATCCTCTCCCTGTGCTCCATAGAGAGGAATACCAGTGTAGCCAGCTCCAAGGTTGAGCAGTGGACCTTTGATCGGCTCGTAACCTCCAGCATCTGGCAACGGAAGACCAGCTGGCTGAACGACACGTGCGAAGCGCTCGTCTCCAACAAAGTCTGTGGTGTACGTCGCCAGACGAGTGAGAGCAAGGTGGAGCTGCTCCCTGACTGAGGCTAAACTCCTGAGCAAGTGTGGAAGCAACGGCATCACTGTGACTAGCGAACTGTGCAGTGGTCTGCAGCCTGGAGCTATCAGTCTCGTAGGTATCCAGGTCGCGGTGGACAGTGAAGTGAACTCCCGCTGCCGTGATGTAACCACGGGGGATGTGACGAAAACTGGACTTATCAAAACCCCAGTAGTCAGCACGGAGGACGGTGAGACTCACGTACGCTGCCTGCTGCACTGCCATATCCACTGTGGACCCTACTGCCTCGTACTGGTGTGCAATGCTCCTGCCATCATCCGACAGAATGTAGACGATAGCCCGGTAGCAAGTCTGGTCAAACTCTCGCTGGTGCTCGTAGACCTGGTACTCTGGTGCCCAACGGAACCCCAGATAGGTAACCATGTCTCTCAGCAACTCCGGAAAACCGGCGGTGCTCTCACAGCGAGTCATGCGAACCACCTGCGGGTAGTAGCTGAGACCCATCTGCAGATGATTTGGAAGGTTTTGATTAGACTCCGGTAGATGAAAAAGGATGTGGAAAACAACAACAAGGTTCAACGGACGAAAAGGATGTTGAAAAGAACATGATATCGAAGCAACATCGGGAAACGAGACCAAAAGTCCTGAGGTACTACAGAGAACCCAAAACACGTGAAATCCTAACTTGAAAGTTTAGGTGAGAACAGAAAACAACGTTGCACTTCCTTACCAGAAAAGGGGTGGGTGGGTGGGGAAAGAAGAAAAATGGCAGAATTCCTACTCTCGTTTCATTTTTCCTATATAGCTACAAAATAGTTTCTAGACTCAACTGCGACCAGTAAAAAGGGATCCTACAGGCAGACAGGCTCTGATACCATTTGTCGCACCCAAGGTTTCTAGAGGATACTCCTCGCACGAACTGGAAGTCAGGTGCTTGGATTATGGGGCATAACTGCTCCCACGTCCCAGCTTCCTGGTAGGCCTGCGCTTATGCGCGACAACACAAGCCCTGCTTCCACCGTCGAAGTAAACTATCCGCTAGGAACCTACGGCACTACTGTCGACGTACTTCATATTCAAACACGCACGGTACGTCAACAGCTTTGAACGAAATGATAGCACAAACTGTCTCTAAGACACAAAAGAATGAAAAGTGCAACTGGCCTTCACTAAAGGCAGAAAATATCGAATACAGTCATCCAGAGGACACATGTCCCAACATATCATCCATTACAACAGCGGAAGCAATCAAAGGGGTCTGAGTATAGACAAATCCATGGCTTAAGAAGCCGGAGAAAAATAAAGAGAAGCGAAGCCCATCCGCGCAGGTTCTGGATCCTTCCCTGGTCCAGCTAACTACTCGTCTGCAGTCTCGTCGAACTCCACAAAGTAGCCATCCTGGGAAGCATCGTAGTCGTAGTCGTACTCTGCGTAAACCACAGCCCCAACGGGGTCAGTACATCCAAGTACTGGCAAGCAAGACTCACAGTTCATCAAAGAGTTACCCGTCAACACAAGCATAGATGCTTGGGATCAACGGAAGGAAGGGGTGATATGAAAGTTGCTGCTGGCTGCTCTAACCAACTACAGAAGATAACTACAAATTCCGGCTAACAGAAAAGATAAGATCGAGGATTGTAACCAACTGAAAGATAACTTCAACCAAACCCATCCTGGATCTCGCCCCTTATCCAAAGAAGCAAACCCGAGGATAACTCACACAGTTGGATTAAGATGAATCAAATTATTTGTGTGAATAAACCTATTACTAGTCAGGTTATTAATCATTGGGTGAAACAGATTGATCATTATGTTGAAGTTGTCCTGAGTACTTGTTAGCCAGTACTTTCACCAAGTAATCCATAACCGCGGAAAACACGGCTTCTCGAGAAGATTATCCCTGCAGGGTTGCACCAATTTGGCCGTACACTCATGAATATCCCGCCAGATGGGATGCCTCCCACCAAAGCGGGGCACTCAACACAACCAACCATTCTTCGCATCAAGCCCAAAGAACCTTGGGCGCACGGCTAATCAAGCCCAGAAGAAAATGGACCATCATAGCACTCTAAGACCGTGTCCCCCTATATGCCGACTACGAAAGTTCCACCCTGCGCTGGGCTCGCAAAAACATGCATGCGGCAAATGGAAAACACGAACTAAATGAGGCGATTTGGACGAGATGCGAATCAGGTCAAGTTGAGGGGGGCGCCCATACTCGCTTCCCAATGCGGGTAGTGCGCTCATCATGGATCAGTAGACAAGACCCTTTTCCTATTAGGGTCGACACTAGCAGGCTCCAAAACCACTCATGGGCCTCCTGCCGGTGCCTTATCATCAAATTATTATTACCATTAGCAATTAACATGATTGATTGATTAACATCGAGCCCCCGGTACAAATAATAAGATAGTAAAAGCAGTAACCGACAACAGACTCGAGTAAAAACAACCCTAAATGCTAGATAAATACTAAGGCACAAACAAAGGCTGTAGGTATGGAGGTGAGGCAGTATCATTGGTTCATATCATGTGATGGGTTCGGAGAACAAGCAACGATACATAGGGCTAGCAATAGTAGACAAAAGGATAGTATCGACAACAAGTGTGGAAAGGAACTCGATGATTCATGTGAGTGATAACTTGCCTGGCAGCTCAGCCTCGTACTGGGCTAGGTCCTGAGTAGTGGTGTCGTAAGGCTCGTCGGTACCAACGTCGTCGTCTAATCGAGAAGAAGCAAAAACAACAACGAAGGAAGACGGGCAATCAATACATGGCATAGGTGCACAACATTGGATGATGCATGTCACGTTTAATAGATGCACCAAACTAAACTAGTTGATATGAGACACAAGTTTAAATGGATTCCATATGCAAAGGTTGCATATGGAAGCCCATGCTTTAGAGTTGAATTAATTGTTCTATCACTAAGCATCATGTGTAAGTGACTTAGTATGATGCATGCATGATGAATAACAATAACATAACAAGTTAAATGCAATTGGAATAATAGTTAACAATTTAGAAAGGCATTTATTAAATTTGGAATTTTGTTACTTAAACATGTCACACAAATAAATGTTGTTTTCATCAAGTTGAAGTATGCAAAACAGTTTACAAATTTTATATTTGAAAAGGTTATCAAATTTTAGTTGGATTACATGTTTCACATTTTGAAATTGGACTTAGGATTAATTAATTATGAATTAAACAATATTAAACAAGTTTTTAATTAAATTAAACAAGATTTAAATTGTTTAGGCAATTTAATTTATTCAAACCAGAAAACAAAATTTATATTTGAATAGAGTATTCAAAAAGGTGTGAAAAACATATTTTATTTGAATTATTTGAAAACAGTATGAATTAGTTATGAATTATTCCAATTTGCATTTGAATTATTCAAATTTGAAATTTAAATGAATTTTGAAAACTCAAAACAGAACACAAATGGAATATTTGGAAAGTTTATAAAATTTGGATCAGTATACATATAAAGTTTGTATTTATTGGGTTCATATTTTAAAAGTTATTGAATTTTGAAGTTTATAGTTTATTCTGCCCATTTTAAAAACAATTGGAAATTAACAGAATGGCTTTTAAACTTTTGTGACCGCGCTGGTGTATACCCACACGCTGCCAGGTGGGGACCCGTGGTGTGCTGTGACCGCCTGGCGCTAGGGGACTGACCAGCGGGCCCGGGCTGTCAGTGCGGGAAAAGATGGAAAAAAGAAGGTGGCTTTCGCCTGCGCGGGGGTTCGACCCCGAGATCTCTTGGCCCGCGCGCAAGGAACGTGCCAACTCGGCTGGCGATCGATTCGTGACAGGGTACAGGTGCGACGGAGGTTAACCTTCAGGTAAAAGAAATAACTGAATTCAGTTCGTTACTGAACTTTTCTTCCGTTTGCAGGTAACGAGTACTGCATCTCGATGCAGTTGCCGGAGCGAGGAACTAGCGAGGGCGGACGGCGGACGGCGGCCTGCCGCGGTGGCTCGCCGCCGCGTGCGGTGCGGTGCTCGTGCGCCCGAGGCAGGGAGAGGAGAGAGGAGGACGGGGTCGAGGATCTCACCTCGGGGGCGGACAGAGCAGGTCGGGGCGGTTGCAGGGAGGCCGGCGGTGGAGAAGACCTTGACGGCGGCGGGGCTACGGCCAACCTCCCGTCTCCGCTCCTTCACGAGATTCGAAGAGGAACTCAACACGGTTCCATTCCAAGGATCAGCTGCCCCTCGCGGTGACCAAGGGGACGGGACGGTGACTGGGAACAGAGGTGGTTCGGTGAGCTCACGGTGGTTCAGAGAAAGAATCGGGGAAGAGGAAGAAGAACTTGGCGGCGCGGCGCTAGGGTTAGGTATAGGCTCTAGGGTTAGAGTGGTCGAGGTAGGTTAGATATAGGGTCTAGAGTTGGTACGGCAGCGCATCGGCGTGGGGTGGGCGATCGATGGCTCTCCTGCTGTCGTACGAAGATGACATCACGGAGGGAGGAAGACGACAAAGACAGGAGAGGGGTTAACGGGCCCAAGGGGGGTAACTGGGCTGGGCTGGGGCTAGTTGCTGCTGCTCCTCTCCTCTTTATTTTATTTTTTTGTACTGTTTTTTTTTGTAGCTAGCTTTTGGATAAAATAGATAGGTTTTAACTTAGATAAAATTTTGGAAAAATTTGTATAAGCTTCTTAGGTGTAAAGAAACCATTTGGTAGTTTTGGTTTTCAAAATTTCAAATGTTTGATTGCTGTTTCAAAATTGAACCAAATTAAGTGAAAATTGCCATAGTAATTAATATTTAGAAAATAGGGTGTTTTCAATAGGGTTTCCCATAGAGTTTAGAATGTTTTTGAAGAATACCAAGTTGTGATAACTTCATGGATTCAAAGGATTGATGATTTGAGAAATTTTTTGAGTTTGGGAAAGACTTGGAAATAATTGATTAAATTGAGCAATTGATTTTAGCAACAACTTAAAAGGTGAAATATAATGAGTTGCTTGAAAACAAAAGAGGTTTTTAGTTTGCACTTCTTTATTTGAAAGGTTGTAACAGACAAGTGTGAAAACAGAAGTTGATAACAAGTTTAAATTTCATATGAAAACAATGCAAACAGAAATAAATATGAGGATGATGATATGATGCATTGCTTAAATAAAAACAACAAGTAAAACAACTAAGGGTTTTCATACTTGGATGTTACAATAATCCACACTCAGAATGTAATCCAAGTAGACGTTGGGTATTAAGTTGCAAACAACATATTATTACATTAAGTAAAGTGCGTAATGTAAAAATTAGAATTATCCTTAGACAAAAAAAATTATTTTCTCCCTATGGAAATAGCACATCCCCCATCCGTCACGTTTCTGTCACTCGAGCACGGAAATAAGGGATGCATGAACCCACTATCAAGCATAAATACTCTCTCTTGAAGTTACAAGCATCAACTTGGCGAGAGCATCTACTAGTAACGGAGAGCATGCAAGATCATAAATAACATACAAAAGATAGATCTATAATCAACATGACATAGCATTCAATATTCATCGGATCCCATGAAACACAACATGTAGTATTACAGATAGATGATCTTGATCATGTTAGGCAGCTCACAAGATCTAAACATGGTGGCATAAAGAATAGAAGACAACCATCTAGCTACTGCAATGGACCCGTAGACCAAGGATGAACTACTCACGCATCATTCCGGAGGCATGCATCATGATGTAGACACCTCTTGTGATGATTTCCCCTCCCGGCTGGGTGCCGGGGAGGGCTTCAGAACCCTCCCGAACTAGGGTTGACGATGCGGAGGCTATGGAACTTTTTGTGGTTGGAGGCTCGGGTATTTAGGGTTTTCTTGGGAAGGAGCTTATATATGCGAAAGGGCAATGTCGGTGGGTGGCCAGGGGGGCCACACCACCTGGTGGCGCGACCAAGGGGAGGTCATGCAGCCCTATGTGTGTTGCCACCGTATGGCCCCCTCCGGGTCTCCTCCGGACTCCATGTACATGACAGAAAAATAGGAACCTGGGTTTTTGTGTCGTCCAATTCCGAGAATATTTGCAGAACAACTTTTCTGAAACCAAAACCAGCAGAAAACAGGAACTGGCGCCGTGGCATCTTGTTAATAGGTTAGTCGTAGGAAATACATAAAAATGATGTGAAGTGTATATAAAAACATGTAGCAAATGTCATGAAAACAACATGGAACATCAAAAATTATAGATACGTTTGAGACTATCAAGCATCCCCAAGCTTAGTTCTACTCGTCCTCGAATAGGTAAAATGACAAAAACAAAATAAGTTATGAGGTGACATGCTACCAATTTTTTTTGCTTTCCAACACCAATCACTTTATTTAAACAAAAACTCTCCAAATGATTTATCAATAAAACAAGAGAGTACTACTACTCTATAAGAACTAACAACTCTAAATAATATATGCATGGAAAACATAAGCTAAAAATATTTGCAACGGCTAGATGAAAAACGAAAAATACGAGTATTCATATGAAAAAGAGGAGTGTGTCTCTCTCCCGCACAAGAATGTTGGGTTCCAACCAAGTTTATTACAACAAAGAAAAGAAAAGGAAACAAAATAAAAGAAAACAGACGCAGCAATTAAAGTGCGTATGATGTGACCGAATAAAAATATAGTTTCACTAGAAGTGACTGATGGTGCAAGAGTTGACGGGGGAGTGGTTGCTTCTTGATGACTTTGAAATCCCCGACATCGGCGCGAGAAAATTCGTTGATGACTAACGTTGGTAAACCCCAAGTGCAAGGTGTGAAGAGTGCAGCAGCAAGTTTTCCCTTAGAAAAGAAACCAAGCTTGAATCGACCAGTAGGAGGACAAGCAATCTCTGAAGATTGATGCAGCTGAGATGGCGGGGCGCACTACCGGTTCAGTAGAAACGTGGAACCTACACAACACAATCAAATCACTTTGTCCCAACGTAGCAGTGAGGTTGTCAATATCACCGGTTTTTCTTAACACAAAGAGGTTAAACGTATGGTGTGGAAAACAGTAGGGGAACAATATGAAAGTAGAAGCAACAATATGAAAGCAGTGGAAGCAGTGTGTGTATTATCAGTATGAGAAAATGGACCGGGGTCCACAGTTCACTAGTAGTGTCTCTCCGTGAAAGATAAATAACATGTGTGGTGAACAAATTACAGCTGGGCAATTGACAGAAAAGAAGGCTGCGCCGTAGTGCATATGCAAGACATAAGTATTAATATGTGATTCATGCTGGCATTACAACAAAATACATAGACCGCCATCCAACTGCATCTATGACTAATAATCCACCCTCCGAATATCATCCGAACAAACATTGGGTATTAAGTTGAAAGCAATATATTATCGCAGTAAGCAAAGTATGTAATGTAAACAATGTAAACTAAGTAAACAACGTTGTTTTCTCCCTAATGGAAACAACACATCCTCCATCTGTCACGTTTCTGTCACTCGAGCAAAGATGCAAAGGAGGCATGAACCCACTGTCGAGCATAAATACTCCCTCTTGGAGTTACTAGCATCTACTTGGCCAGAGCATCTACTAATAACGGAGAGCATGCAATATCATAAATAACATATCCATGAAGATAACATGATAGATTGATAATCAGAAGACATGGCATTCAACATTCATCAGATCCCAGCAAACACAACACGTAGCATTACATCAAGACGATCTCGATCATGTAGGGCAGCTTACGATATCTAAACATGAGGTAAAAAGTTGAGAAGACAACCATCTAGCTACTACTATGGACCCGTAGTCCAGGGATGAACTACTCATGCATCACTTCGGAGGAGGGTATGGTGGTGTAGACCCCTCCGGTGATGAATTCCCCTCCCGACAGGGTGCCGGGGAGAGCTCCAAAACTCTCCCGATCTCGGGATGAAGATGACGGCGGCCTCGGGTGTTTCTCAGGACGAAGTGGTATATTTTTTAGGGTTGACATATCGGGGGGGGGGATGGTATAAATAGGCGAAAGGGCGAAGGCGGGGAGGCCCGAGGGGCCCACACCACCCCAGGAGCGGCCAGGGGGCGCGCCGCCTTATGGTGTGCCCCCCTGTGGCCCCCCTACAGAACTCTTCGGGACTCCGTGGAACCTTCGGGAATTATAAGACTTCCGAACTTTGAATTTTCCAATTCCGAGAATATTTCTAGAACAACTTTTGTGACACTAAAAACATCAGAAAACATCGAACTGGCTCTGTGGCATCTTGTGAATAGGTTAGTCCGGAAAGTCGATAAAAATGACATAAAGTGTATAGCAAACAAGTAGGAAACAACATGAAAACAACATGGAACATCTGAAATTAAGGATACGTTTATGACGTATTAGTGACCTGATAAGAAGGTGCTGAAAAGCAGGTTGGATAGAGGACTCACTGTAAAACTAGCAAACAGGTTTTTGGTGGTTTTTGATATAGAAGATAAATAAAGTGTGAGTTAATAAAAGAAAGCAAATCTAGTTGTAGCAAGTGGCCCAATCCTTTTGAAAGCAAAGGACAAGCCGGTTGTTTTAGTTATGATTACCAAATGTTCTCAAGGACACATGGGAATTTCGTCAAGAGCTTTCGTTTCATATAGTTGATTAATATTTATTGTTTTGATATGTGTTGTGTGGGTGAACCTATGCTAATGCTCCGCCCAACTAGGACTAATACATACTTGTGATTAATCCCCTTGCAAACATCCGCAAATACAAGAAAGTAATTAAGATAAATCTAACCATAGTCTTAAACTCTGGGATCCTACACTCCCTCATGCATCGGTTTCCTAACGGGGGTTTATGTTTCTGTCACTCCGGCAACCCCACAATTAGTAGCCAAATACACAATGCATCCTCCTAGGCCCGTAAAGGTGAAGTGTCATGTAGTCGACGTTCACATGACACCATTAGAAGAATAACACCACAACTTAAATATCAAATCATTAGATATTACTTCAACATAATTCCACTAGTAACATCTTGACTTCTCCCATGTCCTCAAGAACTCAAGAAACTACTCACAAGACATCATATGGATTATGATCAGAGGTGATATGATGATGAATAAAAATCTAGTCATAAAGTGCAAACACCGATAAATCTCATAAACATCAACTACTAACAAGTAATCCACACCGGGAGAGAGTTCTAGTGGAAAACAACAATATAGAACCCTAATTGTTACAGCGGGACGGAGGTGGATGGTGAGGGTGATGGTGTTGGTGATGATGATGATGACGATGATGATCTAGATGATGCCCGGAGCGATGACTGTAACGATGGCGATGATTTCCCCTCTCCGGGGAGGAATTTCCCCGGTAGATTTCTCCCTGCCGGAGAGCATTTCTCCCTATGTTGTTTTCCACCCTGACGAGGCAGCGGAATATTTCCTCGATAGTTCTGTGAGGCTTAGGGTTCCTGGGGGGGTCAAGTAAGCGAAAGGATGCGACCGGAGGTGGGCCAGGGTGGCCACACCACCCCCAGGCGCAACAAAGGGGAGGGCGCACCCAGGCATGGTGTGGCCCCCTGGTGGCCCCCCTTCTAAGACTTCCCCGATGTCCTCTTCTTCTTCTGATCTTCTGAAATAGGGTATCCTGACGGTGCTTTTTTCCTTCAGATTTTTGGTCCTGGTGTTTATTATCCAATAATTATCAAACATGCAAAATAAGATGAAATAACATAAGTAATGCATCATAATATGAAATATATCGATGAATAACAAAATATTACAATATAAAATAGTGATGCAAAATGGATGTATCAACTCCTTCCAAGCTTAGACCTCACTTGTCCCCAAGCGAAACTGGACTCAGTAAACATGACCACATGTTTATGGAGTGAGGTGTCGATAAATAAAATAGGTACAAGAAGCATCACATCTATCAATACACAAGTCATTCTAGAAAACAATTTTGTCTCATATAATTCAACTTGAAACAAGGTAGAGGAAATCACAATAAAGGTGCAAAAGGAAATCATAATTGGTGAAGGCAAACTTCATTCTTGGTTAGAGAACAATTAACAAATTGTACTTATTTTTCGGTCAGAGTTCTTATATTAGAGCTTGTATTGTAGAGTTTATCATGCTCAATCATAACAATCTCTTTGCAGTCATTGATAACTTCCAAAGTGGTATTCGTTCAGATAAAAACATTTGTACTAAACAAGGAAGAATATCGGACAAGATTGAGTAAATCAACATATAGAGGATGGATCACAACAACTCAAATTCTTGCTTAAGACTTAAAGATATAGGTTTAATGACTCAACACAAAGGTAAAATATAGGCCCTACGCAGAGGGAAGCAGGGATTAACTCATGTGCTAGAGATTTTCATTTGATAAACACAGGTATTGAAAAAAAATTGAGAGTGGTGTATGTTTATGTCAATGAATGGAAAACAGAAAATACAGTACGTCACAAGCCCACTAGACTTCACAAGAGCGGCTCCCATTGAAGGACACAACTGGTATAGAAGGTCATCCCTCTTTCTCCTTTAATCACACAATTATGCTTTCACTGATAGTGAAGAGAATTTGTAGTATTAAGTTTGGGGCTGGGCACCCCGCTGCCAGCTCTTCTATCATTTGGATAAGAAAATGAAGCCACTAGTCCAGGTGTGTAAAGTCCAATCAACAAGTGAGATAAAGATTCTCTATTTGCGTCCTCATGAGCTAAAACAAGGGCACAAAATAGGTGTAATTTTGAATGTTTAAAGGTAGCACAGAAGCAATATACTTCGAGTGGCGGTTAAATACCACATATAGGTAGGTATGGTGGACACAAATGGCATGGTTTTGGGGCTCAAGGTTTGGATGCACGAGAAGCATTCCCTCTCAGTACAGGTTTTGGCTAGCAAGGCTGGGTAGCAAGCATAAGATTTGAGGGAAAACAAACAAATATACATATGATAGACTCAATCATGCAATCTTCCTTGGAGGTACAAACAATCTTACTTGAGAATACTAAGCTTATGAGCCAACAAGAAAGAAAGATCATGGAATAATATATCTACATGCAACTCCCTCTTTTCTACTTAAGCCTCAAAGTATTGTTGCTACTGACCAATGCTAAGTTTGCCAAAACCAACTAGAATAACTTGATTCTCCAATATTGATACCAATACTAGTAACAAGATCAACCATATAACAAAAATTGCAAACTGAAATAAAGTGTAGAAAGTAAATGATGAAACTTCTCATTAATATTCCATAACAACAACTCAACCCAAGGGATACATCGATAACCAAATAAAGGAGAGATACTTCCATACTGCAAACCATCATATACGATAACTTATCTACTCACGATATGAATCTACTTAAAGGTAAAAAGGTGAAAGATAAAGGTGTGATACCGCGGCACTCCCCCAAGCTTGGAACAAGCCAAGGGGATGCCAATACCAATGACGAATTAATTCTTCGGTGGTGGTGATGAATCGTTCCCATCATCATACTTCCAAGGTAAAGGCTCTCCATCAACTAATGATGACTTGGTTTCCAATATCCTGAAATTGGCAGCAGAACTTATACGTTTAAACCTGTTTTCATACTCACAGTTCTAATTCTACACATCGTAGAGTTGTGCCTGTAATTTGTCGGTGGTATCGGTGAGTGAGAAGATCTCCTCCCAATATAAATCTCCTTCTTGTGCTCGGCGATCAGCTCCTTCTTTATTCGGTGGATGACGTCCACTTCATGCTCCACCATCTTCTTCTACCTGAAGACTTCTTGCTCCGGCTCTTCCATCCTAGCTACTAGGTTGCCTTCTCCTTTAGGGCCCCGATCGTCTTCTTTCTGCACCACACCATCCTTAAGCAGAAGCTCCTTAGGATGCATCTTCAACTTGTTCATGTACGGGTTGACGATGTTCACAAAGAAATTGTCTTTGGGCGGCCTGGAAGAAGACATCGTGGCTCTAAATATGAAGATGAAATCTGGTCGAAACAGATCGACACAGAAACACGACGAGAAAACGATATTCGGACCATGGGGGGTCCGGGGGATTATAGAGCAAAATTATGCGTAACAAAAGGAAGGTGCAGTGCAAAAACGGGTCGGAGAGGGGCCGCGGGGCACCTACACAGTAGGCAGGCACGCCCAGGGGTGGGCCTGCACCCCAGGTGGTGTGGTGCCCTCGGGCACGGGTGGCTGACGTTGGTAAACCCCAAGAGAAAGCTTGTGAAGAGTGCAGCGGCAAGTTTTCCCTCACAAAGGAAACCAAGGTTGAATCGACCGGTAGGAGGACAAGCAATGTCTGAAGGTTGATGCAGCTGATACGGCAGGGTGCACTACTGGTTCAGCAGCAACGTGGAACCTACACAACACAGTCAAATGGCCGTAAGTAAAGTGTGTAATGTAAACAATGTAAACTAGGTAAACACCGTTGTTTTCTCCCTAATGGCAACATCACATCCTCCATCCGTCACGTTTCTGTCACTTGAGCACAGAAGCAAAGGAGGCATTAACCCACTATCGAGCATAAATACTCCCTCTTGGAGTTACTAGAATCTACTTGGCCAGAGCATCTACTAATAACGGAGATCATGCAAGATCATAAATAACATATGCATGAAGATAACATGATAAATTGATAATCAGAAGACATACCATTCAACATTCATCAGATCCCAGCAAACACCACATGTAGCATTGCATAAAGATGATCTTGATCATGTTAGGCAGCTCACAAGATCTAAACATGAGGTACAAAGTGGAGAGAACAACCATCTATCTACTGATATGGACCCGTAGTCCAGGGATGAACTACTCACGCATCACTTTGAAGGAGGGAATGGTAGTGTAGACCCCTCCGGTGATGAATTTCCCTCCAGGAAGTGTGCCAGGGAGAGCTCCAGAACCCTCCCGATTTCGGGATGACGATGACGGTGGGCTCGAGTGTTTTTCGGGACGAAGTAGGATATATTTAGGGTTTACGTCTCAGGGGGTATAAATAGGCGAAAGGGAAAAGGCGGTGGAGACCGGGGGGCCACACCTCCCCGTGGCGAGGCTAGGGGGCGCCGCCCTATGGTTTGGGCCCTTGAGCCCCCCCTACGGGTCTCTTCGGGACTCCGTAGAACCTTTGGGAATTCTAAGAATGTTTCCAGAACAACATTTCTGAAACTAAAAACAGCAGAAAACATGGAACTGACTCTATGGCATCTTGTCAATAGGTTAGTCCGGAAAATCGATAAAAATGACATAAAGTTTATAGAAAACATGTGAGAAACAATAAGAAAACAACATGGAACATAAGAAATTAAGGATACGTTTATGACGTATCATCATCCCCAAACTTAGTTCCTACTCGTCCTCGAGTAGGTAAACGATAAAACACACAATTTCTGAGGTGACATGCTACCAACATAAACTTGAAAATCAATAATGTAAACGCATAAGTAAGCTGAGATAATAGAACTTTAACACAAGCATGATAAATAGAATTTTAATAATAAAGCTTAGCAATCGCCTTGCATCATGAGAGGTAACTCAAATAAAATATCATAAATAACAATGCAAATAAAGATATACGTTTGTTTCAAGTATAGAGAAAACATGTCAAAGTGATATTTCGCTAGTCCTTAAGAGTGGGGCAAAACATAAAATGCCACCACACCTTCAAAGTTCATGAGGAAGACTAGAACAAATAATTATAGAAAAAGAAATAACACATCATGAATCAATTAATAATGTTTCTGGGACAAATGCACATAAAAATCAGAATGGAAACTATGCTCTCTCAACCGTGAATAAAGTTAGAAGATGGAGACTCAACATAAAAGTGAAAGAAAGTCCCTTCGCAGAGGGAAGCATGGATCACTCATGTGCTAGAGATTTTATTTTATTAAACAAAGGTATAAAAAGCTTGACACTCCTCCCAACCATCTTTCACAAACCATGGCTAACCGAATCCTTGGGTGCCTGCTGATACGTCTCCAGCGTATCTTTATAGCATTTATACACGTTTTACGGGACTAACCTATTAACAAGATGCCAAGTGCCAGTTCCCTGTTTTCTGCTATTTTTTATTTCAGAAAAGTTGTTCTGGAAATATTCTCGTAATTGGACCCCATGAATCCCGAAGTTCCTATTTCCCCGTAAGCATCCAGAAGTCCGAAGAGGAGTTGAAGACGGGCACCAGGGGGCCCTCACCATAGCCAGGCACGGCCCCCACCTTGGCCGCGTCTAGGGGTGGTGAGGATCCCCCGATGGCCCCCTGACGTTGCCCTTGTGCCTATATAATCCCCCCAATGCAAAAAACCTAGACGCATCGGCAAAATTCCACGAAACCTTCAGCAGCCGCCGTCATCGTCAACCCAAGTTTCGGGGGACAGATCTCTATTCTGGCACCCTGCCGGGACGGGGAAGTGCCCCCGGAAGACATCTCCATAGCCGTTGCTGTCTCCTATGATGAGGAGGGAGTAGTTCTCCCCCGAGGCTGAGGGCTCTACGGTAGCTATGTGGTTCATCTCTCTCTCCTCTGGTGTGATCTATATGTGATCTTGAGCTTTGTAATCTAGTTGAATAATTAGATGTTACTCTTCATATTGTGCTACTCTAGTGTTTTATTAATATGAACTTTGGAGTCACCTTGTCCCGCGGTGTGAAGGTGACAGTCTCCACATCGTGTGTGTCTCCTCTATGAATTGTGGTGTTTGTCTAGTACCTTCTAGGGCGCTCAAGTTGACAGTGTGGGGCTAACTAGATATGGGAATGCTTACTTTAAGGAATTCTTTTTTGCAGCCCTACGCAATGATTAGTGTTCGTTATCCAACCGGAGAGGGTTAAGAGTAGCAGAGTGAAGAGAAGATATTTAGTTATTGAATTATGTGATCATTGTTGAGAGTGTCCACTAGTGAAAGTAGGATCGCCGAATTAGTGCACCTATATACCTGACAAGTATATTGGGAGTGTTGGGGACACAAGAGACTTCTTGTATCTTAATTGGAGGGTTACTTGAGAGGTATATCTTTAAGATCTACCTCCCTAAGTTCGATAAACCTTGGGTGATTCACTTAAGGGAAACTTGCTGCTGTTCTACAAACCTCTGCACTTGGAGGCCCAACACTGTCTACAAGAATAGAAGCGTTTGTAGCCATCAAGCTCTTTTCTGGCGCCGTTGCCGGGGAGGTAAGGTAAAAGGTACTCACATCCTCGGGTGTGAGTGCTCGGAGTTATTTCCTTTAGATTCTGCAATTCTATCTTTTTGTTTCTTGTTTTCACTACTTAGGCTTATTTTTACTCACTTCTTGTTTTTAATTTTTACTAGTAGTCTTAATGGAAAACAATAAAAAAATGAGAGAGCTTTATAATATTTATCTTGAGTTAGGACATGAAATGTTAGAAGAGAAAATTAAAAAACCTATGGAGATTTATTTGCATGCTAATAGCAATGTTATTAGTATGAATTCTTTGAACACCATTATTGCTAATGCTATGGAAAAGTCTAAGCTTGCGGAAGCTAGTTTATATGAAAATGTTCTTTTTAGTTCCACAAGCACGGAGGAGAAAATTTTCTTTGATGATGATCCTATGCCTGTTACATATAGTAGTGATCATGATTGGGAAAAGCACACTACTTTTGATATTGAAAATGATGATATAGAAAGCTCTAAACTTGTAGATGATGTGTTTGAAAATCCTTTTGCTACTGATGATTATATGCTTGATACATCTCCTCCTAGTAAAAATGATGATATGTTTACAAATGAACTCATTTTGGAGGATAACTACTCTATTGCTTATGATGATATTATTCTTCCTATATATGATGATTACAATGATGAATATGAATTTTTCAGTCCACCTACTATTGAGGAGAAAATTTATTTTGATGATACTATGCCTCCTATATTTGATGATTATGGTGATGAGAATAATAATGATAGCTATTTTTTTGAATTTTCTCCCACTACTATTAATAAGAATGACTATGCTTTTGTGTAGAGTATTAATTTTTTTATGGATGTCGCTCATGATAAGAATGTTTTATGTGATAGCTATAATGTTAATTTTATTCATGATGCTACTGAAGGTTATTATGAGAGAGGGAAACTTGGTTTTATGCATCTCAACAATATTAAGTTTCCCCTCTTTATGTTGAAATTTTTGAAGTTGCACTTATTTTGTCTTCCTATTCTAGTCACTTTGTGCTTCGTTGACTTGTTTTTCTACAAGATTCTTTTTCATAGGAAGTGGGTTAGCCTTAAATGTATTTTATAATTTCTTCTTGTTGATATCTTATTGTGCTTCAACTCTTATTCTTATGTGAGCATCTTTTAAAAATCATTGTGCCTAGCTGAAAGGCATTAGAAGAAAAACGCTTGCGGGAGACAACCCGTTTTATTTCTCCGTTTTTTGTCCGTTTTCTTTCAGTTATTTTTGTTTTCTTTGCACCTGGGTGTTGTATATTTACTTAGAAACCCTTATGTATCTTTTATTTTGTGTCTTGTTGAGCCAAGTACAGCCTCTAGTGGAAAGTTGAGACCATATTCGGATTTCTGCGCAATAAACAGATTTCTGCTATCCACTGTTAAAATCGTATAAAATCATAGAAAATTCAAAATGACCTGAGTTTTTTTGTGCGTCATCCTGCGATATATACGCAAGTTTTCTTAGTTGACCACTTTTTGATTTGAGCAACACAAGATTCTCGAAAAAAATCGATATTAACCTTCTGTTCCGTTTTGACAGATTTCTGCCAATAATTGCATTTGCCTCTTAATCTCTTTCTTTTATTGTTCTTTTGAGAAAAAGAGTTTTAAAAGAAGTTGTGACAGTAGCTTATGTGTTTATGAGTGTTAGTCTTGTGTTGAAACTGAACCATGTGAATTTATTATTTCGATTGCACTAACGTTGCTAATGAAGATTGTGAGAAGTTTGGTGTGAAGGAAGTTTTCAAGGGTCAAGAGAAGAGGATGATATGACGTAATCAAGAAGAGTGAAGAGCCTAAGCTTGGGGATTCCCTGGAGGTACATCCCAGCAAATTCCAAGAAGACTCAAGCGTCTAAGCTTGGGGATGCCCAAGGCATCCCCTTCTTAATCGACAAATTATCAGGTCACTTATAGTGAAACTGTAGTTTTATTCGGTCACATCTTATGTGCTTTACTTGGAGCGTATTTTATTTTTGCTTTCAGTTTGTTTAGGTTTATTTTCTGTATTTTATGGTTTGATCTTATCATACTTGTGTGGGAGAGAGACACACTCTGTTTTCATTGCTTAGAACACTCTAGTTTTCACTCTTATTGTTCTATGAGTGTTCACTTTTTGCTAGTACTGTGTTTAGCCTTTGTTTTCATGCATCTCTTATTCAGAGCTTTTAGTTTTAGTAGTGTTATGTGATTACTCTCATGTTTTCGTGCTGTATCATGTAGAGTATTTTTGTTAAAACATATCTTGTATGGTGCATGTTGGGAAAAGAAACTGCTGCTTGAAGTAGAATTTTTAATGGTGCAAGTAGAAGCTTGTATAGAGTGTGGCTAGAACTGTTTTATATCATGCTAGATGTTATTTTAGTTTTAAAGCCTTGTGGTTATTTAGCAGCATGATTAGCCTCAAATAGCTGAGAGTGTTTAATGTGCCATTGAAAGAATCATGAGTTGTTCTTGTCATATTGAAGCATAAATTTGTGGTATTCTCTTTTGAATGTTTTATTTGGTTTACTTGGCACATGCTCACACCATGTTTATGAATATGAACCAGTCACTAATAGCCTCTATGATCATTTAGTTTTTGAACTTGTGGTACCACTTATGCTTTGACTAATGATGTTTATGTCGCTATGCATGATTATGGCTCTTATGCTCTCTTGATTTGTCGCTCCCAGTCTTTTGCTAGCCTCCACCTGTGCTGAGTATGGAATTCTACTCGTGCATCCAACTCCCTAAAACCATGTTTTCCCGTTGTGTCCATCATACCTACCTATAAGTCGTATTTAACTGCCACTCCAAGTAAATTCTCATGTGTTACCTTTAAAACCTTCAAAATTACTCTTGCTTTGGGTTCCTGTTTTTGCTCATGAGGATGTAAATATAGAATCTTTATCTCACTTGTTGATTGGATTTCACACCCTGGACTAGTGGCTTCATCCTCTTATCCAATTGATAGAAGATCTGGCAGCGGGGTGCCCAACCCCAAATTAATACACACAAAATCTCTTCACAATTTTTGCCCCTGATTTATCAGTCAAAGCATAATTGTGTAAACAAAACAGAATGAGGGATGACCTTCTACACCAGTTGAGTCCTTCATATGGGAGCCGCTCTTGTGAAATATAGTTAGCTTGTGACGTACTGTATTTTCTGTTTACCATTCGTTGACATTAGCATACATCTCCCAAAATATAGACACTCCTCCATGGTATGTGATTGTTGGTAGGCACCCGAGGATTCGGTTAGCCATGGTTTGTGTAAGATGGCTGGGAGGAGTGTCAAGCTTTTTAATACCTCCGTTTAATAAAATAAAAGCTCTAGCACATGAGTGATCCATGCTTCCCTATGCGAAGGGCCTTTCTTTTACTTTTATGTTGAGTCTCCATCTTCTAACTTTATGCACAGTTGAGAGAGCATTTTTTCCATTCTGAGTTTTATGTGCATTTGTCCCAGAAACATTATTAATTGATTCATGATGTGTTATTGCTTGTTCTCTAATTATTTGTTCTAGTCTTCCTCATGAACATTGAAGGTGTCATGGCATTTATGTTTTGCCCCACTCTTAAGGACTAGCGAATTACCACTTTGCCATGTTTTCTCTATACTTGAAACAAACGTATATCTTTCTTTGCATTGTTATTCAAGATCTTTTATTTGAGTAACTTCTCATCATACAAAGTGATTCCTATGCTTTATTATTAAAGTTCTCTTTATCATCTTTGTGTTTAAAGTTCTATGATGTCAACTTACATATGCTTTTACATTATTATGATCAAGATTGCGTGGTAGCATGTCACCTCAGAAATTATTTTGTTTTATTGTTTACCTACTCGAGGACGAGTAGGAACTAAGTTTGGGGGTGCTTGATACGTCTCCAACGTATCTATAATTTCTGATGTTCCATGTTGATATTATGCCAATTGCTACATGCTTTCTCCCTTCTTTATAGAATTTTTACATGTTTTCCGGGACTAACCTATTAACAAGATGCCAAGTGCCAGTTCCCTGTTTTCTGCTATTTTTTATTTCAGAAAAGTTGTTCTGGAAATATTCTCGGAATTGGACCCCACGAATCCTGAAGTTCCTATTTTCCCTGGAAGCATCCAGAAGTCCGAAGAGGAGTCGAAGACGGGCACCAGGGGGCCCTCACCATAGCCACGCGCCCCCCCTTGGCCGCCCCTGGGGGTGTTAAGGATCCTCCTGTGGCCCCCTCATGTTGCCCTTTCGCCTATATAATCCCCCCGATGCAAAAACCCTAGAGGAATCGGCGAAATGCCACGAAACCTTCCGCAGCCGCCGTCATCGTCAACCCACGTTTCGAGGGACAGATCTCTATTCTGGCATCCAGAAGTCCCGAAGAGCCCTGGAGGGGGGGCCACAGGATGGCCACAACATAGGGTGGCGCGGGTCCCCCTGGCCGCGCCACCTGGTGGTGTGGGCATCCTGGCCACCCCCCGTCATCGCCCTTTCGCCCATATATACCCCCCTAGGCATAAACCCTAAAAGAATCGGCAAAATTCCACGAAACCTTCCGCAGCCGCCGTCATCGTCAACCCAAATTTCGGGGGACAGATCTCTGTTCTGGCACCCTGCCTGGACGGGGAAGTGCCCCCGGAAGCCATCTCCATCGACTCCACTGCTATCTCCATCTCCGTTGTTGTCTCCTATGATGAGGAGGGAGTAGTTGTCCCCCGAGGCTGAGGGCTCTACCGGTAGCTATGTGGTTCATCTCTCTCTCCCATAATGTGATCTATATGTGATCGTGAGATTTGTAATCTAGTTGAATAAGTAAATGTTACTCCTCATCTTGTGCTGCTCAAGTGTTTTATTAATATGAACTTTGGAATCACCTTGTCCCGCGGTGTGAAGGTGACAGTGTGCAAATCGTGTGTGTCTCCTCTATGAATTGTGGTGTTTGTCTAGTACCTTCTAGGGCGCTCATAGTGACAGCATGGGGTTAACTAGACATGGGAATGCTTACTTTAAGGAATGGTTTTTGCAGCCCTACGCAATGATTAGTGTTCGTTATCCAACCGGAGAGGTTAAGAGTAGCATAGTGAATATATTTAGTAATTCAATTATGTGATCATTGTTGAGAGTGTCCACTAGTGAAATTAGGAGACCTAGGCCTTATTTCCAAGCATTGAAACACCATTTTCCGCCTGTTCTGCTACATGTTTCCTTGCGGCCATATTTATTTCAGATTACTATTATTACTTATAACCATCCATATTACCCGCATTTCACTATCTCTTCACCAAACTAGTGCATCTATATACCTGACAAGTATATTGGGTGTGTTGGGGACACAAGAGACTTCGTGTATATTAATTGCAGGGTTGCTTGAGAGGGATATCTTTGACCTCTACTTCCCCGAGTTCAATAAACCTTTGGTGATCCACTTAAGGGAAACTTGCTGCTGTTCTACAAAACTCTACACTTGGAGGCCCAACACTGTCTACAATAATATAAGCGTGTTTGTCTACAAGAACCTACACAACACAATCAAATCACTTTGCCCCAACATAGTAGCGAGGTTGTCAATCTCACCGGTTTTGCTGAACACAAAGAGGTTAAACGTATGGTGTGGAAAATAGTAGGAACAGTATGAAAGCAGTAGGTCTTTTATCAGTATGAGGAAAATGGACCGGGGTCCGCAGTTCACTAGTGGTGTCTCTCCGTGAAAGATAAATAACATGTCTGGTGAACAAATTATAGATGGGAAATTGACAGAAATGAAGGCTACACCGTAGTGCGTATTCAAGACATAAATATTACTATGTGATTCATGCGTGCATTACAACAAAATACATAGACCGTCATCCAACTGCATCTATGTCTAATAATCCACCCTCCGAATATCATCCGAACAAAACGTTGGGTATTAAGTTGCAAGCAACAGATTATCGCTGTAAGCAAAGTGTGTAATGTAAACAATGTAAACTAGGTAAACACCGTTGTTTTCTCCCTAATGGCAACAACACATCCTCCATTCGTCACATTTCTGTCACTCGAGCACAAATGCAAGGGAGGCATGAACCCACTATCGAGCATAAAGACTCCCTCTTGGAGTTACTAGCATCTACTTGGCGAGAGCATCTACTAATAACGGAGAGCATACAAGATCATAAACAACATATGCATGAACATAACATGATAGATTGATAATCAGAAGACATAGCATTCAACATTCATCAGATCCCAGCAAACACAACATGTAGCATTACATAAAGATGATCTTGATCATGTTAGGAAGCTCACACAATCTAAACATGAGGTACAAAGTGGAGAGAACAACCATCTAGCTACTGCTATGGACCCATAGTCCAGGGACGAACTACTCACGCATCACTTCGAAGGAGGGCATGGTGGTGTAGACCCCTTCGGCGATGAACTCCCCGGCACCCTGTCGGAGAGGGAAATCATCACCGGAGGGGTCTACACCACCATGCCCTCCTCCGAAGTGATGCGTGAGTAGTTCATCCCTGGACTACGGGTCCATAACAGTAGCTAAATGGTTGTTCTCTCCACTTTGTACCTCATGTTTAGATCTTGTGAGCTTCCTAACATGATCAAGATCATCATTATGTAATGCTACATGTTGTTTTTGATGGGATCTGATGAATGTTGGATTCTATGTCTTCTGATTATCAATCTATCATGTTATCTTAATGCTTACGTTATTTATGATCTTGCATGCTCTCCGCTATTAGTAGATGCTCTGTCCAAGTAGATGCTAGTAACTCCAAGAGGGAGTATTTATGCTCGATAGTGGGTTCATGCCTCCTTTTCATCTGTGCTCGAGTGACAGAAACGTGACGGATGGAGGATGTGATGTAGCCATTAGGGAGAAAACAACAATGCTTTTGAAGGATGATGTTATTGTTTACTTTACACACTTTGCTTACTGCGATTATCTGTTGGTTGCAACTTAATACCCAATGTTTGTTCGGATGATATTCAGAGGGTGGATTTTTAGTCATACATGCAGTTGGATAACGGTGTATGATTTTGTTGTAATGCCCGCATGAATCACATAGTAATCTTTTTGTCTTGCATATGCACTTCGGTGCCGCCTTAATTTCTGTCAATTGCCCAGTTGTAATTTGTTCACCACACATGTTATTTATCTTTCACGGAGAGACACCACTAGTGAATGTGGACCCCGGTCCTTTTTCCTCATATTGATAAAACACCTACTGCTTTCATACTGCTCTCATACTGCTTTCATTCTGTTTTCCTACTGTTTCCCACACCATACACTTAACCTCTTTGTGTTCAGCAAAACCGGTGAGATTGACAACCACACTGCTTCGTTGGGGCAAAGTGATTTGATTGTGTTGTGCAGGCTCCACGTTACCGCTGAACCGGTAGTGCGCCCTGCCATCTCAGCTGCTTCAACCTTGTGAAGTTACACCTTCCTCCTACTGGTCGATTCAACCTTGGTTTTTTCTGAGGGAAACTTGTTGCTACAATCTTCATACCTTCCTCTTGGGGTCTCCCAACGAACGTGTGTTCACACGCATCACCCCACAATTAGTAGCCAACTACACAATGCATCCTCCTAGTCCCGTAAAGGTGAAGTGTCATGTAGTCAACGTTCACATGACACCACTAGAAGAATAACACCACAACTTAAATATCAAACCATTAGATATTACTTCAACATAATTCCACTACTAACATCTTTACTTCTCCCATGTCCTCAAGAACTAAAAAAACTACTCACAAGACATCATATAAATCATGATCAGAGGTGATATAATGATGAATAACAATCTGGTTATGAAGTGCAAACACCGATATATCTCATAAGCATCAACTACAAACAAGTAATCCACGCCGGGAGAGAGATATAGTGGAAAACAACAATATAGAACCCTAATTGTTATAGTGGGACGGAGGTGGATGGTGAGGGTGATGGTGCTGGTGATGATGATGATGACGATCTTGATGATGCCCGGAGCAATGACGGTAACGATGGCAATGATTTCCCCTCTTCGGGGATGAATTTCCCCGGCAGATTTCTCCATGCCAGAGAGCTTTTCTCTCTATGTTGTCTTCTTCCCTAAGGAGGCGGCGGAATATTTCCTTAATTGTTCTGTGAGGCTTAGGGTTCCCGGGTGGTCAAGTAGGTGAAATGAGACGACCAAAGGTGGGCCAGGGTGGCCACACCACCCCAGGCGCGCCCAAGGGGGGCGCTCCCGGGCATGGTGTGAGCCCCTGGTGGCCCCCCTCCGGGTCTCCTCGTGGCTAGCTCCCTCTTCTGGACTTCTAAGACTTCCATGATGCCCCCTTCTTCTAATGATCTTCTGAAATAGGGTATCCTGACAATGATTTTTTCCATCAGATTTCAGGTCCCGGTGCTTATTTTCCAATAATTATGTAACATGCAAAATAAGATGAAATAACATAAGTAATGCATCATAATATGAAATATATCGATGAATAACAGAAAATTACAATATAAAATAGTGATGCAAAATGGACGTATCAGGCGGGCATGGTGGTATAGAGCCCTCCGGTGGTGATTCCCCCTCCCGGTAGACTGCCGGGGAGAGCTCCGTAACCCTGCCGAACTAGGGTTGATGATGACGGCGGTTGCGGATGTTTTTGGTGGAATAGGCTCAGGTATTTAGGGTTAACCTCCCGAGAGGTATAAATAAGCGAGAGGGCAACATTGGTGGGCGGCTAGGGGGGCCACACCACCCCTGGGCGCGGCCAGAGGGGGGCGCGCCGTCCTATGTCGTGCGGCCCCTGTGGCCCTCCTTCGGGTCCCCTCTGGACTCCGTTTTCGCGACAGATTTCTAAGACTTTTGGCTTTCGAATCGTCCAATTCGCAGAATATTTCCAGAAAAACTTTTCTGAAATAAAAAACCGCAGAAAACAAGAACTGGCTCTATGGCATCTTGTTAATAGGTTAGTCCCAGAAATCGATAAAAATGGCATAAAGTGTAAGGGAAACATGTAGAATATAGTATGAAAACCACATGGAACATCAGAAATTATGGATACGTTTATGACGTATCATCATCCCCAAGCTTAGTTTCTACTCGTCCTCGAGTAGGTAAACGATAAAAACAAATAATTACCGAGGTGACATGCTACCAACATAAACATGATCATCTAAAGTAAAAGCATATGTACGCTGAGATCATAGTACTTTAAACATACGAATGATAGATATAATTTTAACAATGAAACTTAGGAATCACCTTGCACCATGAAAAGTAACACAAATAAAAGATCGTGCATAATAATGCACTTGAAAGTTATACGTTTGTTTCGATCATAAAGAAAACATATCAAAGTGATATTTCGCTTGTCCTTAAAAGTGGGACAAAACATAAATGCCAGGACACCTTCAAAGTTCAAGTGGATGACTAGAACAAATAATTTGAGAGCAAGTAATAACACATTATGAATCAATCAATAATAATCTTTGGGACTGTTGCACATTAAAATCAGAATGGCAACTACGCTTTCTCAACTGTGCATAAAGTTATAAGATGGAGACTCAACATAAAACTAAACGAAAGGCCCTTCGCAGAGGGAAGCGGGGATTAACTCATGTGATAGAGCTTTTTATTTTATTAAACAGAGGTATTAAAAACATTTTTTTTAGAAAGGTGTATGCTTATGTCAACGAATGGTAAACAGAAAATACAGTACGTCACAAGCCAACTAGACTTCACAAGAGAGGTTCCCACTCAAGGGAGCATCTGAGGTCAGAAGGTCATCCCTCTTCTCTTTTGTTTACATAATTATGCTTTGCCTGATAAATCAGGGGCAAAAATAGTGAAGATAATTTAATAGTAACCAATTTTGGGGCTGGTCACTCAGCTGCCAGCTCTTTTATCATTTTGGATAATCCTATGTGCCACTAGTACAGGTGTGTAAAGTCCAATCAACAAGTGAGATAAAGATTCTCTATTTACATCCTCATGATCTAAAACAGGGGCACACAAAAGGGAATAATTTTGAAAGTTTTAAAGGTAGCACATGAGAAATTTACTTGGAGTGGTGGTTAAATACCACATGTAGGTCGGTATGGTGGACACATTTGGCAAACTTTGGTTTTTGGGAGTTGGATGAGCGAGTAGATCTCATACTCAGTACAGATGGAGGTTAGCAAAAGACTGGGAGCGACAAATCAAGACAACAATAATGGCAATAATCATGCATAGCGACAAAAACAATATTAATAAAAGCATAAATAGTATTACAAGTAAAAAACTAAATGATCATAGAGGCTATAAGTGACTGGTTTGTAGTCATAAACATGATGTAAGCATGCGCCAAGTCAACTAAATAAATCATTCGAAGGAGAACACCACAAATTCATGCTTCAATATGATAAAAACAACTCACGATTCTTTCAATGGCACATTAAGCACTCTCAGCTATTTCAGACAAGTCATTCTACAATAATAATCACTAAGCATAGAATTAAAATAACATCTAGCATAACATGCAAAAGTCTAGCCACAATTTATACAAGCTTCTTTTTGCACCGTTATAAGCACGAAAATTGTACTAGTGCTTTCCAACACCAATCATTTTATACTAAAAAAAACTCTCCAAGAGATATAGAAATGAAACAAGAGAGTACTAAAACTACTATACTAGAACTAACAGCTCTAAAAAAGAAATGCATGAAAAACATGAGCGAAAAGGATTTGCAGCAGCTAGAAGAAAAACTAAGAATACGAGCATGAAAGATTACGAGTATTCATATGAAAAGGCGGAGCATGTCTCTCTCCCACACAAGAATGTTGGGTTCCAACTTTATTTATTGTTGAAAGGAAAACAAAAGGGAAAAAAACAAATAGACGCTCCAAGTAAAGTACATATTATGTGACCGAATAAATATATTGTTTCACTAGAAGTGACCTGATAAGTTGTTGATGAAGAAGGGGATGCCTTGGGCATCCCCAAGCTTAGACGCTTGAGTCTTCTTAGAATTTTCCGGGATGAAATACGGGGGATCCCCAAGATTTGGCTTTTCACTCTTCCGTATCACATTATATCATATTCTTCTCTTGATCCTTGAAAACTTCCTTCACACCAGACTCAAAGTAATTCTCATTAGAGGGTTAGTGCACCATAAAAAACTCACATGTTCTCCTTGGACACAAGCGTTATAAATACTTTTTAAATATTAGCTACATCCACTGATGTTTTGTGGAGCAAAGAAATCCACTCAACATAGTAAAAGAGAGAATGCAAATAAAAAGGCAAAATCTATCGAAACCAGAACAATCCATAAATACAATTTTTTCTAGGGCACTTACGTTCCTCAAATCGAAAAACACAGAACTAGAAAAAGTAACGGAAATAGCTGAGGATTAAGCACAAAACTTTTCAGGCCATTTTGATCTTTTTGTGATTTTATATGAATTTAACAGTGGACAGCAGAAATCCAAATCTAACTTCAATTTTCACTACAGACTTCACTTGGCACAACAAATACGAGAAAATAAATATACAAAGGAGTTAATACAGATGTAAACATCACCTTGACTCAAATAAAACAGAAGAAAACATTGCAAAAATAAAAACCATGGGTTATCTCCCAAGAAGTTCTTTTCTTTAACGCCTTTTAGCTAGGCATGATAATTTGAGAAGATGCCCACATAAGAAATATAAACTGAAGCATCAAGAAGAAAACATAATTTTTTTAAGTCTAACCCACTTCCTATGAAAAAGAATCTTGTAGAAAAACAAGTCATGAAAGCACAATGCAACAAGCATAGGAAGGCAAAACAAGTGCAGCTTCAAAAATTTCAACATAAAGAGGGGAAACTTAATATTTTTGAGATACATAAAACCAAGTTTCCCTCTTTCATAATAACTAGTGGGTCTTAAAGAAACCAGCATATAGAAGCAACACAAGAGAAATCTCAAAACTTTCATCATAAAGAGAGGAAATTTAATAACATGAAGATTTCCGTAACCATATTTTCCTCTCTCAAAATAATTCTCGGTAGCATCATGAATAGAATCAATAATATAGCTATCACATAAAGCATTTTATCATGATCAAGCATAAAATTATTATCGTTACTCTCCACATAAGTAAATTCCTTCTCAATAGTGCGAGCTAAACTATCACATACATCATTGCAATCATCATAAATATGAGGAATCGTATAATCATAATGAACTTTATCCTCAATAGTAGATGGACTGAAAATATCATGTTCATCATTGTAAATATCATATATTAGAGGCATGTCATAATCACAATAATATTTTCCTCAATAGTAGGTGGAAATGGAATACCATAATCATTATAATTATCATATATTGGAGGCAAAGTATCATCAAAGAAAATTTCCTCCGCAAAACTTGGGGGACTAAAAATATCATATTCATCAAAACCAGCTTCCCCAAGCTTAGACTATTCCATATCATTAGCAATAATGGTATTCAAAGGATTCATACTAATAACATTGCTACTAGCATGCAAATAAAGTTCCATAGGTTTTTTTAATTCTCTTCAAACACTTGTACTAACTCAAGATAAAGATTATAAAGCTCTCTCATATTTTTTTGTTTTCCATTAAGCCTAACTAGTGAAAATAAAAACAATAAACAAAAAGATATAATTGCAGAATCTAAAGGAAATAACCTTGAGCACTCACACAGGATGTGAGTACCTTTTACCTTACCTCCCCGGCAACGGTGCCAGAAAAGAGCTTGATTTCTACGCACGCTTCTATTCTTGTAGACAGTGTTGGGCCTCCAAGTGCAAAGGTTTGTAGAAAACCAGCAAGTTTCCCTTAAGTGGATCACCCAAGGTTTATCGAACTCAAGGAGGTAAAGGTCAACGGTATCTCTCTCAAGCAACCCTGCAATTATGATACAAGAAGTCTCTTGTGTCCCCAACACACGTAATACAATTGTCAGTTGTATATGTGCACTAGTTACGCGAAGAGATAGTGAAATACAAGTAATGGGGATGATTATGAGTGACAATAGCAATCTGAAATAAAAATGGCAGCAAGCAAACATGTAGCTGAACTGATTGTAAACGGTGTTTCAATTCTTAGAAACAAGGCCTGGGGATCAAACTTTCACTAGTGGACACCCTCAACAATAATAACATAAATGAATGCATAAATATCATCTCTTTACTATGCTACTCCGAACCACTCTCCGGTAGGATAACAAACACCAATCATTACGTAGGGCTATAACCGCACTCCTTAGAGTTGCATTTCCCCATCTAGGTCAGCCTCACACCATCACCATGAGACCTAGATGGTTCTAGACAACACCACAATTTCATAGGGTCATCCAACACAAATATATAATCATTCACATGGTATACACACTATCACCTTTACACCGTGATTAGAGTGTCTATGAAGACCTCGTAACAAAACCACTTGAGTAGCATAATAGATGAAGAGTAAAATCTACTTATTCAACTACATTACAAAGCTTATCATCATATAAAGATCACACCATGGGAGAGAGAGATGAGACACATAGCTACCGGTAGAGCCCTCAGCCCCGGGGGAGAACTACTCCCTCATCATCATGGGAGCCAGCAACGGCGAAGAAGATGGCGGTGGAGTCGATGGAGATGGCTCCAGGGGCACTTCCCTGTCCCGGCAGGGCGCCAGAACAGAGATTTCTGTCCCCCGAAACTCGTCGGCGATTGTGGAGGAGCTACGGATTTTTTCATGGATAGAGGCTTGATATTTTAGGGTTTATACCTTGGGGGGAATAAATAGGCGAAAGAGCGATGTCGGTGGGCGCTCAAGGGGCCCACACCATGTGGTGGCGCGGCCATGGGGCCCACGCCCCCCCTATGGAGTGGCTCCAACTCTGGCCCCCTCTGGGTCTCCTTTGGACTTTGTTGACGTGCTGGGAATTCTAAGACTCTGAGATTTTGATTCGTCCAATTCCGATAATATTAACAACTTATCTGAACAAAAAAGGCAGAAAACATGAACTGGCTCTGTGGCATATTGTCAATAGGTTAGTCCAGAAAACATCCAGAAAACATGTAGAAAACAAAAGAAAGCATGTGAAAACATAAAGGTATTGGATAAAAAACAAGCATGGAGCATTGAAAATTATAGATGCGTTTGAGACGTATCACCTAGTCAGCGACACCACAAAGGGCCGACCTTGTGTTTCCCAAATTAGTAAAAATACAGTGCGACCGACCATGTAAGTACAGCACCATATAGAAGAGCGGGGAGGGGAGAAGGGAGGAGGGGTGCTGACTCCAGTGAGGGAATGCAGGGACATGAGAATCTGAGCTGCAGCCGGGCAGGGAGGGAGGCGAGGAGGAGGCGAACTTGCCATGGTAGATCTCTTTAGTGTATGGTAAGCTAATATATAGGGATTTTTTATCCTGCATTATATGAAAGGATTGATTTCCGCTTAATTTTCTCTGTAATGACGCATCTAATCATGCTGTACATATGGATAGTAACCTAGCCCTTCTCCGCGGCAGTTCCAAGTCTGATCTCAGCAGAGAACTAATTTCAATTTTAAAATCGTCTCTAAAAATAAAAAAATGGGCCAACATGTTTTTATCATGTAAGATATCGTCGAAGTAAGTATGGTACCTATCGTGCCGCAGGGTGATGATGCCGACCAGCCACAGCATGCACCAGAATAGGCGTTTCAGACATTTGCACAGCGCGACATCTAGATCCGTTGAAAATCTTTGTGAAGTGCCATGCTTCTTAGGGGTTGGGTTCACCGGACAGAGTGGGAACGCGAGCGTGTGGGATGGCTCTCTAGGCGTGTGGATCATGCATCCTCATGGTGCAAAGAAAGGGGAGGTGCAGGTGGGATTAGGTGGGAGCCCGAGCAATGGACTTAAACAGGCTGAATCTTGGAAGCCGAAAACCAGCTCAATCAACGTAAACCTTGAGATGGAACATATACTAGGCATGGAAATTTTTTTAGGCCTTTTTAGCTAATTAATTATGCATGTGTCACATGATAGAGACGAATAAATTAGCAAACAGATTAATTAAATATATGATTAGTTAAATATCGCAATTTATATTCTCGTATCGACATCATTATAGTTATTCGCAAGGTCACAATGTAAACCGTCCAATGACGATCCGAGAAAGCCGCATGTGTCTCTCGTCCCTAGAGCGCAACCTCCACGACATGTAGGCCCGCGGTATGCGTGTGGCATTTTAGTCGTTTTTTTAAATTTAAGCTTACCAAATACTTTTATAGTTCACTCCATTTCCATCATTATGATTTTTGGTACTTTTGTATTATTTTAGATTTTAGTTCACACAAGCACTTGTAGAGAGTCAATATATTTTGTAAAGTCGTGTGTTAAATTGGATGCCGTGTTGACCTTTTTCCAGAGGAGAAAATATCACATGACATGGTATTTCCTTTTAAGATTTGAATTTTGTGTGTGATAACAGATTGTCTCTCGCCATCTGTACTATTTCCAAATATTATATATATTTCTGTTCTTTATCTCAAGTAGCATAAATTATCTGATCTATGTTTGTTCTTATGTAACATTTAAGCTTACAAAAACTTATGTAGTTCACTCCATTTCCAGCAATCTGATTTTTAGTACTTTTGTGTTATTTGAGATTTTAGTTCCGCCAAGAGTTTTTAGTCACTTCTAAGAAGTCGAGATATTTTGCAAGGTCATGTGTGAAATTGAGAAATGCCTAGGTAACATGATTAAATGGATTCATGTGATTAATATTTGGCGATTGAAGAGATTCTGCAGTTGGAGCATACTGAACCAACGTTTGGCGAGCACATCACCACAATCCCATGTTGTTTATTCACATGTAAAGAGCTAGAGAAATTAATGTTATGAATCTGTTGGTTGTTGATTTTCTTTTATGTTGTTACA
The DNA here is from genome assembly GCA_028641055.1 of Alopecurus myosuroides. Taxonomy (NCBI): domain Eukaryota; kingdom Viridiplantae; phylum Streptophyta; class Magnoliopsida; order Poales; family Poaceae; genus Alopecurus; species Alopecurus myosuroides. The sequence continues at coordinate 553,768,441 of CM054058.1, forward strand.
TGAAGTCTAATATACTATGAAATTTATTCCAGATGACTGGACAAGGCGGTTACAATTAGTCGCCTTGTGTGTAAACATCAATGCACTATTGTATCCAAGTCCTGGCGTTCATGATTGAAGCTGATGTGACACCGCTGAACTCCTCAACTGACACCGGCACAATTGAAAAAGCTATTGCTACTCAACAAAAATAATGATGCAGTTTCTTCCAATGGTTACGTGTTCGAGTATTTGTTTAGCGATAAATGGGGTATGATTAGTATCGATGCTCATTTCATTTTTACATTCGTGGCTCCCAATATTATTTTCCTTGCCTTATAATGTTCCCGCTTAAATGCACTTGGTTTATATTGTTTTTCCTTTTTTCATATTTACTCTGTTTTGCAGAATGGGCAAAACTTAGTATCATTTTACCAAAGCAGGGTTGTCCAAATATTGTTTTTCCATTATATGCGTGAAACTAAAGATTGGTAAAGTTTTGTATGGTAAATAAGTTAAATCTAGCTATTTCCCATTTCATTTATTTGGATGGTAGAGCATCAGGAGTCAATGCACTTTGCACTCTCATACTTAATGTCTTTCCTGCTGTCCCTCTTAACCTATTTTTGTTTGTTTTTTCATCTTGACTTCATGCAAATTTAACATCAATTTTAAGCTTCAATTTATTGAGGAAATTCTTAACATTTATTTAATATGGTTCTCCACTTGGTTGGCCTCCCCTACATGATCTAGTCGTCTTAAAAAGAAAACTGCAAAGGGTTGTCGCCGGGGAGAAAACTTATGCCCTCACCAGCAAGAGAGGCCAGCAGGAAACTAGACCAACGAGCCATCGACATTGCCATAGCCGACGCTATCGATATGGAGAGGCTCAAAGAAAATTTGTGAACAAACAACAAAGAGAAGTAGCACCACCAAAATCTACATCATGGAAAATGTCGAGGACGAGAGATAGCAGGGGCCCCAAACTGGCACCATAACAACAAAAACCACAACAACCTCGCCAAAAAAGGGACAATCGTTTGGTCCCAAACCCAAAACCCCAGTCAGAGACACCACAAAGGGTGGACCTGAGTTTCACAAATTAGTAAAAATCCAATGCAACGGACCATGTAAGGACAACATCATATGAAAGAGCAGGGAGGGGAGAAGGGAGGCTGGTGCTGACTCCAGCGAGGGACCGCAGGGACCGGATAATCCGAGGTGTAGCCGGGTGGAGAGGGAGGCGAGGGGGATGCGAACTTGTCGTGCTAGTATATGTTTAGTGTATGGTAAGCTAATGTATCGGGATTTTAATCCTGCATTATAGGAAAGAATTGATTTCCTCTTAATTTGCTCGCTATCGACGCATCTAATTCTGTTGTATATATGGATAGTAACCTGGCCCTTCTCTGCGGTAGTTCCAAGTTTGATCTCAGCAGAGTGCTAATTTCAATTTTAAAATCGTCTCCCAAAATAGAACACTAGGCCAGCATGTTTTTATCACTTAAGATACCGTCGAGTTGAGTATGGTACCTATCGCGCCGCAGGATGATGATGCCGACCAGTCACAGCGTGCACGGGAAAAGGAGTTTGAGACATTCGCGCGGGGCGACATTTGGATCCGATCAAAATCTTTGTGAAGCGCCATGCTTCCTAGGGGTTGGGTTCACTGGACAGAGTGGGAATGCGGGCGTGTAGGGTGGCTCTCTAGGCGTGTGATTCACGCATCCTCGTGGTGCAAGGAATTGGGAGGTGCGGGTGGGAGCCCGAGCAACGGACTTAAACAGGCTGACTCTCGGAAACCGAAAACCAGCCCAATCAACGTAAACCTTGAGATGGAACATATACAAGCCACGAAAACTTGTTAGGCCTTTTTAGCCATTTAATTAGGCATGTGTCACATCATAGAGACGAAGAAATTAGCAAACGAATTCATAAATATATGATAAGTTAAATATCACAATTTCTATTCTCGTGTCGACATCATTCTGGTGATTCGTGAGGTCACATCGATGACGATAAGAGAAAGCCACACGCGTCTCTCATCCCTAGCGCGCAACCTCCACAACGTGTACGCCCGCGGTTTGCGTGTGACATTTTTGACGGTTTTTTAATTTTAGCTTACCAAATACCATTTATAGTTCACTCCATTTCTTGCATTATGATTTATGGTACTTTTGTGTTATTTTAGATTTTAGTTCACACGAGCACTTCTAGAGAGTCGAGATATTCGGTAAAGTTATGTGTTAAATTGGATCAAATGTTGACCTTTTTTCGGAGAAGAAAATTTCAACTCGCATGGTATTTCCTTTTAAGATTTGAATTTTTTGTGTGATAACATGTTGTCTCTCGCCATCTACATTATTTTCCAATATTATATATTTTTGTTTTATTATTGCAAGTGGCATAAATTATCTGATATGTGTTTTTAACACAACTCACATTTTTCTCTATCAGACATTTAAGCTTACAAAACATTCCGTAGTTCACTCCATTTCCTGCAATTTTATTTTTGGGACTTGTGTGTAATTTGATATTTTAGTTCGGACAAGAGTTTCTAGTCACTTCCAGGATGTCAAGATATTTTGTAAGGTCATGTTTTAAATTGATAAATGCCTAGGTAACATGATTAAACGGATTTGTGGGATTACTATTTGGCGATTGAAGAGAGTCTACAATTAGAGCATACGGAAGCAACGTTTGACAAGCACATCACCACAATCCCATGTTGTTTATTCTCATGTAAAGATCTAGGAAAATTAATGTTGTGAATCTGTTGGTTGTTGTTTTTCTTTTATGTTGTTACATATATATATTATGGAATTTATCCCAGATGACTAGACAAGACTGCTACAATTAGTCGGCGCCTTGTGTGTAAACATCAATGCACTATTGTATCCAGATCCTAGATCCTGGCAATGATGGTTGAAGCTACTGTGCCACTGCTAAACTCCTCAACTGATATTGACAAAATTGACAAAGTTATTGCTACTCAACAAAAATATTGATGCAGTTTGTTCCAATGGTTTAGCTGTTCGAGTATTTGTTTAGCGATAAATGGGATATGATCAGTATCGATGGTCATTTCGTTTTTACATTCCCGACCCCAATATTATTTTCATTGCCTTATACTATTCCCGCTAAAATGTAATTGGTTGATATTGTTTACCCTTTTTCATATTTACCATTTTTTCCTATTGGGAAAAACTTAGTGTCATTTTACCAAAGGAGGGTTGTCCAAATATTGTTTTCCCATTACATGAGTGAAACTAAAGATGGGTAAAGTTTTGTATGGGAAATAAATTAAATGTAGCTATTTCCCCTTAAATTTATTTGGATGGTAGAGCATCGGGAGTAAATGTACATTGCACTCTCATACTTCCTATGTTTCTGTCTGGCCCTCTTAACATATGTTTGTTTGTTGTTTCATCTTTGCATTGTTTGTAGCAATTGATTTTTTTTCATGCAAATTTTACATCGATTTTTAAGATTCGGTTTATTGATGAAATTCCTAAAATTTATTGAATATGGTTCTCCACTAGGTTTCCCTCCCCTACATGATCTAGTCGTCTTAAAAAGAAAACTGGAAAGGGTTGTCGCCGGGCCGACAAATTATGCCCTCACCGGCCAGAGAGGCCAGCAGGAAACTAGACCAACGAGGCATCGACATCGCCACAACCGACGCCATCGATATGGAGTGGCTGGAAGAAAAATTATTGAACAAACAACAAAGAGAATTAGTGCCACCAAAATCTACATCATAGACAATGTCTGGGACGAGAGATAGCAGGGGCCGAAATTGTCACCATAACAAGAAAAACGAAAACAACCTCGCCAAAAAAGTGACAATCGTTTGGTCGCAAACTCAAAATCCCAGTTGGTGACACCAGATAGGGCCGATTTAAGTTTCCCAAATTAGTAAAAATCAAATGCGACCGGGCATGTAAGGAGAGTACCAGATGGAAGAGTGGGGAGGAGAGAAGGGAGGTGGGGTACTGACTCCAGCGAGGGAAAGCAGGGACCGGAGAATCTAAAGTTCTGCCGGACAGGGAGGGAGGCGAGGAGGAGGCGAACTTGTTGTGGTAGGATCTAGCGTATGGTAAGCTAATGTATAGGATTTTTAATTTAGGATTATAGGAAAGGATTGATTTCGCTTAATTTGCTCGCTAACGACGCGTCTAATTCTGTTATACATATGGATAGTAACCTAGCCCTTCTCTGCAGCAGTTCTAAGTCTGGTCTCAGCAGAGTACTAATTTTAATTTTAAAATCGTTTCCAAAAATAGAAAAATGGGTCAGCCTATTTTTATCGCGTAAGATACCGTCGAGTTGAGTATGGTACATATTGTGCCGCGGGATGATGATGCCGATGAGTCACAGCGTGCACCAGAAAAGGCGTTTGAGAAAATTGCGCGGCGCGACATCTAGATCCGATAAAAATCTTTGTGAAGCGCCATGCTTGGGGTTGGGTTCACCGGACGGAGTGGGAATGCGAGCGTGTGGGGTGGCTCTCTAGGCGTGTGGATCATGCATCCACGTGGTGGAAAGAAAGGGGATTTGCATGTGGGATCCCGAGAAACGGCATTAAACAAGCTGAATCTCGGAAGCCGAAAACCAGCCCAGTCAACTTAAACGTTGAGATGGAACATGTACTAGGCACAAAATACTGTTAGACCTTTTTAGTTATTTAATTAGGCATGTGCCACATGATAGAGACGGAGAAATTAGCGAACGGATTAATTTTATATCGCAATTTTTATTCTTGTGTCGACATGATTTTGGTGATTCGCGAGGTCACGATGTAGACCGTTTGATGACGATCAAAAAAAGCCGCATGTGTCTCTCGTCCCTAGCGCGCAGCCTCCACGACATTTAGGCCCGCAGTATGTGTGTGGCATTTTGGATGTTTTTTAATTTCAGCTTTCCAAATACTTTTATAGTTCACTCCATTTCCTCCATTATGATTTTTGGTACTTTTGTGTTATTTTATATTTTAGTTCACACAAGCACTTCTAGAGAGTCAAGATATTCTGTAAAGTTATGTGTTAAATCATATCAACCGTTGACCTTTTCCTAGAGAAGAAAATGTCACCTGACATGGTATTTCCTTTTAAGATTTTAATTTTGTGTGTGATAACATGTTGTCTCTCGCCATCTGCATTATTGCTCAATATTATATATATTTCTTTTTTTATTGCAAGTAGCATAAATTATCTGATATGTGTTTTTAACACAACTCACATTTTTCCTATCAGACATGGTAATGTTTGTTCTTATGTAACATTTAATCTTACAAAACACTTCCGTAGTTCACTCCATTTCCTGCAATTTGATTTTTGGTACTTGTGTGTAATTTGATATTTTAGTTCGGACAAGAGTTTTTAGTCACTTCTAAGATTTCAAGATATTTTGTAAAGTTGTGTTTTAAATTGAGAAATGCCTAGGTAACATGATTAAACAGATTTGTGGGATTACTATTTGGCGATTGAAGAGAGTCTACAATTAGAGCATACTGAAGCAATGTTTGGCGAGCACATCACCACAATCCCATGTTGTTTATTCTCATGTAAAGATCTAGGAAAATTAATGTTGTGAATATGTTGGTTGTTATTTTTCTTTTATGTTGTTACATGAAGTCTAATAAATTATGAAATTTATCCTAGATGACTAGACAAGGCGGTTACAATTAGTCGGCGCCCTGTGTGTAAACATGAATGCACTATTGTATACAGATCCTGGCAATCATGGTTGAAGCTACTGTGACACTGCTAAACTCCTCAACTGACATTGGCAAAATTGACAAAGTTATTGCTACTCAACAAAAATATTGATGTTGTTTGTTCCAATGGTTTAGCTGTTCGACTATTTGTTTAGCGATAAATGGGGTATGATCAGTATCGATGCTCATTTCGTTTTTACATTCCTGGCCCCAATATTATTTTCCTTGCCTTATACTATTCCTGATTAAATGTAGTTGGTTGATACTGTTTACCCTTTATCATATTTACTATGTTTTTCATATTGGAAAAAAACATAGTGTCATTTTACCAGATGAGGGTTGTCCAAATATTGTTTTCCCATTACATGAGTGAAACTAAAGATTGGTGAAGTTTTGTATGGGAAATAACTTAAATGTAGCTATTCCCATTTCATTTATTTGGATGGTAGAGCATCGGGAGTAAATGTACTTTGCACTCTCATACTTCCTATGTTTCTTCCTTGCCCTCTTAACATATTTTTGTTTGTTTTTTTATCTTTGCATTGTTTGTAGCGATTGAGTTTTTTTCATCCAAATTTAACATCGATTTTCAAGCTTTGGTTTATTGATGAAATTCCTAAAATTTATTGTATATGGTTCTCCACTAGGTTTCCCTCCCCTACATGATCTAGTCGTCTTAAAAAGAAAATTGCAAAGGGTTGTCGCCGGGCCGACAAATTATGCCCTCACCAGCCAGAGAGGCCAACAGGAAACTAGACCAACGAGCCATCGACATCGCCACAGCCAACGCCATCGATATGGAGTGGCTCGAAGAAAAATTAATGAACAAACAACAAAGAGAACTAGTGGAACCAAAATCCACATCATGGAAAATGTCGGGGACGAGAGATAGCAGGGGCCCAAATTGTTACCATAACAAGAACAACAAAAACAACCTCGCCAAAAAAGGGACAATCGTTTGGTCGCAAACCCAAAATCCAAGTTGGCGACACCACATAGGGCCGACTTGAGTTTCCAAAATTAGTAAAAATCCAATGCGCCGACTATGTAAGGACAGTACCAGATGGAAGAGCGGGGAGGAGAGAAGGGAGGTGGGGTACTGACTCCAGCAAGGGAAAGCGAGGACCAGATAATCTAAAGTGCAGCCGGGGAGGGAGGGAGGCGAGGAGGAGGCGAAGTTGTCGTGGTAGGATCTGTTTAGCGTATGGTAAGCTAATGTACAGCGATTTTTTATCGAGCATTATAGGAAATGATTGATTTCGCTTAATTTGCTCGCTAACAACGCATCTAATTATGTTGTACATATGGATAGTAACCTAGCCATTCTCTGCAGCTGATCTAAGTCTGATCTCAGCAGAGAACTAATTTCCGGTAGGATCTGTTTAGTGTATGGTAAGCTAATGTATAAGGATTTTTAATCCTACATTATAGGAAAGAACTGATTTCCGCTTAATTTGCTTGCTAACGCCGCATCTAATCCCGTTGTACATATGGATAGTAACCTAGCTCTTCTCTGCAGCAGTTCCAAGTGTGATCTCAGCAGAGAACTAATTTCAATTTTAAAATCACTCCAAAAATAGAAAAATGGGCCAACTTGTTTTTATCGCGTAAGATACCATCGAGTTGAGTATGGTACATATTGTGCCGCGGGATGATGATGCCGACGAGTCACAGCGTGCACCAGAAAAGGCGTTTGAGATAATCGCGCGGCGCGACATCTTGATCCGATAATAATCTTTTTGAAGCGCCATGCTTCCTAGGGGTTGGGTTCCCCGGACGGAGTGGAAATGCGAGCGTATGGGGTGGCTCTCTAGGCGTGTGGATCATGCATCCTCATGGTGGAAAGGAAGGGGAGTTGCAGGTGGGATCCCGAGAAACGGCCTTAAACAGGCTGAATCTCGGAAGCCAAAAACCAGCCCAATCAACGTAAACCTTGAGATGGAACATATACAAGGCACAAAATATTGTTAGACCTTTTTAGCTATTTAATTAGGCATGTGCCACATGATAGAGACGAAGAAATTAGCAAATGGATTAATTAAATATATGATTAATTAAATATCGCAATTTTTATTCTCGTGTCGACATCATTCGGGTGATTCGCGAGGTCACAATGTAGACCGTTTGATGACGATCAGAGAAAGCCGCACATGTCTCTCGTCCCTAGCGCGCAGCCTCCACGAAGTTTAGGCCCGCGGTATGTGTGTGGCATTTTTTATGTTTTTTTAATTTCAGCTTTCCAAATACTTTTATAGTTCACTCCATTTCCTGCATTATGATTTTTGGTACTTTTGTGTTATTTTACATTTTAGTTCACACAGCCACTTCTAGAGAGTCAATATATTCTATAAAGTTATGTGTTAAATCGGATCAACCGTTGACCTTTTTCTAGAGAAGAAAATGTCACCTGACATGGTATTTTCTTTTAAGATTTGAATTTTTTGTGTGATGACAGGTTGTCTCTTGCCATCTGCATTATTTCTCAATATTATATATATTTCTATTCTTTATTGCAAGTAGCATAAATTTTCTGACGTGTGTTTTTAACACAACTCACATTTTTCTCTATGGGACATAATAATGTTTGTTCATATGTAACATTTAAGCTTACAAAACACTTATGTAGTTAACTCCATTTCCTGCAATTTGATTTTTAGTACTATTGTGTTATTTTAGATTTTAATTCCGACAAGAGTTTTTAGTCACTTCTAGGAAGTCGAGATATTCTGTAAGGTCATGTGTTAAATTGAGAAATGTCTAGGTATCCGACTAAACAGAGTCGTGGGATTATTATTTGGCGATTGAAGAGAGTCTGCAATTGGAGCATACTGAACCCACGTTTGGCGATCCCATCACCACAATCCCATGTTTTTTATTCACATTTAAAGAGCTCGGAAAATTAATGTTGTGAATATGTTGGTTGTTGATTTTCTTTTACGTCTTTACATGAAGTATAATATTCTATGAATTTATTCCAGATAACTGTACTAGGCGGTTACTATTAGTCGTCTTGTGTGTAAACATCAATGCACTATTGTATCCAGATCCTGGCGTTCATGGTTGAAGCTGATGTGACACCACTGAACTCCTCAACTGACATTGACACAATTGACAAATCTATTGCTACTCAACAAAAATAATGATGCAATTTCTTCCAATGGTTTAGCTGTTCGAGTATTTGTTTAGCGATAAATGGGGTAGGATCGGTACCGAGGCTCATTTCATTTTTTACATTCCTAACCCCCAATATTATTTTCCTTGCCTTATACTATCCCGCTTAAATGTACTTGGTTAATATTTTGTACCCTTTTTTCATATTTACTTTTTTTGCAGATAGGGCAAATCTTAGTGTCATTTTACCAAAGCAAGGTTGTCCAAATATTGCTTTCCCACTATATGAGAGAAACTTAATATTGGTAAAGTTTTGTATGGTAAATAATTTAAATGTAGCTATATCCCATTTCATTTATTTGGATGGTAGAGAATCGAGAGAAAATGTACTTTGCACTCTCATACTTCAAGTCTTTCTTTATGGCCCCCTTAAACTATTTTTGTTTGTTTTTTCATCTTGGCATTGTTTGTAGCGATTTTTAAGCTTCAATTTATTCAAGAAATTCCTAAAATATATGGAATATGGTTCTCTGCTAGGTTTCCCTCCCCTACATGATCTAGTCGTCTCAAAAAGCAAACCGCAAAGGGTTGTCGCCGGTCCGACAAATTTTGCCCTCACCAGCCAGAGAGGGCAGCAGGAAACTAGACAAACGAGCCATCGACATCGCCATAGCCTACGCCATCGATATGGCGAGGCTCGAAGAACAATTAATGAACAAACAACAAATAGAAGTAGCACAACCAAAATCTACATCATGGACAATATCGGGGACGAGTGATAGCACGTGCCCCAAACTGGAACCATAACAATAAAAACCACAACACAACCTCCCCAAAAAAAGACAATCGTTTGGTCGCAAAATCAAAACCCCAGCCGACGACACCACAAAGGGCTGACCTTGAGTTTCCCAAATTATAAAAAATCCAATGCGATCGATCATGTAAGGACAGTACCATATGGAAGAGCGGGGAGGGAAGAAGGAAGGCGGGATGCTGATTCCAGCGAGGGAACGTGGGGACCGGAGAATCTAAGGTGGATCCAAGCAGGGAGGGGGGCGTGGAGGAGGCGAACTTGCCGTGGCTGGATCTGTTTAGTGTATGGTAAGCAATGTATATGGATTTTTAATCTTGCATTATAGGATAGGATTAATTTCCTCTTAATTTGCTCGCTAACAACGTATCTAATCCTGTTGTTCATATGGATAATAACATGGCCCTTCTTTGCGGAAGTTCCAAGTCTGATCTCAGCAGAGAACTGATTTCAATTTTAAAATCGTCTCCAAAAATAGAAAAATGGGCCAACATGTTTTTATCACGTAAGATACCGTCGAGTTGAGTATGGTACCCATCGTGCCATAGGATGATGATGCCGACCACTCCCAACGTGCACCAGAAAAGGCGTTTGAGACATTCCCGCGGCACGACATCTGGATCCAATGAAAATCTTTGTGACGCGCGGAACCAAAACTGTAGAGGCCCCAAACCGGAAGGTTCAGAACCCCTCATATGCATTCATTCACAATCCCAGAATAACCAGTTGTGAACAACATACGTAGTTGGCATACAGAATACATCATCCATTACACGAATATTAGAGTCTTACATAAATGGTCACATGACCAAGTTCTTGATAACTGTCACACAGGACAGACATTCAAAATAAACACAGCGGAAGACGACAAGCATAGCGTAGTAGAACCCGAGTCACGCCTCATCCTACAGGCTGCTGACTGGGAGACGATCCTAACTCGCAGGGCCATCAGCGTAGAACTCCTCCTCATAGAACTCCTCCTGGGGTGGCTCCTCATAGTCTGATAAGTAGATACCAGGGGCGAAACCAAATGAGTACATTTGAATGTACTCAACAAGACATCCTTTATGAGCTTACAATAATGCATACATGCTTATTTGGTGGAGTGGGTAGGCCATACATATGGTTCAGCTACCCATGACAGATAAAAGATTTATCATGGTTGATTCATCAAGTTTAGTCCTTTGTGGATAAAACATTTAAAATAATGTAGTTTTTCTCGTAGATATCACATATCTTGGAGGTTTTATAAGACTTTTTAGAAAAGAAAGTTTTCTTTTCAGAAACTTCTAGTAATAGTTTCCTTCTCATCAGTATCTCGCAGATACCAAATCATTCCTCCATAGTACCTCGCAGGTACAAAGCCGTCCTTCAAAAACCTCTTTTGAAAAGTTGACACAATACTAGCTACATGGCCATTCAACCGTCCATATCCGAGGACGCGGCTATCTCGAAATAGTTTTACTCTGCAGAGGTGTACACGCTTCCACTAGATCCAGAATCCGCCATGAAACAACCATGGACTGTCCTCAACCTATGAGAACATCAGATAACTGATCTTGACTATCCACTATGTACAAGCTAGAAATGACTATCTCTTCAATTGGGTTTCCCTCCCGGCAAGCCGTGTCGCACACCGCCCAGACAGGAGGCCCAACTGCTGCATCCGGAGGGAAATTAATCCCACACTTTAGATGTACCGTATCCTCCACTCCTAGTGACATTTCGGTTCGGAGGATTCAATCCCCTATAGCACTTGAGATAGCTCACATACTAACCATAAAAAGTTTTTAATCAAGCCCCTACCCATATCGGGGTAAAGTGGCAGTACGATAATAGTTGTCCAGCGAAGACTAGGTTATGTGTCTTTTGTAAACATTCTCGAAAATTTCCCATCATGACATCCTTCGGTAGACAGGGTCTCACCCTTCTTCCGGGGTTTTTCCTTCATAAGGCATTTGTTTACAAAAACACATTTTATTTAGTTCATTTAAGAACTCAAGTTTTAATTTGGTGGATGGTATGTATATACCATTTAGTGGCTAAGGGCTTGGCAAATGCCAAGTTGACTATTATTATGATTCCTTCTTCTAATAATATTAATAGTAGTAGTATTCACAACAAAAATAGTTTTGAGAGTATAGTTTTGTGAAAACTTCAGAAGTGAAAAGCATGCATGATAGATAATGATAAGTATTTATACAGCAAGCATTAGGATGGCTTGCCTTGGTACAAGTGATGGTCCTGGTCCTGAAAGTAACAGGAGTTGCAATACCCTTCTTCAGCAAATCCTCCCTCCTCGTTTTCTAACGTCGTAAAAAGAAATAAAGGCACACTTTCAGAGCCAACCAAGACAAACAATGCTACAAGTGATACATACCGCAAGCAATTAAAATGTAACACTCAAGACATTCAATTATCCCTTAAGAAAAAAGACAAGAAAACCACAGTGGAAAAATCTGCTTTTTCCTAGTGTTTATGTGTGGTGAAACTCAATGATTTTAAGTCAAGAGAATCATGGACCAGTGGGGTAAATCACATGTTAATAGACAGTAGGGTGTCACATAAAACACAATTTGACGTCTAAAAACTCCCCCAATACTTTCTATGGCAAACACAAAATATAAGCTAAAATATGCAAGTGGTGAAAAGGCTTATGACAATAAGTCAAGCTCCTTTTCCACCATGAACCAAAAATACCAGTGGGTTTTCCACTAGCATAATGATCATAAAGAGGTTATTAAGCCTCTGGTCACATTCCTAAAAATGCTCAAAACAAACAAACTAGTCCCACAAACTCCTACTCATACTAGTAGAAACTTGAAAAAAAATACTAGACTAGTTTATACTTCACTTGTTAATTTTAGGCACAAGTGTGCAAACTAACAGAGGTAAAATACTCCTACAATCAGTACCAAAATGCTACTGGATCCCACAAAATAACATAAAAGGTTTAGCTATGAAACAAGGAAAAACTAGACTAAAATTGCCACACATGTGAGGGAATTAAATCTAGGCACCCAAGTGATACTCAAGCAATTTCTAATACTTAAGGGAAAATTAACAGAGGTGAAAACACAAGGATAACAATGCCACAAGGACATTTCATCCCCTGTTTTCAACCACAAAGTATCATATTTTTCCATAGTGGAAAACAAAACAAAAGGCATGCATGTATAATCTAGTAGGAAATCTAGACCTTAAGCAATGCTATTTTATATCTATTCTAAACTCAAACACCAAGTAACCAGAGGTGTTGTAACTAAAATAACAGTACCAAAATGGTACTGGTTCCATGAAAATTAATCTAGCAAAAAGGCTTGATACATAACTAAAATCTACTCACAAAACTAGATAGAAAATAAGCTATGAGCAAGATTTATGCATGGAAAATAATTCTAAAAAATTCTACCACTCAAGCCATTTATTCTAACATGTTCAACCAACTTGTAATCATCAATACTACACTAGATAACAACATTACAAGCAAGAACACAATAGGTGCACATCACAAAATGATCATATAAAACAAGATCTAGGAATTAAAAATTAGGCAGAAAAGTACTGAAACTTGTTCTGTTTCCCTAATTTTTTCTATGGCTCCAAAAATTAAATCCTTCTAGTATGTGATAGTCATTAACAATACAAAGCCTCTCCAATTGGTCCCACTCAAAAATAATGTCACAAACTCCCCCTAAAATTCTTGGAATAGCCCACTGATGTTTTACCAAAATGGATGGCATTTCCAAATGGTAGCTCTCCTGGATGCAAACTAAAATTCTAAAGGTAGGTATTGATAAGGGCTTTCCAAAACAGTTGAGTTTGCTCACAAATGTTTTGTATTTTTGAAGTTCTATTCATTTCCATTTTAAGGGTACTGTCTGGCAAAAAGGCTATAGAAAAATAAATAAAGGTCAAAACAATATTCTGCAAAAGGGAGGTGGTTGTGATTTTGTTTGGCTACGTGTACAAAAATTGGCAAAGCCAAATAAAATTGTTTGCTATTTTTCCCAGGCCAAAAGCTAACAGGTAAGAATCTGTAAAAAAAATTTGATTTAATATAACAGGGGCTAGCCCAGACGGGCCCGAATCGCTGCGCGTGGCCCAGCTAGGACCTAGGCCAGCCCAGGCGCGCGCGCGGGGGCGGGGGACGCGGGAGAAAACCGCTTTCAAGCGTGGCCGTTGATCTCGCGATCAACGGTCCCGCTTCTTTCTTCTTCCTCTCGCCTAGCCGCGACGGAACGGCGTCGAACACCTCGCGGGCACGCGTGGGACGGGCAGAGGGCTCACCTAGGGGGCCCGTGGAGCGACGCGTGGAGGCGGTGGGGTCGTGGGAGGATGGAGGCGCGGTGGTGGCGGCGTTCGTTTCCCCGGCGACGAGTTCCTCTCCGCAAGGGCGCGGCGGACGGCGGCGACGGCTCGGGTTCTCCTGCAAGCGAGAGGATCGCGGAGGTGTCAGGGAGGTGGCCAAGGGTACGGTGAACATGCTCGTGCAAAAATCGCGAGCTCACACGCACGGGTTGGCTCGTTTCGACTCGGGGGATCGTGCGGTGGCCGGCGGGAAGAATCAGCCCGTGCCGCTCGCACACGGCGAGGCACGGCCTGAATTTTCGGTGTGGAGGCGTGGATGGGTGTGGTGTGCGGTGGCGAAACGGCCAGGCCGTTGGAGCTTTGTAGGCACGGGGCGCGGGCGTGCTCCTCGGGTGGCATGTGCGTGTGCACGTTGGCACGCAGAGGGAAGGGGGGGTCCGTTTCTCTCGTTGCATCTCGAGCCAGGGGCGGTGCCAAACTTGCTATTCACCACAGTAGAGCTAGGGTAGAGAGGCATGAGGGTTTTTTAGGCAATGCCACTTGCACACCCCCCTCTACTCGAGCTCTAGTTTCCTACTCCTTTCCTTCTACTCTAAGGCATGTCTCGGGCCAACAAATGCATGGGGTTACAGAGCATCTCAAGGCAATCAAAATAGACACCAAGTTTATTCAAAACCAAGAAGAATTGGCAGAGAAACAAACCTCCAAAGTTCTGTCCAAAAACAGTTTTCAGAAAATTCAGTAAAAGACTTAGTGAAAAATTCACTAAGTGTTGGAAAAACAGAGTTTTGAAGCAAAAGTTGGCTTCTGTTTGATTGGGCAATTGAACTTGGATTTTGGAAATTCAAGTTGCCAATTGTTATATGTACTATCTAGTTTGAGAAACAACAAGTACACCAGAAAAGAGTTGGTTAACCCTCTGAAAACAACTGCCCAAAAAGCTATGTTTCTGTTTTCCAAAAAGAAATGGTTTTTCAATATTTTTATACTAGGAAAACAATCATGGATTAGATTGTTTTCCAAGTGCTAAATTCAAACCAGTGGCATATAGTTGTACTGCATAACATGTTCAACCATAATACCACAAGAAAAACAACAAATCAAATATGTTTGATTCTTGAAGACAAGTGTGGAAAACAGCTAGTCATGTTGTTTTTCTGCTAAAAGTTTAAATAGGAAATAAATTCCCAAAGCTATTTAAATCCCAACCAAAGTGTTTCCTTGGTCAAGACATGACTAAATAATGCTATCATGAGTGAATCAAGTATCCCCCAAGCTTTGAAAAGGAATTTCTTAGGGTTTCCAGTTGAAAAAACATCAGGCAGACAATAATCAATCATCAGGAAAAATCCTCAAATGAGTGAAAAGAAACACACCACTTATATTGCATAGATACACATGACTACACAAACATGTTGTCCACTTAATTGTCTTACAAAATTCTTAAGAGGCTTGCTAATTTAATATTAAACAAGGGCTTAAAAACAGGGGTGTTACAAATCTCCCCCCCTTAAAAGAATCTCGTCCCGAGATTAGCGGGTCTAGGCTTTAAGAAAATCAGGGAACTCCTTCCTGATATCATCCTCACGCTCCCAGGTAGCTTCTTCCTCAGAATGATTCGTCCACTGAATCTTAAGGAATTTTATAGCACGCCTCCTGGTAGCGCGCACAATCTCCTCGAGAACCCGCAGGGGTCTATCACGATAAGTCAAGTCATCATTGATATCAATGGTCCTGAAATCTGTGTCTTGATACGAGAGATCCTTCTCCGGTACTTGCAGACATTTCCGGAGCAATGACACATGGAACACATTGTGAAACGCAGATAGCTCCTCAGGTAATTCTAACTGATAAGAAACTTCGCCACGACGTGCCAAGATCTTAAAAGGTCCAATATACCTGGGTGCCAGCTTTCCCTTGACATGGAAACGCTGCATCCCTTTGAGTGGCGTAACACGAAGGTACACGAAATCTCCAATGCTGAAAGAGACATCACGACGCTTCGTGTCAGCATAACTCTTCTGACGAGATTGAGCTGTCTTTAAACGTCCCGAATAAGCTGAACCTGCTCTTCTGCAGCTTTCAAAGTGTCCACACCAAAAACCTGACTGTCTCCAGTCTCAGTCCAATTTAGGGGTGTGCGGCATTTACGTCCATACAGTGCTTCAAAAGGGGCCATATGCAAGCTAGACTGATAACTGTTGTTGTAAGAAAACTCTGCGAAAGGCAGACAGTCTTCCCATTTAACTCCATAGGACAACACACAAGCACGGAGCATGTCTTCCAGAATTTGGTTCACACGCTCTGTCTGTCCATCAGTCTGTGGGTGATAGGCTGTGCTAAAAGCTAATTTGGTTCCCAAACTCTCGTGCAACTTCTTCCAAAATCTGGATGTGAACTGTGTACCTCGATCAGACACAATCCTGCGGGACTCCGTGCAGGCTGACAATCCGAGTAATGTAAAGATCAGCAAGCTGATCTCCACGATAGGTGGTCCGGACAGGAATAAAGTGAGCAACTTTCGTGAGCCTGTCCACGACAACCCATATAGAATCATTTCCTCGGCTGGACCTAGGAAGTCCTGTGATGAAGTCCATCCCTACTTCATCCATTTCCAAACAGGTACTTGCAACGGCTGGAGCAAGCCAGCGGGACGCTGGTGCCCAGCTTTTACTTGCTGGCAGACATGGCACTTGGCTACAAATGAAGCAATTTCTCGCTTCATTCCATGCCACCAGAATCTCTCCTTCAGGTCTTGATACATCTTTGTTCCTCCAGGATGGATAGAATACATGGTCTCATGAGCTTCGACCATGATGGTCTGCTTGAGATCAGACTCAGAGGGAACACAAATACGGCCTTCATACCATAATCCCCCATCAGCATCGATAGTAAACCCAGCAACCTTCTCCTTCTCCATGCGGGCCTTAATACCATCAATACTTTTCTGGCCTTTCTGCGCCTCTTTGATTTGGTCAACCAGAGTTGGTT
Organism: Alopecurus myosuroides; assembly: GCA_028641055.1. NCBI lineage: Eukaryota > Viridiplantae > Streptophyta > Magnoliopsida > Poales > Poaceae > Alopecurus > Alopecurus myosuroides. The sequence goes on from CM054058.1 coordinate 553,785,363, forward strand.
TAAGTTCTATGGCGTCCAACATACCATAGCTGACCACTTCAATGCCAAGTTGGTCAAGCTCTTTCCACAACTCGGGCTGCCTTACTAGAATCATAGCATTTAGAGAGGCCGGCTCTCGACTAAGAGCATCTGCAACTACATTGCCTTCCCAGGGTGATAATGAATACTCAGATCATAATCTTTAATGAGCTCAATCCAGCGGCGCTGCCTCATGTTGAGCTCACGTTGAGTAAAGATATACTTTAAACTCTTATGATCCGTGTAAATTTCCACTCTTCTTCCCATAAGAAAGTGTCGCCATGTTTTTGAGGGCATGCACGACAGCAGCAAGCTCTAAGTCATGAGTGGGGTAATTCAATTCGTGGGGTCTCAACTGGCGGGATATGAAAGATATCACTTTCCCTTCTTGCATAAGTACGCTTCCAAGACCAAGCTTAGAAGCGTCACAATATACGTCGAAATTCTTGGTGATATCCGGCATAATAAGGATTGGAGCGGTCACAAGTCGATGTTTTAACTCATTGAAACTCTCTTCACACTTGTCCGTCCATAGGAACTTGCTATCCTTCTTGAGCAACTGGGTGAGGGGTCTGGCTATACTCGAGAATCCCTGAACAAACTTGCGGTAATATCCTGCCAAACCCAGAAAGGATCTGACTTCAGTCTGGTTGGTTGGAGCAGCACGCTTCTCCACAGACTAAACTAGAGTAGGGTCAACAGATATTCCTCCCGCAGATACTACATGTCCAAGAAACCCGACTTCCGTCAACCAGAATTGACATTTACTAAACTTAGCATACAATTGATGCTCACGAAGTGTTCCGAGCACAATTCTCAGATGTTCTTCGTGTTCTTCCTCACTCCGGGAATATATGAGAATGTCGTCAATAAACACCACGACAAACTTGTCTAGAAATCCATGAATACCTTATTCATGAGATTCATGAAATAGGCAGGGGCATTGGTTATACCAAAGGACATCACGGTGTATTCATACAACCCGTAACGAGTGGTGAAAGCAGTCTTGGGAATATCGGTATCACGGACTTTCAATTGGTGATAACCAGTCCGAAGGTCGATCTTCGAGAAGATTACGGCCCCATTCAGCTGGTCAAACAGGTCTTCAATTTTGGGCAACGGGTATTTGTTCTTGATGGTAACATCATTCAACTTGCGGTAGTCCACACATAAACGAGTGGTACCGTCCCGTTTTTCCACAAAAATGATCGGAGATCCCCAAGGCGATGCACTAGGGCGAATCAAACCTTTTCTCAACATATCATCCAGCTGGGTCTTCAACTCATCTAATTCCTTTGGGTTCATCCGATAAGGTTTCTGTGCTATGGGTCCAGTTCCGGGCACTAACTCGATCACAAACTCGATATCCCGATCTGGGGGCATACCGGGTAACTCTTCAGGAAAAACATCCGGATATTCGCAAACGACCGGGACTTCCTCAAGGTCAGGGCGGGCTATACCAGTGTGGCAGTGAACTTGTGATGAAGGTTTAGTTGCAGTGTACGCAACCTTTTCCCCATCCTCAGAGATCATTTCAATTGATTTCTTAGTGCAGTCAATAACCCCCTTATACTTGGCCATCCAGTTCATACCGAGTACCACTTCTATCCCTTTGGATCCCAGCACTATAAGATCAGCATGAAAAGTTTTCCCTTGTATTTCTACTGGTACTTCATTGCAAATTAGGTTGGCTTTAGTACTATCCCCAGGTATTTGTACTAACATAGGGTTGTCCATACAGGAATGCTTCATACCACTTTTCTCAGCAAAAGGTTTAGTGACAAAGGAATGCGATGCACCAGAATCGAACAGTACTGCGGCTGGCACCGAGTTGACAGGAAACGTACCCATCACCATGTCTGGTGCCTCCTGAGCTTCTGCAGCAGTGACGTGGTTCAGGTGTCCCTTCATCCTATTCTGCCGTCCAGTGGAAGGGCCATGGTTCATCTTGGTTGCAGTAGGCTGGGCTGTGGCAGTAGCTCTGGTGGGGCACTCACGAGCAAAGTGACCTTCCTTTCCACAGGCAAAGCAACCTCCAGAAGGCTTTGGGCTTGGGTTAGGCTTGGGAGCATTATTGGAGTTGTTCCCATTTCCACCATTGTTGCCTCCATAGCGGTTTCCATGATTATTCCCAGAATGATTACCATGGTTACCACCACAGCTATTTCCTCCGTACTTTGGTGCATAGTTGGGGTTGTAGTTGTTGGGCCTTGGTGCATAGTTGTGGTTGGGGCGGGGTGCATAAGCAGGCGCCTTGTGGGATGGTGGCCTCGCATACGGAGTGTTGCGAGTCCTTTGAGCACTAGGTCCTCCATGCACAGTCATTTTCCTCTTGCGGTTTTCATCAGCAGCTTCCGCTTGTGCTCTAGCACCATAGCGGCATTTGCAAGGGTCTCCAAGTCCTGGAATGGAACCACCACTAGAGCGCACTGGAGCTCATCATCCAGCCCATTTAAGAACCTCTCCTTCTTCTTATCATCAGTATTGATATCATCCTGTGCATACCTGGACAGAGTAGTGAAATTCTCCCAGTATTCAGACACAGGCATACTTCCCTGCCTTAGCTTCAGAAATTTCTCCCGCATAAGTGTCATCATTCCTTGGGGAATGTGATACTTGCGGAATCTCGCAGAGAAATCCTCCCAGTTGAACACGTGACCAGCAACAACAGTCTCACGTGTAGTCTCCCACCAAGTCCTGGCAGGACCAGCAAGGAAATGGGAGGCAAACAGGACCTTATCATTTTCCTCAACTGCAGCAACTTCCAGTTTGTTTGCAATGGTGCGGAGCCAGTCGTCAGCATCGAGAGGCTCCACAATCCTAGTGAAGATTGGGGGTTTGTGTGCTGAAAGTCTCTCAGTCTCGAGCGAGCCCCATTGCCATTGCCATTGCCATTATTGTTGGCGGCAGCAGCTAGTTGTTGCAGAGCGGTAATGGTAGCTGCACTCTCATCTCGGCTGGCCTGGCGATCTTCCATCAGCAGGGCCAACAATGCCTCCACTGTGGGTGGTGGTGGCGGTGGGGGTTCGCGACGAGGTGCCATTCTGAAGTGAAAACATGTGTAAGTTTTAGAAGTATATTCTTGTTTTTGAAAACCCAGTACCTTTAACATAAGAAAAAGGAATACGAGTGATATGTTTCAAAAACAAGAGCGGGGCAGTCGCAAACATGGATGAAAAGAACGCCAAATAGTGACAATCATCAAGGAAACAAGCAGAACATTCCATTCATCACAACTTAAACAGAGTCTTAGACATTACACACACACATTACAAGCCATATCTTACAAGGAAGGCTTCATCGAGCTACAAGGGGTGCGATTGGTGGGGTCATCGCAAGGCTACTAGCAAAACGATCTAGCATACTTATCTAGCATCTAGACCAGCATCAAGTGCTAAGGGTGAGGAGGCTGTGACTACACAGAGTCGTCACTGTCCCCAACCTCGAAGATACGCTCCTCAGGGTCCTCCTCCTCCTCCTCGCCAAGCAGGTCATCATCATCCTGCTCGCTAGCCTCACTCATATCCATCCCCTCCAAGTCAGACGGAACATCCTCTACTGGCAGAAGCTCCTCAATCTCCCTGCTGAGCTCTGCGCCCTCCTCCTCAAGCTCCTCTATGGCAGAGTCTCTCGCGGCTATGTCGTCACAAGCTATGTGAAGCCTAGTGTGCAGAACTGAGTTAGCCCCCTCCAGAGCCGTCACCCTGCTGGTGAGACGACCACGGCTCAGTCGGGTGGCCCGCAGCTGTCTCTCCAAGGCACGGCTCCTCGCGGTGGCGGCCTCCAACTCCTCCCTCAACTGAGACAACTGCTGTGCTAGTGCTCCACTCTCCTCCTGGCTGTCCTGAAGCTCAGCCCTCAGCTCGTCAGTCTCGGCTATCAGTGTGTGGTGCACCAATGTGCCAAGGTGGTGAGCGAGTCGCTGATCGTCCAACCTGTGCTGAGTGCGGTACAACAGAATCTCCATCTCGTCCAAGTGAGGACCAACAGTGGTGGTGTCTGGCTCAACAGGAAGTGGTATTCCCTCCTCATCGCGCCTCCCAATCAACTCGAACCGGGAACCGATGAACATGTACTCCCCAATGTGCGCCAGTCGTGCCACTGACTCCTGAATCACCCGCACGGCTGCCTCGGTCCAAGAACGATCAACAGCTCGAAAAACGTAGGCCTCCACTGTCGGGCTAGCCAGAGGTGCACGGATAGTGACCTCCGCGTACCAGTCTCCCTCCAGAGGTGCACCGTCAACTAGACCTCCTCGCAGCTCCGGAAGTGGGCGTCCCAACACGGTAGCCATAGCTACTAGCCTCTCCTCGAAAAGGAAAGTCTCGCCACGTGGACGTCCCAACTGGAAAGCCTCGGTGATGACCACGTCCATCTACACAAAATTTTAAGTATAGTTTAAGTGAGATCTCAGTGTGCAAAGTTTTAAGTTTATGCAAAGAACAATCTTAATGCAAGTAGAGTTGACACAGAGAGGTGGTGCGATATAGGGAATATTTTTTATACATAGTCATATATCCAATTTTTGTATTTATAACTTATATTTTTGGAGTATACACTAACGTCCATGCTAACTAAGGTCTCCTAGAGTCAGGATGGCTCTGATACCAACTTTGTAGAGGCCCCAAACCGGAAGGTTCAGAACCCCTCATATGCATTCATTCACAATCCCAGAATAACCAGTTGTGAACAACATACGTAGTTGGCATACAGAATACATCATCCATTACACGAATATTAGAGTCTTACATAAATGGTCACATGACCAAGTTCTTGATAACTGTCACACAGGACAGACATTCAAAATAAACACAGCGGAAGACGACAAGCATAGCGTAGTAGAACCCGAGTCACGCCTCATCCTATAGGCTGCTGACTGGGAGACGATCCTAACTCGCAGGGCCATCAGCGTAGAACTCCTCCTCATAGAACTCCTCCTGGGGTGGCTCCTCATAGTCTGATAAGTAGATACCAGGGGCGAAACCAAATGAGTACATTTGAATGTACTCAACAAGACATCCTTTATGAGCTTACAATAATGCATACATGCTTATTTGGTGGAGTGGGTAGGCCATACATATGGTTCAGCTACCCATGACAGATAAAAGATTTATCATGGTTGATTCATCAAGTTTAGTCCTTTGTGGATAAAACATTTAAAATAATGTAGTTTTTCTCTCGTAGATATCACATATCTTGGAGGTTTTATAAGACTTTTTAGAAAAGAAAGTTTTCTTTTCAGAAACTTCTAGTAATAGTTTCCTTCTCATCAGTATCTCGCAGATACCAAATCATTCCTCCATAGTACCTCGCAGGTACAAAGCCGTCCTTCAAAAACCTCTTTTGAAAAGTTGACACAATACTAGCTACATGGCCATTCAACCGTCCATATCCGAGGACGCGGCTATCTCGAAATAGTTTTACTCTGCAGAGGTGTACACGCTTCCACTAGATCCAGAATCCGCCATGAAACAACCATGGACTGTCCTCAACCTATGAGAACATCAGATAACTGATCTTGACTATCCACTATGTACAAGCTAGAACATGACTATCTCTTCAATTGGGTTTCCCCCTCCCCGGCAAGCCGTGTCGCACACCGCCCAGACAGGAGGCCCAACTGCTGCATCCGGAGGGAAATTAATCCCACACTTTAGATGTACCGTATCCTCCACTCCTAGTGACATTTCGGTTCGGAGGATTCAATCCCCTATAGCACTTGAGATAGCTCACATACTAACCATAAAAAGTTTTTAATCAAGCCCCTACCCATATCGGGGTAAAGTGGCAGTACGATAATAGTTGTCCAGCGAAGACTAGGTTATGTGTCTTTTGTAAACATTTCTCGAAAATTTCCCATCATGACATCCTTCCGGTAGACAGGGTCTCACCCTTCTTCCGGGGTTTTTCCTTCATAAGGCATTTGTTTACAAAAACACATTTTATTTAGTTCATTTAAGAACTCAAGTTTTAATTTGGTGGATGGTATGTATATACCATTTAGTGGCTAAGGGCTTGGCAAATGCCAAGTTGACTATTATTATGATTCCTTCTTCTAATAATATTAATAGTAGTAGTATTCACAACAAAAATAGTTTTGAGAGTATAGTTTTGTGAAAACTTCAGAAGTGAAAAGCATGCATGATAGATAATGATAAGTATTTATACAACAAGCATTAGGATGGCTTGCCTTGGTACAAGTGATGGTCCTGGTCCTGAAAGTAACAGGAGTTGCAATACCCTTCAGCAAATCCTCCCTCCTCGTTTTCTAACGTCGTAAAAAGAAATAAAGGCACACTTTCAGAGCCAACCAAGACAAACAATGCTACAAGTGATACATACCGCAAGCAATTAAAATGTAACACTCAAGACATTCAATTATCCCTTAAGAAAAAAGACAAGAAAACCACAGTGGAAAAATCTGCTTTTTCCTAGTGTTTATGTGTGGTGAAACTCAATGATTTTAAGTCAAGAGCATCATGGACCAGTGGGGTAAATCACATGTTAATAGACAGTAGGGTGTCACATAAAACACAATTTGACGTCTAAAAACTCCCCCAATACTTTCTATGGCAAACACAAAATATAAGCTAAAATATGCAAGTGGTGAAAAAGGCTTATGACAATAAGTCAAGCTCCTTTTCCACCATGAACCAAAAATACCAGTGGGTGTTCCACTAGCATAATGATCATAAAGAGGTTATTAAGCCTCTGGTAACATTCCTAAAAATTCTCAAAACAAACAAACTAGTCCCACAAACTCCTACTCATACTAGTAGAAACTTGAAAAAAAATACTAGACTAGTTTATACTTCACTTGTTAATTTTAGGCACAAGTGTGCAAACTAACAGAGGTAAAATACTCCTACAATCAGTACCAAAATGCTACTGGATCCCACAAAATAACGTAAAAGGTTTAGCTATGAAACAAGGAAAAACTAGACTAAAATTGCCACACATGTGAGGGAATTAAATCTAGGCACCCAAGTGATACTCAAGCAATTTCTAATACTTAAGGGAAAATTAACAGAGGTGAAAACACAAGGATAACAATGCCACAAGGACATTTCATCCCCTGTTTTCAACCACAAAGTATCATATTTTTCCATAGTGGAAAACAAAACAAAAGGCATGCATGTATAATCTAGTAGGAAATCTAGACCTTAAGCAATGCTATTTTATATCTATTCTAAACTCAAACACCAAGTAACCAGAGGTGTTGTAACTAAAATAACAGTACCAAAATGGTACTGGTTCCATGAAAATTAATCTAGCAAAAAGGCTTGATACATAACTAAAATCTACTCACAAAACTAGATAGAAAATAAGCTATGAGCAAGATTTATGCATGGAAAATAATTCTAAAAAATTCTACCACTCAAGCCATTTATTCTAACATGTTCAACCAACTTGTAATCATCAATACTACACTAGATAACAACATTACAAGCAAGAACACAATAGGTGCACATCACAAAATGATCATATAAAACAAGATCTAGGAATTAAAAATTAGGCAGAAAAGTACTGAAACTTGTTCTGTTTCCCTAATTTTTTTCTATGGCTCCAAAAATTAAATCCTTCTAGGATGTGATAGTCATTAACAATACAAAGCCTCTCCAATTGGTCCCACTCAAAAATAATGTCACAAACTCCCCCTAAAATTCTTGGAATAGCCCACTGATGTTTTACGAAAATGGATGGCATTTCCAAATGGTAACTCTCCTGGATGCAAACTAAAATTCTAAAGGTAGGTATTGATAAGGGCTTTCCAAAACAGTTGAGTTTGCTCAAAAATGTTTTGTATTTTTGAAGTTCTATTCATTTCCATTTTAAGGGTACTGTCTGGCAAAAAGGCTATAGAAAAATAAATAAAGGTCAAAACAATATTCTGCAAAAGGGAGGTGGTTGTGATTTTGTTTGGCTACGTTTACAAAAATTGGCAAAGCCAAATAAAATTGTTTGCTATTTTTCCCAGGCCAAAAGCTAACAGGTAAGAATCTGTAAAAAAATTTTGATTTAATATAACAGGGGCTAGCCCAGACGGGCCCGAATCGCTGCGCGTGGCCCAGCTAGGACCTAGGCCAGCCCAGGCGCGCGCGCGGGGGCGGGGGACGCGGGAGAAAACCGCTTTCAAGCGTGGCCGTTGATCTCGCGATCAACGGTCCCGCTTCTTTCTTCTTCCTCTCGCCTAGCCGCGACGGAACGGCGTCGAACACCTCGCGGGCACGCGTGGGACGGGCAGAGGGCTCACCTAGGGGGCCCGTGGAGCGACGCGTGGAGGCGGTGGGGTCGTGGGAGGCTGGAGGCGCGGTGGTGGCGGCGTTCGTTTCCCCGGCGACGAGTTCCTCTCCGCAAGGGCGCGGCGGACACGGCGGCGACGGCTCGGGTTCTCCTGCAAGCGAGAGGATCGCGGAGGGTGTCAGGGAGGTGGCCAAGGGTACGGTGAACATGCTCGTGCAAAAATCGCGAGCTCACACGCACGGGTTGGCTCGTTTCGACTCGGGGGATCGTGCGGTGGCCGGCGGGAAGAATCAGCTCGTGCCGCTCGCACACGGCGAGGCACGGCCTGAATTTTCGGGTGTGGAGGCGTGGATGGGTGTGGTGTGCGGTGGCGAAACGGCCAGGCCGTTGGAGCTTTGTAGGCACGGGGCCGCGGGCGTGCTCCTCGGGTGGCATGTGCGTGTGCACGTTGGCACGCAGAGGGAAGGGGGGTCCGTTTCTCTCGTTGCATCTCGAGCCAGGGGCGGTGCCAAACTTGCTATTCACCACAGTAGAGCTAGGGTAGAGAGGCATGAGGGTTTTTTAGGCAATGCCACTTGCACACCCCCCCTCTACTCGAGCTCTAGTTTCCTACTCCTTTCCTTCTACTCTAAGGCATGTCTCGGGCCAACAAATGCATGGGGTTACAGAGCATCTCAAGGCAATCAAAATAGACACCAAGTTTATTCAAAACCAAGAAGAATTGGCAGAGAAACAAACCTCCAAAGTTCTGTCCAAAAACAGTTTTCAGAAAAATTCAGTAAAAGACTTAGTGAAAAATTCACTAAGTGTTGGAAAAACAGAGTTTTGAAGCAAAAGTTGGCTTCTGTTTGATTGGGCAATTGAACTTGGATTTTGGAAATTCAAGTTGCCAATTGTTATATGTACTATCTAGTTTGAGAAAACAACAAGTACACCAAGAGTTGGTTAACCCTCTGAAAACAACTGCCCAAAAAGCTATGTTTCTGTTTTCCAAAAGAAATGGTTTTTCAATATTTTTATACTAGGAAAACAATCATGGATTAGATTGTTTTCCAAGTGCTAAATTCAAACCAGTGGCATATAGTTGTACTACATAACATGTTCAACCATAATACCACAAGAAAACAACAAATCAAATATGTTTGATTCTTGAAGACAAGTGTGGAAAACAGCTAGTCATGTTGTTTTTCTGCTAAAAGTTTAAATAGGAAATAAATTCCCAAAGCTATTTAAATCCCAACCAAAGTGTTTCCTTGGTCAAGACATGACTAAATAATGCTATCATGAGTGAATCAAGTATCCCCCAAGCTTTGAAAAGGAATTTCTTAGGGTTTCCAGTTGAAAAACATCAGGCAGACAATAATCAATCATCAGGAAAAATCCTCAAATGAGTGAAAAGAAACACACCACTTATATTGCATAGATACACATGACTACACAAACATGTTGTCCACTTAATTGTCTTACAAAAGTCTTAAGAGGCTTGCTAATTTAATATTAAACAAGGGCTTAAAAACAGGGGTGTTACAAAAACCCCAGTCTTTGGAAGAGCGAGGAGGGGAGAAGGGAGGTGGGGTGGTGACTCTAGTGAGGGAAGTGGGGACCGGAGAATCTAAGGTGCAACCAGGCAGGGAGGGAGGCGAGGAGAAGGCGAACTTGCCGTGGAATTATCTTTTTATTGTATGGTAAGCAATGTATAGGGATTTTTAATCTTGCATTATAGGATACGATTGATTTCCTCTTAATTTGCTCGCTAACGACGTATCTAATCCTGTTGTTCATATGGATAATAACCTAGCCCTTCTTTGCAGCAGTTCCAAGTCTGATCTCAGCAGAGAACTAATTTCAATTTTAAAATCGTCTCCAAAAATAGATAAATGGGCCAACATGTTTTTATCACGTGAGATACCGTCGAGTTGAGTATGCTACCTATCGTGCCACAGGATGATGATGCCGACCAGTCACAGTGTGCACTAGAAAAGGCGTTTGAGACATTCCGACGGCACGACATCGGGATCCGATGAAAATCTTTGTGACGCGCCATGCTTAATAGGGGTTGGGTTCACCGGACAGAGTGGGAATGCGAGCGTGTGGGGTGGCTCTCTAGGCGTTTGGATCGTGCATCCATGTGGTGCATAGAAAGGGGAGGTGCGGGTCTGATCCCGAGCAACAGACTTAAATAGGTTGAATCTCAGAAGCCGAAAACCAGCCCAATCAACGTAAACCTTGAGATGGAACATATACTAGGCACGAAAAATTGTAAGGCCTTTTTAGCTATTTAATTAGGCATGTGACACATGATAGAGACCAAGAAATTAGCAAACGGATTGATTAAATATATTATTCGTTAAATATAGCAATTTCTGTTCTGATGATTCAACGTTTTTAAATTTAAGCTTACCAAATACATTTATAGTTCACCCCATTTATTGCGTTATGATTTGTGATACTTTTGTGTTATTTTGGATTTTAGTTCACACAAGCATTTCTAGAGAGTCAAGATATTCTGTAAAGTTATGTGTTAAATTGGATCAACTGTTGACCTTTTTCCAAAGAAGAAATAGTCACCTGACATGGTATTTTCTTTTAAGATTTGAATTTTGTGTGTGATAACAGGTTGTCTCTGGCCATCTGCATTGTTTCCCAATATTATATATATTTCTGTCCTCTATTGCAAGTAGCATAATTTTTCTGATGTGTGTTTTTAACACAACTCACATTTTTCTCTATTAGACATAATAATGTTTGTTCATATGTAACATTTAACCTTACAAAACACTTATGTAGTTTACTCCATATGCTGCAATTTGATTTTTGGTACTTTTGTGTTATGTTAGATTTTAGTTCCGACAAGAGTTTTTAGTCACTTCTAGGAAGTCAAGGTATTTTTTAAGGTCATGTGTTAAATTGAGAAATGCCGAGGTAACATGATTAAAAGGATTTGTGGGATTACTATTTGGCGATTGAAGAGACTCTCCAATAAGAGCATGCTAAACCAACGTTTGGCGAGCACATCACCACAACCCCATGTTGTTTATTCTAGTGTAAAGAGCTAGGAAAATTAATGTTGTGAATCTGTTGGTTGTTGTTTTTCTTTTATGTTGTTACATGAAGTCTAAGATATTATGAAATGTATCCTAGATGACTAGACAAGACGGTTACAACTAGTCGCCTTGTGTGTAAACATCAATGCACTATTGTATCCAGATCCTGGGGATCACAGTTGGATCTGTTGTGACACCGTTGAACTCCTCAACTGACATTTTCACAACTGACAAAGCTATTGCTACTCAACAAAATTAATGATATAATTTATTCCAATGGTTTATATGTTCGAGTATTTGTTTAGCGATAAATGGGGTATGATCGGTATCGAGGCTCATTTCATTTTTAACATTTCTAACCCCCAATATTATTGTCCTTGCCTTATACTATTCCCGCTTAAATGTACTTGGTTGATACTGTTTAACCTTAATTCATATTTACTTTTTTTAAGATAGGGCCAAACTTAGTGTCATTTTACCAAAGCAGGGTTGTCCAAATATTGCTTTCCCACTATATGAGTGTACCTTAAGATTGGTAAACTTTTGTATAGTAAATAAGTTAAATGTAGCTACATCCCTTTTCATTTATTTGGATTGTAGAGCATCGGGAGAAAATGTACTTTGCACTCTCATACTTCCGGTCTTTCTTTATGGCCCCCTTAACCTTTTTTTTTCATCATGGCATTGTTTGTAGAAATTGAGTTTTTTCATGCAAATTTAACATCAATTTTTAAGCTTCGGTTTATTCAAGGAATTCCTAAAATTTATTGAATATGGTTCTCCACTAGGTTTCCCTCCTCTACATGATCTTGTCGTCTCAAAAAGCAAACCGTAAAGGGTTGTCGCCGGGCCGACAAATTATGCCCTCACTAACCAGAGAGGGCAGCAGGAAACTAGACCAACGAGCCATCGACATCGCCATAGCCTACGCCATCAATATGGAGAGGCTCGAAGAAAAATTAATGAACAAACAACAAATAGAAGTAGCACAAACAAAATCTACATCATGGAAAATGTCGGGGACGAGTGATAGTAGGGGCCCCAAACTGGCACCATAAAAACAAGAACCACAACAACGTCGCCAAAAAAGGACAATCGTTTGGTCGCAAACCCAAAAACCCAGTCGACGACACCACAAAAGGCTGGCCTTGAGTTTCCCAAATTACTAAAAATCCAATGCGATCGACCATGTAAGGACAGTACCATATGGAACATCAAGGAGGGGAGAAGGGAGGTGGGGTGCTGACTCCAGCGAGGGAAAGTGGGGACCGGAGAATCTAAAGTGCAGCCGGGCAGGGAGGGAGGCGAGGAGTGGGCGAACTTGCCGTGGTAGGATCTCTTTAGTGTATGGTAAGCTAATGTATAGGGATTTTTAATCCCGCATTATAGTAAATGATTGATTTCCGCATAATTTGCTAGCTAACGACGCATCTAATGTTGTACATATAGATAATAACTTGGCCCTTCTTTGCGACAGTTCCAAGTCTGATCTCAGTAGAGAACTAATTACAATTTTAAACTCATCTCCAAAAAAGAATAATGGACCACCTTGTTTTTTATCAAGTAAGATACCGTCGAGTGGAGTATGGTACCTATCGTGCCACAGGATGATGATGCTGACTAGGCACAACGACATGCACCAAAAAAGGGGTTTGATAGATCCGCGCGGGGCGTCATTTGGATCCGACGAAAATCTTTGTGAAGCTTATGCTTCCTAGGGGTTGGGTTCGCAGTACAGAGAGGGAATGCGAGCGTGTGGGGTGGCTCTCTAGGCGTGTGTGGATCATGCATCTTCGTGTTGCAAAGAAAGGGGAGGTGCAGGTGGGAGCCCGAGCAACAGACTTAAACAGGCTGAACCTCGGAATCCAAAAACCAGCCCAATCAATATAAACCTTGAGATGGAACATATACAAGGCATGAAAAATTGTTAGGCATTTTTAGCTATTTAATTAGGAATGTGCCACATGATAGAGACGAAGAAATTAGAAAACGTATTAATTAAATATATGATAAATTAAACATCGGAATTTCTATTCTCGTGTTGATATCATTCTCGTGATTCGTGAGATCACAATGTAGACCGTCTGATGACGACCAGAGAAAGCAGCACGTGCCTCTCTTTCCTAGCGTGTAGCCTGCACGAAGTTTAGCCCGGCGGTATGCATGTGGCATTTTCGACCTTCTTTTAATTTAAGCTTTCCAAATACTCTTATAGTTCACTCCATTTCCTGCATTATGATTTTTGGTACTTTTGTGTTATTTTAGATTTTAGATCACACAATCCCTTCTAGAGAGTCGAGATATTTTGTGAAGTCATGTGTTAAATGGGATCACGTGTTGACTTTTTTCTAGAGAAGAAAATGTCACCTGACATGGTATTTCCTTTTAGGATTTGAATTTTGTGTGTGATAGCGGGTTGTCTCACGCCATCTGCACTATTTCCCATTCTTATATATATTTAAGTTCTTTAATGCAGGTGGCATAAATTATCTGATGTGTGTTTTTAACACAACTCACATTTTCCTCTATCAGACATGATATTGTTTGTTCCCGTGTAACACTTGAGCTTACAAAACACTTACGTAATTTACTCACTTTCCTGCAATTTGATTTTTTGTACTTTCGTGTTATTTGAGATTTTAGTTCCGACAAGAGTTTTTAGTCATTTCAAGGAGTTCGACATATTTTATAAGGTCATGTGTTAAATTGAGAAATGCCTAGGTAATGTGATTAAACGGATTCGTGGTATTAATATTTGACGATTGAAGAGTGTCTGCAATTAGAGCATACTGAACCAACATTTGGCGAGCACATCACCACAATCCTATGTTGTTTATTCACATGTAAAGAGCTAGGAAAATTAATGTTATGAATATCTTGGTTGTTGATTTTCTTTTATGTTGTTACATGAATTCTAGTATATTATGAAATTTATTCCAAATGACTAGACAAGGCGGTTACAATTAGTTGCCTTGTGTGTAAACATAAGTGCACTATTATATCCAGATCCTGGCTTTCATGGTTGAAGCTGATGTGCCACCGCCGAACTCCTCAACTGACATGGACACAATTGATCAAGCTATTGCTACTCAACAAAAATATTGATGCAGTTTCTTCAAACAATTTAGTTGTTCGAGTATTTGTTTAGCGACAAATGGGATATGATCAGTATCGATGCCAATGTACCACTTCATATAATTTAATTTTTACATTCCTGGCCCCCAATATTATTTTCCTTGCCTTATACTATTCCCGCTTAAATGTACTTGGTTGATACTGTTTACCCTTTTTTTCATATTTACTATGTTTTGCAGATTGGGCGAAACTAAGTGTCATTTTACCAAAGCAGTGTTGTCCAAATACTGCTTTCCCATTATATGAGTGAAACTTAAGATTGGTAAAGTTTTGTATGGTAAATAAGTTAAATGTAGCTATTTCCCATTTTATTTATTTTGATGGTAGAGCATCGGGAGCAAAGGTACTTTGCACTCTCATACTTCATGTCTTACTTTCTGGCCCCCTTATCCTAATTTTTTTTTCATCTTGGCATTGTTTGTAGCAATTCAATTTTTTGATGCAATTTTAACATCGATTTTTAAGCTTCAATTTATTGACGAAATTTCTAACATTTATTGAATATGGCTCTCCACTAGGTTGCCCTCCCCTACATGATCTAGTCGTCTCAAAAAGCAAAGTGCAAAGGGTTATATCGCCAGGCCGATAATTTATGCTCTCACCAGCCAGAGAGGCCCGCAGGAAACTAGACCAGCGAGCCATCGACACCGCCATAGCCGACGCCATCGATATGGAGAGCCTCAAAGAAAAATTAATGAACAAACAACAAAGAGAAATAGCACTAACAAAATCTACATCACGGACAATGTCGAGGACGAGAGATAGAAGGGGCCCCAAACTGGCACCATAACAATAAAAACAACTACAACCTCGCCAGAAAAAGGACAATCATTCGGTCACAAGCCCAAAACCCCAGTCGACCACACCACAAAGGGCTGACCTTGGGTTTCCAAAATTATTCAAAATTTAATGCGACCGACCATGTAAGGACATTACTGTTAGGGAATGGGTAGGCTATGCTGGCACAAAGCAAAAATGTCTACCGTGTTCATCCTAGGAACCCCTGCAAGTAATTGATCACGGAGCCATGACTGACCTCTTGACGCGCTGTGCAGCGGAAGACTGTAAGGACATTACTGTTAGGGAATGGGTAGGCTATGCTGGCACAAAGCAAAAATGTCTACCGTGTTCATCCTAGGAACCCCTGCAAGTAATTGATCACGGAGCCATGACTGACCTCTTGACGCGCTGTGCAGCGGAAGACTGTCGATCTCCTCCTCCTCTCGATCCCGCGTACAACTCCTCGCGGATCCCATGAATGATTCGTCCAAGGGCCACAAGTGTGGCGCCTCCAAGTTATCCACACGTACAGGGATTGAACATCACGGTCGTGGTGCTAGCACCGATGTCGCGAACTGGGTGGAGAGAGCGCGGCGGCTAGGTTTTGTGTCTTACACAACTTGTGTGGGCTAGGCTGCCCACTCCTCACGTATATATAGTCCTTCTAGTGGGCTGCTACATTAGATGCCCATTAGTACTATAAACCCAATTAGATGGATCGCGTCCAAACTATGTTTCATACCCCTTAAGTGTGTGAACCTATAGATTCACGTATATATGGACATGGCACGAGTACACTACTCAAGCAAAAATCGGTAGCGGCCTCTAGCAAGACGTGCCGACTCCTAAATATACGTAAAGATCATATCGGACGAACCTTCCACAATATTGCATACTTGTTCCCTTTGCCTAGCGATATTGATCAAGCCCAACGTGATAACTTGTCATCCTTGTTATACTGAAATCATATTTCTCGATTTCCATGACTCGAAATCCGTGAAACACGGTTACTTAACCGAGAATGCGGCCATACATTTTCCGGATCCAGTCATTCGAGTGGCCAAGACATATCTCTCCGATGTACTGAGAGCAAATCCCATCTTGATCAACCATGTCTCGCGGCATGTTTCTTGACAAACCTGAAAGCTACCGTTATAACTACTCTGTCACGATGTAGCGTTTGATAGCCCCAAAGTAAGCCCTTACATATTCCAAGCACATGCGAAGATCTCAGGTCTAACAAATAGGCATACGTATTATATGAGATCAACTGATGACATGAAACAATATACTATTCTCACAGTGTCTCATGGTGGGTCAGTCCAACTCTATGTTCTCCAACACGAGTCCACATTATTGATCGATATCTCTCCATGTCAATGTTCCGTGAAACATGATCATCCATCAATACATGTGCTAGTCACTAACTCGTATGCATACCTCATATGATTGTTTACTAGGAACCTGTTTAGAATAACATCATAGATATAATGGATTTCACAAACGAATAACGTATTCATTGACCAATATCTTGATAGTTTTTTCATGGAACGGAATAATAATTATTCTTATTTAGATATTCATAAACATATGGAAATATCATCATAAATATGATTGCATCTAGGGCATATTTCTATCAAGTACCATATGGAAGATCGGGAAGGGGAGAAGGTAGGTGGCGTGCTGCCTCTAGCAAGAGAACGCGGGGACTGGAGAATCCGAGGTGGAGCCGGGCAGGGAGGGAGGCAAGGAGGAGGCGAACTTGTCGTGGTAGGATCTATTTAGTGTATGGTAAGCAAATGTATATAAGGAGATTTAATCCTGCATTATAGTAAAGGATTGATTTCTGCTTAATTTGCTAGCTAACGACACATCTAATCCTGTTGTACATATGGATAATAACCTGGCCTTTCTCTGTGGCAGTTCCAAGTATGATCTCGGCAGAGAACTAATTACAATTTTAAACTCATCTCCAAAATAGAATAATGGGCCAACATGTTTTTATCACGTGAGATACCGTCGAGTTGAGTATGGTACCTAGCATGCCGCAGGATGATGATGCCGACTAGTCATAGCGTGCACTAGAAAATCTGTTTGAGACATCCACGCGGTGCAACATCGGGATCCGATGAAAATATTTGTGAAGTGCCATGCTCCCTAGGGGTTGGGTTCACCGGACGGAGTGGAAATGCGAGCGTATGGGATGGCTCTCTAGGCGTGTGGATCATGCCTATTCATGGTGCAAAGAAAGGGGAGGTTCCCGTGGGAACCCGACCAACGGACTTAAACAGGTTGAATCTCGGAAGCCAAAAACTAGTCCAATCAACATAAACCTTCAGATGGAAAATATACTAGGCAAGAAAAATTGTTAAGCCATTGTAGCTATTTAATTAGCCATGTGCCACAGGATGGAGACGATTAAATTAGCAAACAGATTAATTAAATATATTATTAATTAAATATCGCAATTTCTATTCTCGTGTTGCCATCATTCTGGTGATTCGCGAGGTCACAATGCAGACTGTCCGATGACGATCAGAGAACCCCACACGTGTCTCTCGTCCCTAGCGCGCAGCCTCCACGACGTTTAGGCCCGCTGTATGTGTGTGGCATTTTCGACTTTTTTAATTTAAGCTTTCCAAATACTTTTATAGTTCACTCCATTTCCGGAATTATGATTTCTGATAGTTTTGTGTTATTTTAGATTTTAGTTCAGACAAGCACTTCTAGAGAGTCAGGATATTTTGTAAAGTCATGTGTTAAATTGGATCACGTGTTGACCTTTTTTCAGAGAAGAAAATGACACCTGACATGGTATTTCCTTTTAAGAGTTGGATTTTGTGTGTGATAACAGGTTGTCTCCCGCCATCTGCATTATTTCCCATCCTTATATATTTATGTTCTTTATTGCAAGTAACATAAAATATCTGATGTATGTTTTTAACACAAATTACATTTTTCTCTATCAGACATGATCATGTTTGCTCTTATGTAACATTTGAGCTTACAAAACACTTATGTAATTCACTCAATTTCCTGCAATTTGATTTTTGGTACTTTCGTGTTATTTGAGATTTTAGTTCCGACAAGATTTCTTGGTCACTTCAAGGAAGTCGAGATATGTTGCAACGTCATGTGTTAAATCGAGAAATCCCTAGGTAACGTGATTAAACGGATTTGTGGAATTAATATTTGACGGTTGAAGAGTGTCTGCAATTGGAGCATAATGAACCAACGTTTGGCGAGCCCATCACCACAATCCCATGTTTTTATTCACATGTAAAGAGCTAGAAAAATTAATGTTGTGAACATCTTGGTTGTTGATTTTCTTTTATGTTGTTACATGAAGTCTAATGTATTATGAATTTTATTCCAGATGACTAGACAAGGCGGTTACAATTAGTCGCCTTGTGTGTAAACAGCAGTGCACGATTGTATCGAGATCCTGGCGTTCATGGTTGAAGCTGATGTGACACCGCCGAACTCCTCAACTGATATTGACACAATTGACAAAGCTATTGCTACTGAACAAAAATATTGATGCAGTTTCTTCCAATGGTTTAGTTGTTCGAGTATTTATTTAGCGATAGATGGGGTATGATCAGTATCGATGCTCATGTACCACTTCATATAATTCAATTTTTACATTCTTGTCCCCCATATATTAATTTTCTTTGCCTTATACTATTCCCGCTTAAATGTACTTGGTTGATACTGTTTACCTTTTTTTCATATTTTACACTTTTTTGCAGATTGGGAAAAACTAAGTGTCATTTTACCAAAGCAGGGTTGTCCAAATATTGCTTTCCCATTGTATGAGTGAAACTTAAGATTGGTAAATTTTTGTATGGTAAATAAGTTAAATTTATAGCTATTTCGCATTTCTTTTATTTTGATGGTAGAACATCGGGAGTAAATGTACTTTGCACTCTCATACTTCATGTCTTTCTTTCCGGCCCCCTTAGCCTAATTTTGTTTGTTTTTTCATCTTGGCATTGTTTGTGGCAATTTGAGTTTTTTTCATGCAATTTTAATATTGATTTTAAAGCTTCAATTTATTGACAAAATTTCTAACATTTGTTGAATATGGTTCTCCACTAGGTTGCCCTCCCCACATCATCTAGTCGTCTCAAAAAGCAGGGTGCAAAGGGTTATCGCCGGGCCGACAAATTATGCTCTCACCAGCCAGAGAGGCCAGCAGGAAACTAGACCAGCGAGCCATCAACATTGCCATAGCCGACGGCATCGATATGGAGAGCCTCGAAGAAAAATTAATGAACAAACAACAAAGAGAAGTAGCACCAACAAAATCTACATCACGGACAATGTCGGGGACGAGAGATAGCAGGGGCCCCAAACTAGCACCATAACAACAAAAACAACAACAACCTCGCCAAAAAAAAACGACAATCATTCGGTCACAAGCCCAAAACCCTTGTCGACGAAACCACAAAGGGCCGACCTTGAGTTTCCCAAATTACTCAAAATTGAATGCGACCGACCATGTAAAGGATAGTACTGTTAGGGAACGGGTAGGCTACGCTGGCACAAATAAAAAATTTCTACCGTGTTCGTCCTAGGAACCCCCTGCAAGTAATTGATCACGGAGCCATGAATTACCTCTTGACGCGTTGTGCAGCGGAAGACTGTCGATTAGCGCGTCGCTGCCGATATCCTCCTCCTCGCGATCCTGCGTACAACTCCTCGCGGATCCCATGAACGATTCGTCCAAGCGCTACAAGTGTGGAGCCTCCAAGATATCCATACGTACAGGACGGAACATCGCGGTCGTGGTGCTAGCACCGATGTCGCGATCAGGGTGGAGAGAGTGCGGCGGGTAGGTTTTGTGTCTCACACAACTTGTGTGTACTATGCTGCCTGCTCCTCATGAATATATAGTCCTTCTAGTGGGCTGCTAGAGGCCCATTAGTACTATAAACCCAATTAGATGGATCGCATCCAAACTATGTTTCATAGCCCTTCAGTGTGTGACCCTATAGGTTTAGGTATATATAGACATGGCACGAGTACACTACTCAACCAAAAATCGGTAGCGGCCTGTAGCAAGACGTGCTGACTCCTAAATATACATAAAGATCATATCGAACGAACCTTCCACAATATTGCATACTTGTTCCCTTTGCCTAGCGATATTGATCAAGCCCAACGTGATAACTTGCCATCCTTGTTATAGCTAGATCATATTTATCGATTTCCATGACCCGGAATCCCTGAAACACGGTTACTTAACCGAGAGTGCGGCCATACATTTGCCGGATCCAGTCATTCGAGTGGCCAAGACATATCTCTCCGATGTACGTAGGGCAAATCTCAGCTTGATCAACCATGACTCGCGGCATGTTTCTTGACAAACCTGACAGCTACCTTATAACTAACCTGTCACGATGTAGCGTTTGATAGCCCCAAAGTAAGCCCTTACACATCCCAAGCACATGCGAAGATCTCAGATCTAAGGAATTAGCATATGTATTATATGAGATCAACTGATGACATGAAACAATATACTATTCTCACAGTGTCTCATGGTGGGTCAGTCCAACTCCATGTTCTCCAACACGAGTCCATATTATTGATCGATATCTCCATGTCAATGATCCTCGAAACATGATCATCCATCAATACATGTGCTAGTCACTAACTCGTATGCATACCTCATATGATTATTGACTAGGAACCTATTTAGAATAACATCATAGAGATAATGTATTTCACAAACGAATTACGTATTCATTAACCAATATCATGATAGTTTATTCATGGGATGGAATAACAATTATTCTTATTTAGATATTCATAAACATATGGAAATATCATCATCAATATGATTGCATCTAGGGCATATTTCTAACAAGTACCATATGGAAGATCGGGGAGGGGAGAAGGTAGGTGGGGTGCCGCCTCTAGCAAGAGAACGCGGGGACTGGAGAATCCGAGCTGGAGCCGGGCAGGGAGGGAGGCAAGGAGGAGGCGAACTTGTCGTGGTAGGATCTATTTAGTGTATGGTAAGCTAATGTATAAGGAGTTTTAATCTTGCATTATAGTAAAGGATTGATTTCTGCTTAATTTGCTAGCTAACGGCGCATCTAATCCTGTTGTACATATGGAGAATAACCTGGCCCTTCTCTGTGGCAGTTCCAAGTCTGATCTCAGCAGAGAACTAATTACAATTTTAAACTCATCTCCAAAATAGAATAATGGGCCAACATGTTTTTATCACGTGAGATACCATCGAGTTGAGTATGGTACCTAGCGTGCTGCAGGATGATGATGCCGACCAGTCACAGTGTGCACCAGAAAATCTATTTGAGACATCCACGCGGTGCAACATCGGGATCCATTGAAAATATATGTGAAGTGGAATGCTTCCAAGGGGTTGGGTTCATCGGACGGAGTGGGAATGCGAGTGTATGGGATGGCTCTCTAGGCATGAGGATCATGCCTATTCATGGTGCAAAGAAAGGGGAGGTGCAGGTGGGAGCCCGACCAACGGACTTAAACATGCTGAATCTCTGAAGCCAAAAACTAGCCCGATCAACGTAAACAATCAGATGGAAAATATACTAGGCAAGAAAAAATGTTAAGCCTTTTTATCTATTTAATTAGCCATGTGCCACATGATAGAGATGATTAAATTAGCAAACAGATTAACTAAATATATGATTAATTAAATATCGCAACTTCTATTCTCGTGTTGCCATCATTCTGGTGATTCGCGAGGTCATAATGTAGACTGTCCGATGACGATCGGAGAAACCCGCGTGTGTCTCTCGTCCCTAGCGTGCAGCCTCCACGGCGTCTAGGCCCGCTGTATGTGTGTGGCATTTTCGACTTTTTAAATTTAAGCTTTCCAAATACTTTTATAGTTCACTCCATTTCCGGAATTATGATTTCTGGTAGTTTTGTGTTATTTTAGATTTTAGTTCACACAAGCACTTCTAGAGAGTCGAGATAATTTGTAAAGTCATGTGTTAAATTGGATCCCATGCGTGTTGACCTTTTTCCAGAGAAAAAAATGTCACCTGACATGGTATTTCCTTTTAAGATTTGGATTTTGTGTGTGATAACAGTTTGTCCCCCGCCATCTGCATTATTTCTCGTCCTTATATATTGCAAGTAACATAAATTATCTGATGTGTGTTTTTAACACAAATTACATTTTTTCTCTATCATACATGATCATGATTGCTCTTATGTAACATTTGAGCTTACAAAACACTTCTGTAATTCACTCAATTTCCGGCAATTTGATTTTTGGTACTTTCGTGTTATTTGAGATTTTAGTTCCGACAAGATTTCTTAGTCACTTCAAGGAAGTCGAGATAGTTTGAAACGTGATGTATTAAATTCAGAAATTCCTAAGTAACGTGATTAAACGGATTTGTGGGATTAATATTTGACCATTGAAGAGTGTCTGCAATTGAAGCATACTGAACCAACGTTTGGCGAGCACATCACCACAATCCCATGTTGTTTATTCACATGTAAAGAGCTAGGAAAATTAATGTTGTGAATATCTTGGTTGTTGATTTTCTTTTATGTTGTTACATGACGTCTAATGTATTATAAATTTATTCCAGATGACTAGACACGGCGGTTACAATTAGTCGCCTTGTGTGTAAACATCAGTGCACAATTGTATCCAGATCCTGGCGTTCATGGTTGAAGCTGATGTGACACCGCCGAACTCCTCAACTGACATTGACACAATTGATAAAGCTATTGCTACTAAACAAAAATATTGATGCAGTTTCTTCGAATGGTTTAGTTGTTCGAGTATTTGTTTAGCGATAAATGGGGTGTGATCAGTATCGATGGTCATGTACCACTTCATATAATTCAAATTTTACATTCCTGACCCCCATATATTATTTTTCTCTGCCTTATACTATTCCCGCTTAAATGTACTTGGTTGATACTGTTTACCTTTTTTTCATATTTTACACTGTTTTGCAGATTGGGCAAAACCAAGTGTCATTTTACCAAAGCAGGGTTGTCCAAATATTGCTTTCCCGTTGTATGAGTGAAACTTAAGATTGGTAAATTTTTGTATGGTAAATAAGTCAAATGTATAGCTATTTCGCATTTCTTTTATTTTTATGGTAGAACATATGGAGCAAATGTACTTTGCACTATCATAATTCATGTCTTTCTTTCGGGCCCCCCTTAACCTATTTTTGTTTGATTTTTCATCTTGGCATTGTTTGTAGCAATTGAGTTTTTTCATGCAACTTTAGCATCGATTTTAAAGATTCAATTGATTGATGAAATTGCTAACATTTATTGAATATGGCTCTCCACTAGGTTGTCCTCCCCCCACATCATCTAGTCGTCTCAAAAAGCAAGGTGCAAAGGGTTATCGTCGGGCCTACAAATTTTGCTCTCACCAGCCAGAGAGGCCAGCAGGAAACTAGACAAACGAGCCATCGACATTGCCATAGCCGACGCCGGCGATATGGAGAGGCTCGAAGAAAAATTAATGAACAAACAACAAAGAGAAGTAGCACCATCAAAATCTACATCAGGGACAAAGTCGGGGACGAGAGATAGCAGGGGCCCTAAACTGGCACCATAACAACAAAAACACCAACAACCTCGCCAAAAAAAAGAACAATCGTTTGGTCGCAAACCCAAAACCCCAGTAGACGACACCACAAAGGGCCGACACCCCAGTAAAAAATTGAATGTGATCGGTCATGTAAGGACAGTACCATACGGAAGATCGGGGAGGGGAAAAGGGAGGTGGGGTGCTGACTCCAGCGAGGGAACGCGGGGGCCGGAGAATTCAAGGTGAAGCCGTGCAGGGAGGGAGGCGAGGAGGAGGTGAACTTTTCGTGGTAGGATCTGTTTAGTGTATGGTAAGCTAATGTATAAGGATTTTTAATCCTGCATTATAGGAAAGAACTGATTTCCTCTTAATTTGCTCGCTAACGCCACATCTAATCCCGTTGTACATATGGATAGTAACCTAGCCCTTCTCTGCAGCAGTTCCAAGTGTGATCTTAGCAGAGAACTAATTTCAATTTTAAAATCGTCTCCAAAAATAGAAAAATGGGCCAATATATTTTTATCACGTAAGATACCGTCGAGTTGAGTATGGTACCTATCGTGCCGCAGGATGATGATGCCGACTAGTCACAGCGTGAACCAGAAAAGGTGTTTGAAGTGACATCTGGATCCGATGAAAATATTTGTGAAGTGCCATGCTTCCTAGGGGTTGGGTTCACCGGACGGACTGGGAATGCGAGCGTGTGGGTGGCTCTCTAGGCATGTGGATCATGCATCCTCGTGGTGCAAAGAAAAGGGAGGTGTAGGTGGGAGCCCAAGCAACAGAATTAAAAAGGCTGAATCTCGGAAGCACCATATGGAAGAGCGGGGAGGGGAGAAGGGAGGTTGGTGCTGACTCCAGCGAGGGACTGCAGGGACCGGATAATCCGAGGTGCAGCCGGGCGGAGAAGGAGGCGAGGGGGATGTGAACTTGCCGTTGTAGTATATGTTTAGTGTATGGTAACCTAATGTATCGGGATTTTAATCCTGCATTATAGGAAAGAATTGATTTCCGCTTAATTTGCTCGCTATCGACGCATCTAATCCTGTTGTATATATGGATAGTAACCTGGCCCTTCTCTGCGGTAGTTCCAAGTCTGATCTCAGCATAGTGCCAATGTCAATTTTAAAATAGTCTCCCAAAATAAAACACTAGGCCAACATGTTTTTATCACATAAGATACCATCGAGTTGAGTATGGTACCTATCGTGCCGCAGGATGATGATGCCAACCAGTCACAGCGTGCACGGGAAAAGGAGTTTGAGACATTCGCTCGGGGCGACATTTGGATCCGATGAAAATCTTTGTGAAGCGCCAAGCTTCCTAGGGGTTGGGTTCACTGGACAGAGTGGGAATGCGAGCGTGTGGGGTGGCTCTCTAGGCGTGTGAATCATGCATCCTCGTGGTGCAAGGAACGGGGAAGTGCAGGTGGGAGCCCGACCAACGGACTTAAACAGGCTGAATCTCGGAAACCGAAAACCAGCACAATCAACATAAACCTTGAGATGGAACATATACAAGGCACAAAAATTTGTTAGACCTTTTTAGCTATTTAATTAGGCATGTGCCACATGATAGAGACGAAGAAATTAGCAAACATATTCATTAAATATATGATAAGTTAAATATCACAATTTCTAACGTCCTCTGGTGATTCGTGAGGTCACATCGATGACGATTCGAGAAAGCCACACGCGTCTCTCATCCCTAGCGCGCAACCTCCACGACGTGTAGGCCCGCAGTTTGCGTGTGACATTTTTTACGCTTTTTTAATTTATGCTTACCAAATACATTTATCCATTTCTTGCATTATGATTTGTGGTACTTTTGTGTTATTTTAGATTTTAGTTCACACCAGCACTTCTAGAGAGTCGAGATATTCGGTAAAGTTATGTGTTAAATTGTATCAAATGTTGACCTTTTTTCGGAGAAGAAAATTTCACCTGGCATGGTATTTCCTTTTAAGATTTGAATTTTTTGTGTGATAACATGTTGTCTCTCGCCATCTGCATTATTTTCTAATATTATATATATTTCTGTTTTTTATTGCAAGTAGCATAAATTATCTGATATGTGTTTTTAACACAATTCACATTTTTCTCTGTCAGACATGGTAATGTTTGTTCTTATGTAACATTTAAGCTTACAAAACACTTATGTAGTTCACTCCATTTCCGGCAATTTGATTTTTGGTACTTGTGTGTAATTTGATATTTTAGTTCGGACAAGAGATTTTAGTCACTTCTAGGATTTGTGGGATTACTATTTGGCGATTGCAGAGAGTCTACAATTAGAGCATACTGAAGCAACGTTTGGCAAGCACATCACCACAATCCCATGTTGTTTATTCTCATGTAAAGAGCTAGGAAAATTAATGTTGTGAATCTGTTGGTTGTTGTTTTTCTTTTATGTTGTTACATATATTATGAAATTTATCCCAGATGACTAGACAAGACGGTTACAATTAGTTGGCGCCTTGTGTGTAAACATCAATGCACTATTATATCCAGATCCTAGATTCTGGCATTGATGGTTGAAGCTACTGTGACACCGCTAAACTCCTCAACTGACATTGACAAAATTGAAAAAGTTATTGCTACTCAACAAAAATATTGATGCAGTTAGCGATAAATGGGGTATGATCAGTATCGATGGTCATTTCGTTTTTACATTCCCGGCCCCAATATTATTTTCCTTGCCTTATACTATTCCCGCTTAAATGTAGTTGGCTGATATTGTTTACCCTTTTTCATATTTACTATTTTTTACTATTGGGAAAAACTTAGTGTCATTTTACCAAAGGAGGGTTGTCCAAATATTGTGTTCCCATTACATGAGTGAAACTAAGGATTGGTAAAGTTTTCTATGGGAATTAAATGTAGCTATTTCCCATTTCATTTATTTTGGATGGTAGAGCATCGGGAGTAAATGTACATTGCACTCTCATACTTCCTATCTTTCTGTCTGGCGCTCTTAACATATATTTGTTTGTTGTTTCATCCACTGGTAGAAAATAGGCCTTCCATACGCCCCCATTAGTCCCCAAAAGTTTCGAGCCGCGACTATAGGGGTCTCTAGTCGCGGTTCGGGAGGACACCCGCGACCAACAGTTTGGGCCCAGCGCGCTCGGTCCACAGCTGGCGGACGGGAGGGGCTTTAGTCCCGGTTGGCCAGGCCAACCGGGACTAATAGGTCCCCAAGGCCTTTAGTCGCGGTTGTCCAGGCCAACCGGGACTAAAGGCCCATCCCTATATATAGGGCTCAGGTGGCTGCACTTAGCCACATTTGGTGTCACTTCTACTCACAATATTCACAAGGGGTGGTGCGTTTGCTTTTTGTTCCTCCTATGCACACAAGGTGTTTGATGAAATGCCCGAGAGCATGAAACACACATGATATGAAGTGTCCGAGCCGCACTTGAGCGTTTTCATTTATTTTACCTCCGCGATCGCGGTTAGCAACTTGAACCTTTCATGATTTGTATTATTTCCAGCTAGTTAGTTTAACAAATGCATGATGGTTAATTAATTATATACTTTATATAATAATAATGCAGATGAATCGGCAATGGATGTACGGTAAACCGACTCTCCGGCGAGTTCACTACGGGTTTGAAAGATTTCCTCGTAGTGGCAAATGCGAACAAGCAGCGAGGTTTTATTATCTGTCCATGTGCTGAATGTAAGAATGAGAAGGGTCACTCCTCCTCAAAAGTCGTTCACATGCACCTGCTTCGGCACGGTTTCATGCGAAGCTATAATTGTTGGACCAAGCATGGAGAAAAACGGGTTAGAATGGAAGAAGATGAAGAAGAGGATGATATCGATTTCAACTATCATGACGCTTTCGGTGATACTTTCATGGAGGATGATGCTGAAGGTGGGGAAGGGTTTGGTGAAGGTGAAGAAGAGGCACATGATGAGCCCGCTGATGATCTTGGTCGGACCATTGCTGATGCACGGAGACGCTGCGAAACTGACAAGGAGAGGGAGAATTTGGATCGCATGTTAGAGGATCACACGAAGTCGCTGTACCCAGGATGCGACAATAGTCTGAAAAAGCTAGGCTGCACACTGGATTTGCTGAAATGGAAGGCACGGGAAGGTGTAGCTGACTCATCATTTGAAAATTTGCTGAAAATGTTGAAGAATATGTTTCCGAAGAATAACGAGTTGCCCGCGAGTACGTACGAAGGAAAGAAGGTTGTCTGCCCTCTAGGTTTAGAGGTTCTGAAGATACATGCATGCATTAACGACTGCATCCTCTACCGCGATGCATACGAGAATTTGGATGAATGCCCTGTATGCACTGCATTGCATTATAAGATCAGAGGCGATGACCCTGGTGACGATGTTAAGGGCGAGAAACCCAGGAAGAGGGTTCCCGCCAAGGTGATGTGGTATGCTCCTATAATACCTCGGCTGAAACGCCTGTTCATGAACAAAGAGCATGCCAAGTTGTTGCGATGCCACAAAGAGAACCGTAAGTCCGATGGGGAGTTGAGACACCCCGCTGATGGAACGCAATGGAGAAAGATCGACAGAGAGTTCAAAGATTTTGCAGCTGACGCAAGGAACATAAGATTTGGTCTAAGTACTGATGTGTAACATCCCAAGTATGAAAATACCCCCTAGAATGTTTGATTTCCTGTTTAATTAAAGTATTGCATCATGTCATCATATTTATTTCATTGTTTGCATTTGTTTTGCATCCGTTTTTAATCTGTTTTCATAATAGAAATCCAAACAATATTCAAACATTTAATTCATACTTGTCATGTTACAATCTTGTTTTCAAATAAAAGTTCAATTCAAACAAACTTTTGTTTCCAATTATTTCCATGTTTGATCAACTAATAAAATGGTGGTTCTATTTCAATTAAATAATTCCAATTTGCATTCAAATTCAAATCAAAAACATTCAAACAGCACCCAAATACAACTTATAAAAATCAGCATTATAACCCAAACCATTTGTTCTTTTAATCATTATGGTTCACCCTAATAAAAACATTGTTTTCATTATTAATCATTTAATTATCAAATTACTCAAATTCAAACCAATTTACAAAACAGCAAATAAATTTGAATTTTCAAAAACTTAAGTTGTCAAATGGTAGATGTTGAACTAACAAACTCACATGAATTTTTCCAAATTTTTATCAACTCAAAAACCTATCATTTTCTTCCATTTTCTTTTTGCTACAAAAAAAAACAGCAGAACAAAAAAAAAAGGAAACACACGCGCGCGTAGCAGCTAGCCTACCCAGCCCAGCCCAATCACCGCAGCTGGCCCGCGTACCGTTTCGCAGACGCCCCCGTCGTCTTCTTTCTGTACGGCGCGCATCCGAGGGCGCCACGGCGGCAGCGGCGCCGCGCCGACGGCCAGGAGCTTCCCCAGGCCCCTATATCTACCCCTAGACCCCCCTGGCGCCGCACTAACCCTAGCTACCCCCTATCCCCTCGAGGCCGCCGCCATTTTTCCCTCTCGCGGCCACCTCCTCCACCTTCTGAACCTCGCCGGAGACGCCGCTTCTGAATCTCCATCGACCACCGCCGCCATGGACCTCCACCACCCATCCTAGCTGCTGGAACCAGCCCCCCACCTATCCCTCTACCTCCTGGACACCTCCACGAGCTCGGTGAACCTCTGGATCGACGACGCCGTCCACGTCCACGCCGTTCGCCGCCGCGGGAACTTCCTCTGAACCCCTGCTCACCATCGTCGCTGCAGCACCCCTCGGCGTGATCTGACCCCGGGAGCTGGATCCCCGTACCTCCCTCTACGACCACGACCCCTCCGTTGAGCTCGAGCAGGCTTGGATCCACGCCGCCGAGCACGCCGTTGTCGCCTCGCCGTCGAGCTCCACCACGGCAACCTCCCGGTGAGCCACCGTGTCCTCCTCCTCCTCTATCTCTGTTGCGCTCGCGTCCACGCCCGCGCAATCCATCCGTGCACGCATCACACCCATCCACGAGCACAATCATGGCAGCACAGCCACGGCACGCCGCCGTCCGCCGGCGTTTTGTTTCTGTCAGGTTCAGACTTGGTTTTGTTCGTCAGTTAAAAGTTCAGAGAACTAACTGAACTATTACATGTACGCGTGGTGTCTACTGACAACAAACGCAGAATAGCACACTGGTTACAGCACTAGCGCTCGAGCGCCTGGTCGTGGGTTCGAGCCCCCGCAGCGCAAATCTTTTTGGGGATTTTCCCCCCGCACCAGTGGCCCACCTGTCAGCCACCCTTGTGGCCACGCAAGCACACAGTGACCCTGGGCCCCCCTGGCAGTGCCTAGGGTAGGGTTCTGTGCGGTATGAAAATGTTTTTAAACCTTTCTGTTTTAAATCAAGGTCCATTTAATTTACAGATTGGTCCCTGGACATAAAATGCAAATAACTTTAGTTTTATAATTCCAAATAACAAAATAAAATATGTGCACTGCCCCAAATTTAATTCTCTATCTAATGGTAACATTTGTTTCCTGTTTTGAAGATTCAAAATGCAATTCAAATTTGAATTCAAATAATTCAATTGCAATTTTCTAAAATCCATAACTAATTCATTCTTAATCCAAATAATGCAAATAAAATATGTTTTCCATGCTATTTCAAATAACCTTTTCAAATATAAATTTTGTTTCATGGTTTTAATAATTTAAATTGCCTAAATAATTTAAACCTTGTTTAAATCATTTAAATTTGATAAAATCATAACTTGCTCAAATTAAATTATTTTTAAACATGCAAAATATGTTTTCAAACTAGAAAAGTATGAACTTTTCAAATATGAATTTGAATTTATGTTTTAAACAAATAAAATTCAAATAATAATCAAACTTGTTTTAAACTCATTTAAAACTTGTTTAATCTTGTTTAATTCATAATTAAATCATTGTAATTCCTTTTTCAATATTTGAAACATGTAATCCAACTAAAATTTTGTGTTCTTCTCAAATATGAATTTTGTTATTTATTTTGCACAATTTAAATTGGTGAAAACAACAACTATTTGTGTAAGCGCTTTAAGGAACCAAAAAATTCCCTAACTTAATAAATAAAATTTCTAAATTAGTAAACCTTATTTCCAATTGATTCTATTGTTGTTATTTTGTTGTTTTCCTCATCCATGCATCATACTAATCCACTTTCACCTGTTGGTTAACTGGAAAACAATTGTTTCAACCAAAATCCATGGGCTTTTCATATGCAACTCAAAATTGCCTATGAGTCCCTTTAAATTGAGTTACCAAGTCAACTAGTTTTATTTTGGTGCAACCATTAAATTGAAATGCATCATCCCATGATTGTGCACTATGCCATGATATTGATTGTTTATATTTCTGCCTTGTTTGTTTGCTTCTTCTCGGATAGACGACGACGTTGAGACAGACGATCTTTACAGCACCCCTTCTGAGGATCTAGCTCAGTACCAGGCTGCTGAGTTTGCAGGCAAGTTATCACTCACATGACCCATTGTGTTCCTTTCAACATTGGTTACCGATACTTTCCGTTGTCTATCTTGCTAGCCCTATGTGTAGTTGTTTCTGTTACGAACCTATCACATGATTTCCCTTAACCCTGATATTGCCTCACCTCCACTCCTACCACCCTATTGTTTGAGCCAGTGTCTTACTAGCATGCCTAGGTTGTTTTGCTCGAGTCTGTTACCCGTTAATTTCTGTTACTATATTCTATTATGTCCTGGGGGCTCGATGTTAATCAATCAACATGTTAATAATAATATGCTGATAAGGCACCAGCAGGAGGCCCCTTGTGGTTTTGAGGCCTGCTAGTGTCGACCCTAATAGGAAAAGGGTCTTGTCTACTGATCCATGATGAGCGCACTATCCGCATGTGGGAAGCGTGTATGGGCGCCCCCCTCAACTTGATTCGATTCGCATCTCGTCCAACTCGTCTCATTTAGTTCGTGTTTTCCATTTGCCGCATGCATGTTTTTGCGAGCCCAGCGCAGGGTGGAACTTTTGTAGTCGGCATATAGGGGGACACGTTCTTAGAGTGCTTTGAGGTTCCCCTTTGTTCGGGGCTCGATTAGCCGTGCGCCCAAGGTGCTTTGGGCTTGATGCGAAGAAGAGTTGAGTTGTGTTGAGTACCCCGCTTGGTGGAAGGCATCCCATCTGGCGGGTTATTCTTACGTGTACGGCCAAATTGGTGCAACCCTGCAGGGATAAATCTTCTCGAGAAGCCGTGTTTTCCGCGGTTATGGTTGACTTGGTGAAAGTACTGGCTAACAAGTACTCAGAACAACTTACACCTAACTATTGATAACTTGACTAGTAATAGACTTATTGACATAACAACTTGATCCATTATTCATTAATCCAACTGTGTGAGTTATCCTCGGATTGCTTCTTTGGATAAGGGGCGAGATCCAGGATGGGTTTGGTTGATGTTATCTTTCAGTTGGTTACTATACGCTATCTTATCCCCTTTCTGGTAGCTGGAAGTTGTAGTGTTTCTGTAGTTGGTTAGCGCAGCCAGTTGCAGCATCTTTTATATCCCCTTACTTCCGTTGAACCCAAGGCATCTGTGCTTGGTGTTGACGGGCTACACTTTGGTGAACTGTGAGTCTTGCTTGCCAGTACGTTTATGTACTGACCCCTTTGGGGCTGTGGTTTCCGCAGTCTATGCTTACGAGGATCCCAGTGACGGCTACTACGTGGAGTTTAACGAGGCTGCTGACGAGTAGGTAGCGGACCCGGGCAGGATCCGAGACTACGTGGATGGGCTCCGTCTTTCTTTCATTTCCCGGCTTCTTAAGCCTATTTGGATTTGTCTGTACTCAGACCCTTTGAATGCTTCCGCTGAGATGTAATGATGTTATGTTGGGACATGTGTCCTGTGGATGATTGTATTTGCTATCTCTGCTCTAGTGAGAGCTATTTGCAACTTATTTCAATCTTTTGTGTCTTAGAGATATGTTGTGTTATCATCTTGTTCAACGCCGTTGACGTACCATGTGTGTATGGTATGAAGTACGTCAATGGTAGTATCCTGATTTCTATGGGATGGTTTACGTCGACGCCGAACAGATAGGGGTTGGTTGTCACACATACGTGTGTTGGCCTACTCGTAAGAGGACGCGGGTGCCGGTAAGCCCCGTAATCCAACCTACTACTGTTCAACGGAACGGCGAGTATCCTTTAGAAGTCCGGGTGCGACAAATGGTATCAGAGCCTGTCTGCCTGTAGGATCCCTTTTACTGGTCGCAGTTGAGTCTAGAAACTATTTTGTAGCTATATAGGAAAAATGAAACGTGAGAGTAGGAATTCTGCCATTTTTCTTCTTTCCCCACCCACCCACCCTTTTCTGGTAAGGAAGTGCAACGTTGTTTTCTCTTCTCATCTAAACTTTCAAGTTAGGATTTCACGTGTTTTGGGTTCTCCGTAGTACC
Organism: Alopecurus myosuroides; assembly: GCA_028641055.1. Taxonomy (NCBI): domain Eukaryota; kingdom Viridiplantae; phylum Streptophyta; class Magnoliopsida; order Poales; family Poaceae; genus Alopecurus; species Alopecurus myosuroides. The sequence goes on from CM054058.1 coordinate 553,818,564, forward strand.
TCAGGTTTTGGTCTCGTGTTTCCCGATGTTGCTTCAATATCCTGTTCTTTTAAAACATCCTTTTCGTCCGTTGAACCTTGTTGTTGCTTTCCACTTCAGTTCTCTACCGGCGTCTAATCAAAACTTCCCCAATCATCTGCAGATGGATCTCAGGTTCTTCCCGCAGGTGGTTCGGATGACTCGTTGTGAGAGCACCGCCGGTTATCCGGAGATGCTGAGAGACATGGTCACTTATCTGGGGTTCCGTTGGGCACCAGAGTACCAGGTCTACGAGCAGCAGCGAGAGTTTGAGCAGACCTACTACCAGGCTATCGTCTACATTCTGTCAGATGATGGCATGAGTGTATCCCACCGCTACGAGGCAGTAGGTTCCACAGTGGATATGGCTGTGCAGCAGGCAGCTTATGTGAGTCTCACCGTCCTTCGTGCTGACTAGTGGGGGTTTGACGATTCTATCTATCACCACATCCCCCGTGGTTACATCACTTCGGAGGGAGCTCACTTCACTCTCTACGACAACTTGGATGTCTACGAGCATGATAACACCAGGCTGCACACCACCGCTCAGTTTGTGAGGCACAGTGACGCAGTTGCCACCACACTTTCTCAGGTGTTGGCTTCAGTCAGAGAGCAGCTCTACCTTGCGTTGACTCGTCTGGCGACGTACACCACAGACTTTGTTGGAGACGAGCGCTTTGCACGTTTCGAGCAGCCAGTTGGTTGTACTCTGCCAGATGCTGGAGGTTACGAGCCGATCAGAGGTCCACTCCTCAACCTCGGTGCTGGTTACACAGGGATTCCACGTTTTGGAGCACAGGGAGCCGATTCTATGTACTTCCTGACACCGAGAGTCGCTCTCAGGCCACGTCAGATCTATGTGGATCATCGTTCTACCTACTTTCGTGGGCGTCCTCCTCACCGTACCTCTCGTCGTACTACTCACCGCCGTCCTGCGTGATGAGCATGGGAGTACCGATGTAGCCATTCCTAGCTATGTTTAGTTATCCTTTGTCTTTCGAACCATGTATTGGTCTATTGGATATTCTTATGTATTTGAACATGTGATGATGTACCTGTTGGTTATCTATTCATGCGTCGGAATAATCTATCTTTCGGTTACCAAGTCTATCCTTTTCTGTTGTTGTGCTAAAATGCATGTCTATTCAGGATGCCGCCAACAAGGAGCAACCCGCCTGAGCCACCGCCAATCACGGAGCTGTTGACTCAGATGACTCAGGTTGTGGCACAGATGGCCCAGTTCCAGGCAAACCAGCACAACAACCAGAATGCTCCACGGGTCAGCATCAAGGAGTTCCTCAGTATGGGTCCGAGAGCTTTCGTGGCAACACGTGAGCCTCTGGATGCTGATGACTTGATCCGGGAGATGGCCAGGGCTCTGGACATTGCTCACGTTGCTGAGGAAGACAAAGTCAAGTATGCCACCTACCTACTGAAGGGTCAGGCAGCTACTTGGTGGGAGAACTACCAGACCATGAGAGCTGGCTATCCTATCACCTGGGGCTGTTTCAAGGATGCCTTCCTGAAGCACCACAATCCAGATGGTCTCATGGAAAGGATGCCTGAAGAGTTTTGCTCTCTTAAACAAGGCAAGCTGGACGTCATCGGCTATCAGAACGAGTTCAATCGCCTCGCTCGTTACACTGGTGATGAGGTGTCCACTGAGGCTAAGAAGATGGCAAGGTTCCGCCGAGGTTTTAACCCGGAACTGAAGTACGCACTCACCAACATCAGGTGCAAAGACTTCGAGGAGCTCGTGAACACCGCGCTCAATGAGGAAAATGGGCGCAAGGCGTTCGAGGATTCTCGCAAGCACTCGCGTGAGGGTGGTTCCTCCTCCAACATGACCACCCCTCCGCAGAAGCGCCGCATCTGGGTGCCAAATGGTGCTGTCACTCGGGCTCCATATGCCCAAGCTTCTCCAGGCTTTGCTCCCCGCCCACCCAACCCATCTCAGATGCAGGGTCAGAGGGTTCCAATGGGGCAGCCAAGGCCAGGTCCTCCTCGTGTCGTCACTTGCTACAAGTGCAAGGAGACTGGACACTACGCTGACAAGTGCACTCAGAGGCAGCTACCTCCACCTCCTCGCCCCAACACCAACCAGGCAATGGTTCGTGCTCCCCCGGCTAAAGCCTTCAACTCCAACAACAGGCCTGTCGGGAGGACCGCGAGGGTGAATCATATCAAGGCCGACAAAGCTGAGGAAGCTGCCGACGTCGTTCTCGGTATATTACCCGTAAACTCTTTTCCAGCTAAAGTGTTGTTTGATACCGGAGCATCGCATTCTTTTGTGTCAAAGATCTTTGCTACAACGTACAACCTAGTTCTGGTTCCACTAAGCAATCAAATCACCGTTCACTCTCCGGGATCTCAAATGTTGACTTCCAAGATAAGCATGGACAATCAGATCCTAATTGGAGGTCGCATATTCCTTGCTTCACTCATGTTGCTGGGAAATTCTGACATTGATGTCATTCTGGGCATGGATTGGTTGAAGGCCAATAAAGCTAAAATTGACTGTGCTCAAAAGTCAATAACTCTCTCTCACCCTTCTGGCCAAATAGTCTATTCTCCACATGGATCAAGTTCTGTTCAGCTGTTCAACCTCGATGCAAAACCTCTACCTCTACTCGAAAATGTTCCGGTGGTTTGTGAATTCCCTGACGTCTTCCCAGAAGAATTGCCAGGGATGCCTCCGGACATAGCAGTTGAGTTCGTGATCGAGCTTGAGCCAGGTACTGCTCCAATCTCTAAGCATCCATACAAGATAGCTCCCCCCGAACTGAAATTGTTGAAGGAGAAAATCGATATGTACATGGAGAAAGGTTACATTCAGCCTAGTTCCTCCGCTTGGGGTTGCCCAACTCTGTTTGTTGCCAAGAAGGATCAAACAAAGAGACTCGTGGTTGACTATCGTCCTCTCAACGAGAAAACCATCAAAAACAAGTATCTAATTCCCCGTATCGATGATCTTTTTGATCAACTTGATGGAGCCTCAATATTCTCAAAGTTGGACTTGAGGATGGGTTACCATCAGATAAAGATCAGAAAGGAAGATATTCCAAAGACAGCTTTCACCACTCGGTACGGTCTATATGAATACACCGTCATGTCCTTTGGTCTCACCAATGCACCGGCGAAATTCTCTAGACTTATGAATTCTGTCTTCCATGAATACCTCGACAAGTTCGTTGTGGTATATCTCGATGACATTCAGGTCTACTCAAAATCCGAGGAAGAGCATGGAGAACATCTTCATCTCACTCTCATGAAACTTCGCGAGCATCGTTTGTATGCCAAGTTCTCCAAATGTGAGTTCTGGATTCCAGAAGTTGCTTACCTTGGTCATATTATCTCTGCCAAGGGCATAGCTATTGATCCAGAAAAGGTTAAGGCAATTGTTGATTGGAAACCTCCTAAGACGGTGAAGCAAGTCAGAAGTTTTCTTGGTTTGGCTAGCTATTGCCGTCGTTTCGTCCAAAACTTCTCCAAGATTGCCAAACCTCTCACTGATCTCACAAAGAAGGACAAGAAGTTCGTTTGGACTCCACAATGTGATGAGAGTTTCAATCTCCTCAAGACTAAACTCACTTCCACCCCAGTTCTGGTTGGCCCAGATACTACCAAACCTTTCGAGATATTCTGCGATGCATCTCTCCAAGGTCTAGGTGCAGTTCTTATGCAAGAACGTCAAGTTGTGGCTTATGCTTCACGTCAGTTGAATGCCCATGTGCAAAACTATCCCACTCATGACCTAGAACTTGCAGCAGTGGTGTTTGCCCTCAAGAAATGGAGACAATACTTGTTGGGTAACCGCACTGAAATCTTTTCCGATCAAAAGAGTCTGAAATACATCTTCACTCAACCAGATCTAAACCTTAGGCAAAGGAGATGGATTGAGAAGATTAAAGACTTTGATCTCACCATTTCTTACACTCCAGGCAAGGCTAATGTTATGGCCGATGCTCTCAGTCGCAAGTCCTATTGCAATAATCTCATGATCATGGAAAGCCAACCTCCACTTCATGAAGAATTCCAGAAGCTGAACCTTGGTCTGGTACCTCAAGGATATCTTGCTAGCTTGACAGCCAGTCCAACTCTCGAGGACAAGATTCGTTCTGAACAACTTCGTGATGCTGAAATCAAGAAGATGGTAGAGCACATCAAAGAAGGCGATGATAAATTCAAGTCCTTCTCAATTGATGACAAGGGAACTGTGTTCTTCGAAGGACGCATTGCAGTTCCTCAGATTCAAAGTCTCAAAGATGTCATTCTCAAGGAGGCTCATGAAACTCCTCTCTCCATCCACCCTGGAAGTACAAAGATGTACCAGGATCTCAAGACTCTGTATTGGTGGCCTGGCATGAAACGTGAAATTGCTCAATACGTTTCTGAATGCGACGTTTGTCAACGTGTTAAGGTAGTCCATCAGAAAACAGCAGGTCTACTCCAACCTCTGAAAATTCCTGAGTGGAAGTGGGACATGATTGAAATGGACTTCGTTACTGGTTTTCCAAAGTCCAAGAAGGGCAACGATGCAATCTTCGTTGTTATTGATCGTCTTACTAAAGTAGCTCACTTCTTTGCTGTCAAGGAAACTATCTCAGCTAGCCAGTTAGCAGAGCTCTACACATCAAAGATTGTTCCTCTTCATGGTGTTCCATTGGAAATAAGCTCAGACCGTGGAAGCATATTCACTTCTCATTTCTGGAAAAGCTTCCAAGAAGCATTGGGCACCAAACTTCTGTTCAGCACAGCTTATCACCCTCAGTCTCAGGGGCAAGTCGAAAGAGTCAATCAAATTCTCGAGGATATGCTCAGAGCATGTGGTCTTTCCTTTGGCATGAAATGGGAGGATTGCCTTCCATATGCTGAATTCTCCTACAACAACAGTTTCCAGGCAAGCCTAGGCATGGCACCATTTGAAGCACTCTATGGCCGCAGATGCAGGAGTCCAATCAATTGGTCTGGAGCTGGTGAACGTTCACTCTTAGGCCCTGACATTGTTAAGGAAGCCGAGGAGAAAGTTCGTATCATTCGTGACAATCTCAAAATTGCTCAGTCTCGTCAGAAGAGTTACTATGACAGCAAGCACAGGGATATGATCTATGCACCTGGTGACAAGGCATATCTCCGTGTAACTCCCCTCAGAGGCACTCATCGTTTTGGTGTGAAAGGAAAGCTGGCACCAAGATACATTGGTCATTTCAACATCCTCTCAAGGCGTGCAGAAAATGCCTATCGTCTTGAACTTCCAGAAAAACTATCTAAGGTGCACGATGTGTTCCACGTGTCACAGCTCAAGAAGTGTTTCAAAGACCCAGATCGTGCAGTTGATCATGATTCCATTGAACTGCAAGATGATCTATCTTATGAGGAGCACCCTGTTCGTATTCTCGATGAGACCGAGCGTAAGACTCGCAACAAGAGCACCAAGTTCTTGAAAGTGCAGTGGTCGCATCATTCCGATAAAGAGGCAACATGGGAGACCGAAGAGGATCTTGGCAAGAAGTATCCGGACCTTTTCGCTTCTCAGTAAGGAATCTCGGGGCGCGATTCCTTCAAGGGGGGCGTTTTGTAACATCCCAAGTATGAAAATACCCCCTAGAATGTTTGATTTCCTGTTTAATTAAAGTATTGCATCATGTCATCATATTTATTTCATTGTTTGCATTTGTTTTGCATCTGTTTTTATTCTGTTTTCATAATAGAAATCCAAACAATATTCAAACATTTAATTCATACTTGTCATGTTACAATCTTGTTTTCAAATAAAAGTTCAATTCAAACAAACTTTTGTTTCCAATTATTTCCATGTTTGATCAACTAATAAAATGGTGGTTCTATTTCAATTAAATAATTCCAATTTGCATTCAAATTCAAATAAAAAACATTCAAACAGCACCCAAATACAACTTATAAAAATCAGCATTATAACCCAAACCATTTGTTCGTTTAATCATTAGGGTTCACCCTAATAAAAACATTGTTTTCATTATTAATCACTAGTCAAACATGCCCATGCGTTGCTACGGGTTATAATTTTGTCTTTTGGCCTTATAAATTTCACTGCTGCAAATCAGTTTTGCTGCTAATTCTGCAATATCGATCATTTTCCAGTATGGTAGTAAAATGGTTGAATAGGAAATCTCACTATAGTCGTAGTTTTGTATGTCAAAGAAAATCTTACACACATCATGGAAAAGTCAAACAAGCTTGAAAGTTGTACTTAGATGTTTTCTCTTTTAACTTGCATTTTAAGACCGCCAACCCAATTTAGATGTGGAAGTGCAATGCAATGCAATTAAGATGGGAGAGGATGAAAAAAATATTTAAGCTTCTCAGCACACAAAAGAACATATAAACAACAAAGATGGAGAAGTAGATCTGTACGTCCATCTTTGACCTGTTTATTTTCCAACTCCTTTGCAAATGAAACATGCAAGTTGCCAATGTAAGAGATAAGGAAAAAAATTAAGAACTGTGAATCCAAAACATTTTCTGAACAAAAGTAAATAAGCTAAGTAAAATAATACAAAGTCAAAACGAACAATAACCAGTAAATATATTTTAACTTGAAGATGACCGAACTCCCACACTACAATTGTTTCATCTCACTATAATTATAAATCCCTACAGCTGCCGTGATGGTTGTCTAAGAAAAGTAAACTGAAATTATAAGATAGTTCAATGAACAAATTAGTTGTTTGTTACTGCCTCTCACTTGCTCTTGGAAGCAGGCCATTTGTGGTGATAGTTGCTCCCTTTTGTGGGTTGGCATCAACAAGGTTGAGGAAATAACCATCCTCGTCTGGTAGGCCAGCTCAAGGTAACAATTCTAGATAGTGGTATCCTCCTTTGGGAGGGCCACGGATGGGTAGAAGGACATGAGATCCACTTTCCCGAAGATGTCTTTGTGTTCCTTCTTCAGTTTCACAAACGGGTTGGTTACTTCGTCGTGCCAGATGTATGGCATACCAGTCTTACTATGTAGGCTCAAATGATAGTGATAAACTGGGTGAAAAGAGCAAACAAAACTCAGTACAAATAAAACTGCAACACGATACAACCGAGCAAAGCCGACTGTTCGGAAGAACGGATTTTTCATAGTTGTAAAACTGAGTGATGCACTGCATAAAACTAATTGTCCTTGGCAATTAAATTGTTAATTTGCCTTCACGTATATAGCATCGATTCAAATTTTTAAAGAAAATAACAGAATGTACCTTTTGCCCTTCACATGGAACTGCAAGGAAATATCCATGGCAGCGGCCACTGTCCTTCCATGTCCAGTAGCTGCTAGTTTCCATATGGCTGGTGCTCGCCGCGGACGTTTGGCCGTCGATGGCCATGCCCATGGCACGGCAAGCACAAGGCACAAATTCACCGCATGAATGCGTAAAAAGGCGGTCTCAAGTTTTACCCCGCTGTACATGTAAACATAATGAAGGAGTGTAAAAATAAGTAGCCACATAATATCATTTGCCGCAAATATGAGCACAAGTTCATTTCCGAAAATCATAAAGCCCTAAATATTATATTAGTTGGCATCACAATGTTAATTGTTTAAAATTGAGATCAAATTAATAGTAAGATGTTTTGTTTCCAACAAAAAGAGTTGAGGTTAGCATTGTGGGAACACATAGCAATCTTCACTCTTAAAAAAAGAGAGCAATATGCATGCATACCTGCATTGCAAATTAGTATTGTATGGATAGATGGAGGATCATCACCAAGCATAACTAATTAGGCAGTACTCGCTTATCAAGGATTCTTTTGGTTAGAACTGGTTAGAACTTGTGCTCTTCTCAAAAGGATCAACGTTCAACGAAGTGGTCCGGTGGCACTATTGACCATGCATCATTGCCCTGCTGCTTCCTACCCATGCATGTGACAGACCAAGCAGCCACCGCAAGTACAGTCCAATCGAGAACGGATCGGGAGCCCAGGAAGCAGAACAGCCGGTGCTGTGGGCGTGAGATCGAAACCTTCCGGCCGGCCGCCGGCATACGCATCAAAGGTGGGGCGCATAGGGAGCATACGTCACTACTACAGCTCGAAGAAAAGACGATGAGTGGGCACAGTGCGGTGGAGGTTGTCGGCGACCAAGGATGTGCCGGCGCATAGTGAGACGGCGAGGAACAGATCGTGGTGGATTTATCCGGCGGCCGGGGACGTACTGGACCAGAGGGCTGGAACCTCAGTGTGACCCTGCTCTACTCGTGTTGGATCCGAGGGCCATGATGGCGTTCGGGGAAGCAGGGAGGCGCGCGGCGGACGTGCCACAGGTCGGGGCAGCGGTGCTGGAGTGTCCAAATCGAGTGGCATGGCATGCATGCTCTTGTAGGTATGGATGGCGTGGACCTGGCGTGCCTATTCGCGGTGGACGACCAGCACGGCCTGCTGCTCAGCGACGTACGCCTGGGTGAGCTACGACGTGATTCCCATAGCGCGGGAGCTAGAGGAAGGGGCCGCGTAGCCCGTGGTTGACAGGTACAATCGGGAGCATCATGCACATGGTCGTGGCTGCAGCCGTCGAGAGATTCCCAAATCGATTGCGTAGCGCTTTCGGCTACATCTCGCCGCATCTTGGATGGAAGGAGCTCTCTCTAGGTTGTATGCGAGACGACGGCCAGAAACGAGCAAAGATTAATTATAACGATGGGAATCGACCGTGTTGGGTTGTGGTACACGTTTTGACATGTTCTCATATAGGAGAAACCGATCCAAACACGAGCTTTGTAGGTTCGTGTAGGAACCCAAGTTGAAGTCCTCACGAACAGGAATTCGGACGAGACAAGCGGACGACAAACGAAAGGAACGGAGGAAAACAAACGTGACGTACCGAGGCACCCACCAATGAATCAGTGGAAGGGCAAAACGGTAAAACACCAGGTTGGACCGGAAGAAGCCTTCCTCTCTTTATTATTAGGTAAAGATTTAATTATCAAATTACTCAAATTCAAACCAATTTACAAAACATCAAATAAATTTGAATTTTCAAAAACTTAAGTTGTCAAATGGTTGATGTTGAACTAACAAACTCACATGAATTTTTCCAAATTTTTATCAACACAAAAACCTATCATTTTCTTCCATTTTCTTTTTGCTACAAAAAAAAAACAGCAGAACAAAAAAAAAGAAAAGGAAACACACGCGCGCGCAGCAGCTAGCCTACCCAGCCCAGCCCACTCACCGCAGCTGGCCCGCGTACCGTTTCGCAGACGCCCCTGTCGTCTTCTTTCTGTACGGCTCGCATCCGAGGGCGCCACGGCGGCAGCGGCGCCGCGCCGACGGCCAGGAGCTTCCCCAGACCCCTATATCTACCCCTAGACCCCCCTGGCACCGCCCTAACCCTAGCTACCCCCTATCCCCTCGAGGCCGCCGCCATTTTTCCCTCTCGCGGCCACCTCCTCCACCTTCTGAACCTCGCCGGAGACGCCGCTTCTGAATCTCCATCGACCACCGCCGCCATGAACCTCCACCACCCATCCTAGCTGCTGGAACCAGCCCCCCACCTATCCCTCTACCTCCTGTACACCTCCACGAGCTCGGTGAACCTCTGGATCGATGACGCCGTCCACGTCCACGCCGTTCGCCGCCGCGGGAACTTCCTCTGAACCCCTGCTCGCCGTCGTCGCTGCAGCACCCCTCGGCGTGATCTGACCCCGGGAGCTGGATCCCCGTACCTCCCTCTACGACCACGACCCCTCCGTTGAGCTCGAGCAGGCTTGGATCCACGCCGCCGAGCACGCCGCTGTCGCCTCGCCGTCGAGCTCCACCACGGCAACCTCCCGGTGAGCCACCGTGTCCTCCTCCTCCTCTATCTCTGTTGCGCTCGCGTCCACGCCCGCGCAATCCATCCGTGCACGCATCGCACCCATCCACGAGCACAACCACGGCAGCACAGCCACGGCACGCCGCCGTCCGCCGGCGTTTTGTTTCTGTCAGGTTCAGACTTGGTTTTGTTCGTCAGTTAAAAGTTCAGAGAACTAACTGAACTATTACCTGTACGCGTGGTGTCTACTGACAACAAACGCAGAACAACACACTGGTTACAGCACTAGCGCTCGAGCGCCTGGTCGTGGGTTCGAGCCCCCGCAGCGCAAATCTTTTTGGGGATTTTTCCCCCGCACCAGTGGCCCACCTGTCAGCCACCCTTGTGGCCACGCAAGCACACAGTGACCCTGGGCCCCCCTGGCAGTGCCTAGGGTAGGGTTCTGTGCGGTATAAAAATGTTTTTAAACCTTTCTGTTTTAAATCAAGGTCCATTTAATTTACAGATTGGTCCCTGGACATAAAATGCAAATAACTTTAGTTTCATAATTCCAAATAACAAAATAAAATATGTGCACTGCCCCAAATTTAATTCTCTATCTAATGGTAACATTTGTTTCCTGTTTTGAAGTTTCAAAATGCAATTCAAATTTGAATTCAAATAATTCAATTGCAATTTGCTAAAATCCATAACTAATTCATTCTTAATCCAAATAATGCAAATAAAATATGTTTTCCATGCTATTTCAAATATAAATTTTGTTTCATGGTTTGAATAATTTAAATTGCCTAAATAATTTAAACCTTGTTTAAATCATTTAAATTTGATAAAATCATAACTTGCTCAAATTAAATTATTTTTAAACATGCAAAATATGTTTTCAAACTAGAAAAGTATGAACTTTTCAAATATGAATTTGAATTTATGTTTTAAACAAATAAAATTCAAATAATAATCAAACTTGTTTTAAACTCATTTAAAACTTGTTTAATCTTGTTTAATTCATAATTAAATCATTGTAATTCCTTTTTCAATATTTGAAACATGTAATCCAACTAAAATTTTGTGTTCTTCTCAAATATGAATTTTGTTATTTATTTTGCACAATTTAAATTGGTGAAAACAACAACTATTTGTGTAAGCCCTTTAAGGAACCAAAAAATTCCCTAACTTAATAAATAAAATTTCTAAATTAGTAAACCTTATTTCCAATTGATTCTATTGTTGTTATTTTGTTGTTTTCCTCATCCATGCATCATACTAATCCACTTTCACCTGTTGGTTAACTGGAAAACAATTGTTTCAACCAAAATCCATGGGCTTTTCATATGCAACTCAAAATTGCCTATGAGTCCCTTTAAATTGAGTTACCAAGTCAACTAGTTTATTTTGGTGCAACCATTAAATTGAAATGCATCATCCCATGATTGTGCACTATGCCATGATATTGATTGTTTATATTTCTGCCTTGTTTGTTTGCTTCTTCTCGGATAGACGACGACGTTGAGACAGACGATCTTTACAGCACCCCTTCTGAGGATCTAGCTCAGTACCAGGCTGCTGAGTTTGCAGGCAAGTTATCACTCACATGAACCATTGTGTTCCTTTCAACATTGGTTACCGATACTTTCCGTTGTCTATCTTGCTAGCCCTATGTGTAGTTGTTTCTGTTACGAACCTATCACATGATTTCCCTTAACCCTGATATTGCCTCACCTCCACTCCTACCACCCTATTGTTTGAGCCAGTGTCTTACTAGCATGCCTAGGTTGTTTTGCTCGAGTCTGTTACCCGTTAATTTCTGTTACTATATTCTATTATGTCCTGGGGGCTCGATGTTAATCAATCAACCTGTTAATAATAATATGCTGATAAGGCACCGGCAGGAGGCCCCTTGTGGTTTTGAGGCCTACTAGTGTCGACCCTAATAGGAAAAGGGTCTTGTCTACTGATCCATGATGAGCGCACTATCCGCATGTGGGAAGCGTGTATGGGCGCCCCCCTCAACTTGATTCGATTCGCATCTCGTCCAAATCGTCTCATTTAGTTCGTGTTTTCCATTTGCTGCATGCATGTTTTTGCGAGCCCAGCGCAGGGTGGAACTTTTGTAGTCGGCATATAGGGGGACACGTTCTTAGAGTGCTATGAGGGTCCCCTTTCTTCGGGGCTCGATTAGCCGTGCGCCCAAGGTGCTTTGGGCTTGATGCGAAGAAGAGTTGAGTTGTGTTGAGTACCCCGCTTGGTGGAAGGCATCCCATCTGGCGGGTTATTCTTACGTGTACGACCAAATTGGTGCAACCCTGCAGGGATAAATCTTCTCGAGAATCCGTGTTTTCCGCGGTTATGGTTGACTTGGTGAAAGTACTGGCTAACAAGTACTCAGAACAACTTACACCTAACTATTGATAACTTGACTAGTAATAGACTTATTGACATAACAACTTGATCCATTATTCATTAATCCAACTGTGTGAGTTATCCTCGGATTGCTTCTTTGGATAAGGGGCGAGATCCAGGATGGGTTTGGTTGATGTTATCTTTTAGTTGGTTACTATACGCTATCTTATCCCCTTTCTGGTAGCTGGAAGTTGTAGTGTTTCTGTAGTTGGTTAGCGCAGCCAGTTGCAGCATCTTTTATATCCCCTTACTTCCGTTGAACCCAAGGCATCTGTGCTTGGTGTTGACGGGCTACACTTTGGTGAACTGTGAGTCTTGCTTGCCAGTACGTTTATGTACTGACCCCTTTGGGGCTGTGGTTTCCGCAGACTACGCTTACGAGGATCCCAGTGACGGCTACTACGTGGAGTTTGACGAGGCTGCTGACGAGTAGGTAGCGGACCCGGGCAGGATCCGAGACTACGTGGATGGGCTCCGTCTTTCTTTCATTTCCCGGCTTCTTAAGCCTATTTGGATTTGTCTGTAATCAGACCCTTTGAATGCTTCCGCTGAGATGTAATGATGTTATGTTGGGACATGTGTCCTCTGGATGATTGTATTTGCTATCTCTGCTCTAGTGAGAGCTATTTGCAACTTATTTCAATCTTTTGTGTCTTAGAGATATGTTGTGTTATCATCTTGTTCAACGCCGTTGACGTACCATGTGTGTATGGTATGAAGTACGTCAATGGTAGTATCCTGATTTCTATGGGATGGTTTACGTCGACGCCGAACATATAGGGGTTGGTTGTCACACATACGTGTGTTGGCCTACTCGTAAGAGGACGCAGGTGCCGGTAAGCCCCGTAATCCAACCTACTACTGTTCAACGGAACGGCGAGTATCCTTTAGAAGTCCAGGTGCGACATGATGGCATGAATCCTTTTGGCGAGCAGTGCTCCAGCCATAGCACCTGGTTCGTGACTCTATGCATCTACAACCTTCCTCCTTGGTTGTGCATGAAGCGGAAGTTCATTATGATGCCAGTGCTCATCCAAGGTCCAAAGCAACCCGGCAACGACATCGATGTGTACCTAAGGCCATTAGTTGATGAACTTTTACAGTTGTGGGGCAGACCTGGTGTACCTGTGTGGGATGAGCTTAAAGAAGAGGAATTTAACCTACGAGCGTTGCTTTTTGTAGCCATCAACGATTGGCCTGCTCTCAGTAACCTTTCGGGACAGTCAAATAAGGGATACAAAGCATGCACGCACTGCTTACATGAGACTGAAAGTGTATTTTTGGATAATTGTAGGAAGAACGTGTACCTGGGTCATCGTCGATTTCTTCCCCGAAATCATAACGTAAGAAAGAAAGGCAAGCATTTCAACGGCAAGGCAGATCACCGGCCGAAGCCTGCGGAACGTACTGGAGCTGAGATATTTGATATGGTCAAGGATTTGAAAGTCATCTTTGGAAAGGGTCCTGGCGGGCAATCAGTTCCGCTAGGAGTTGACGGGCACGTACCCATGTGGAAAAACAAATCGATATTTTGGGAGCTACAGTATTGGAAAGTCCTAGATGTCCGCTCTGCAATCGACGTGATGCATCTTACGAAGAATATTTGCGTGAACCTGCTAAGCTTCTTGGGCGTGTATGGGAAGACAAATGATACAAAGGAAGCACGGCAGGACCAGCAAATTTTGAAATACCCAGATGACCGGCATCCGGAATGGTTTCAAGGTCGTGCCAGCTACGCTCTTACCAAAGAAGAGAAGGTCATTTTTTTTTGAATGCCTGAGCAGTATGAAGGTCCCGTCTGGCTTCTCGTCGAATATAAAGGGAATAATAAACATGGCGGACAAAAAGTTCCAAAACCTGAAGTCTCACGACTGCCACGTGATTATGACGCAATTTCTTCCGATTGCTTTGAGGGGGCTCCTACCGGAAAATGTTCGAGTAGCCGTTGTGAAGCTATGTGCATTCCTCAATGCAATCTCTCAGAAGGTAATCAGTCCGGAAGATCTACCACGGTTACAGAACGATGTGGTCCAATGTCTTGTCAGTTTCGAGTTGGTGTTTCCACCATCCTTCTTCAATATCATGACGCACCTCCTGGTCCACCTAGTCGAAGAGATTTCCATTCTCGGTCCTGTATTTCTACACAATATGTTCCCCTTTGAGAGGTTTATGGGAGTATTAAAGAAATATGTTCGTAACCGTGCTAGGCCAGAAGGAAGCATCGTAAAGGGCTATGGAAATGAGGAGGTAATTGAGTTCTGCATTGACTATGTTCCTGACATTAAGCCGATTGGTATTCCTCAATCGCGGCACGAGGGGAAACTAAGTGGAAAAGGCACGATCGGAAGGAAATCAACGATATGTATGGACGATCATTCTATGACTGAAGCACACCACACAGTTCTGCAAAATTCGAGCTTGGTGGCTCCGTACTTCGAGCAACACAAGAATATTTTACGCTCGGACTACCCGGGGAAGCCTGAATCATGGATTAGAAAGGCCCACATGGAGACTTTCGGCAGTTGGTTGCGAAAACATTTAATGAATGACAATGATGTTGGAGATCAGCTGTACATGTTGGCCAAGACACCATCTTCGACTATAACGACTTACCAAGGGTACGAGATTAATGGGAATACATTTTACACGATCTCCCAAGATAAAAAGAGCACCAACCAAAACAGTGGTGTCCGCTTTGATGCAGCAACCGAGATTGGGCAAAAGGTCACATATTATGGTTACATATAGGAGATATGGGAACTTGACTATGGACCCTCCTTTAAGGTCCCTTTGTTCCGGTGCAAATGGTTCAAGCTAACAGGAGGTGGGGTAAAGGTGGACGAGCAATACGGAATGACAATGGTGGATTTCGACAATCTTGGTTACCTTGACGAACCATTCGTCCTAGCCAAAGATGTCACTCAGGTTTTCTATTTGAAGGACATGAGTAGCAAACCGAGGAAACGGAAAGATAACAAACGATCAGTACATCATGCGATGATCCAAAGCGCCACATTGTTCTTTCAGGGGAAAGAAACATTGTGGGAGTGGAGGACAAGACAGACATGTCAGAAGATTATAATATGTTTGGTGAAATTACGCCCTTCAAAGTCAACACTGACCCAAGCATTAAGTTAAATGATGAGGATACTCCATGGATACGGCCAAATCGTAAGAAAGCAGGGACACAAGGGAAGAATTGATGTGTAATAATTTATTGTGTACCAAACTTTTTTGAATGGATCATGTGAATTATATTATCTCTGATGTGTTTAAGACTAACTCCTTGTAAAACAAACCCAATATCTTGACCGGAACCATGTTCAGTGCTGCAAAAGCAGCCCCCTATAGTCTTCGGCTCCTCGTTTTTATTCAATTATGAAATGACTTATTTTAATGGAGATTTATTGCATCATTCAAGTAAATGCAAATTGAGATCGTAGAAACATGAGCTTGTGATACAGCTACACCTAATTCCAGACCGGTTAATGCTAGAACTATAAATAAGGGACCAAGATCTCCTATGAAATAGAAAATATTATTCAGAAATAGCATAGTCCAAGCAAACCCACTTAAAATCTTTACTAAACTATGACCGGCCATCATATTAGCAAATAAACGTATTCCTAAGCTTAATGCACGAAAACAATAAGAGATTAGCTCAAGGAGTACTAAGAAAGGTGCTAACGGCAGTGGGACTCCCGCAGGTAATAAGAAGCTAAAAAAATGAAGCCCATGTCTTTGAAATCAAACGATCGTAATGCCTATAAAAATGGAAAATGAAAGAGCCAAAGTAATGAGAAAATGACTTGTCACTGTGAAGCTAAAGGGTATCATACCTTGGGGATTACGAAATAACGAAAAAGTAAAAGTGACCGAGATGCAAGGGACAAAATATTTGAGAAAACGAGTGGAAAGCATGGAAAACAGAAGGTTACTTAAATGTCTCAAAACCTTGTGAGATAAAATATCTGATTTCATAACTTTTATTAAAAACAGAAAATAGACGCGCTAGCGCGCCGCAGTGTCGCCGGAATACAAATTCTTTTATTAAAAAGAGAGAACATTCGAACACTACTCCTCGCCGTCGTCGTCAGGGAACTCGTCGGTGACCTCCTCCGGGTCATCGTCATCGGCGAACTCGTCGGTGACCTCCTCGTCATCGTCGGAGGTGCATGATGGTATGTCCGAGATAGGCCCCCACCTCGGATCGTCGAAGGCCCAGACTTCGCCGGCGCGGTCGGTCCGACGAAGCTCTTGCAGCGCCCTCGTCCTCGCCTCCCGAGCGACATCTAACGCGAGGTGGCGTTCAAGGCGGCGCTCCGCCGGCTCAGCCGCGCGGGTCTGCCAGAGCTCCTCGTTGGCGCTCTCCTCCCCCGGGTTGTTCCGGTAATACTCGCGGAAGACGCGTTCTTCCCTGGCGTCGACTAGGCCCTGAAACGCGCGGTAACGGAGGTGGAGGTGGTCGGCGGCAGTGACGATCTGCGGCTTCGGCGCCCTGGCCTCCGCTTCCCAGACGGTGTGGCAGTCGTTGAAGTTCATCAGCGACCGCGGGCGGTTGAGGCGCCAGGCCGCCGCGTCCCAGGCGCGGGCGGCCTCCGCCGCCGTCGCAAAGGAGCCGAGGGGGATGCGGTCGTCCCCCCAGCGGATATCTGCGCTGAACATTCCGTTCTGCCATGCTCGGACGCCGCGGAAGCCGGTGGTGCTGTTCCTCCTCGGAGGCATGGTGGAAGCGCGACGGTGCATGGAGAGGAGAAGACGCGCTCGAGGCGCGACAGTTTATACCGCGCCCTCCTGGCCACGCGTCACAACTCCCGCGCCACGCGTCACAACTCCCGCGCCATGCGCCACCCTAACACAACCAAGCAAATAGTTGCACATTACTACCCGAGCTCAAAGTGAACACTGACCCAAGCATGGATGGATGTGTTAAGGGGGGGGGGTGTAGAACAAAACAATCGGTATCACCATCATACAGCCCTACCGTGGCTACCCGGTGCAATATGCATACCAAATGCACGGTAGGACGTATGATGGCGAATCCGGATGTTTTGTATTTGCTCGATAAACTGAATATATGATGTATCAAACCTTAAAGGGGGATGTAGAACAAAACAATCGGTATCACCATCATACAGCCCCACCGTGGCTACTGGGTGCAATATGCATACCAAATGCACGGCAGGACGTATGATGGAGAATCCGGATGTTTTGTATTTGCTCAATGAACTGACCGGTGTCTGAAGGTGGGCTATATATAGGGTCCTCTGGCTCACAAAGTGTTGTGCTAGGGTTTTGATGCAACGGTTAAGAAACCACCTCATCCAACGGCTCACAACAGCTCGAAAGAAACACACCGTAGCCCTGATCGAACGGCTCACAACAGCTCGAAAGAAACACACCCCGGATCCAACGACTCACAAGCGCTTTAAAGAAACACACGATCCGTGTGATTCTATCTGATTGGTCCAAACGAAACCCTAACCCATTTAGTCCCGGTTGGTGTCCCCAACCGGGACTAAAGGGATGTTTTCTTATCGCTATATATATGTATGGATTGCCACACCATTGGCATAAACACATACAAACTCACCACTCTCTCATGGCTTCTACCGTACCCACTCTAACATTCATCCAGGCAGAGGCACTTTCCGCCTCGAACTACCCCTGCCCGTGCGGCTACAACGTTCCCGCCGGTTGGATGCTGAGCGCCGGAGGAGTGCCGGTCCCTCCTCTTCCTCAAGGTGTGGCGCGTCGGGCGGCCATCACGAACCACTACTATCACGAGCTCACGCCGGAGCAGCGGAGGAATCCCAGTTGGCATCCCGATAACCAGCATACTTGGGATGCCTTCTTCATCAATCGGCGTGAGAGGACGCTTGCCAGGTATGAGGAGGACGGCCTGCCTCCTAGGAAATTTCACGAGGCCGGTCGTCGGCTATGGTGGTCCGGCCGGACTCTAAAGAGCGTCATGGACTACATCAAGGCCGGCGATATCCCCCTCCTGCGCTACCCTCAGGCCCAGTCCTGGAGTCGTGATCCTCCGAGGGAGTGCAGAGCACCGTCAGACGATAGTGACGACGACGGCGGCGGCGACTACGACGACTACGAGTACATGTACTATAGGCCTAGGCAGGAGTATGACTAGCAGATATCAGATCATGCATCTATGCTCTCCGTTTAGGTTTAGATCCACTCTAGCCATTATGTACTGCCTTTTTTATCTATATATATATTCAAGATGTGTGTGAATCTTTCTGATTGGATGGAACAAAACCATAACCATTTCGTCTCCGTTGGTAAAACATGTCGGGACTAAAGGGGTTTTATTTTTCTGAATTTTCTGATATATTATTTGTATTTTTAAGATTTTAAAAAGAATTAGTTTTATTTTTCTGAATTTTCTGATATATTATTTGTATTTTTAAGATTTTAAAAAGAATTAGTTTTATTTCTGAATTTTCTTATATATTATTTGTATTTTTAAGATTTTAAAAAGAATTAGTTTTATTTTTTTGAATTTTCTGATATATTATTTGTATTTTTAAGATTTTAAAAAGAACTAGTTTTATTTTTCTGAATTTTCTGATATATTATTTGTATTTTTAGGATTAGTTCTTTTTTCTGAATTTTTTGATATATTATTTGTATTTTTAAGATTTTAAAAAGAATTAGTTTTATTTTTCTAAATTTTCTGATATATTATTTGTATTTTTAGGATTGGAAAAAGAATTAGTTCTTTTTCTGAATTTTTTGATATATTATTTGTATTTTTAAGATTTTAAAAAGAATTAGTTTTATTTTTCTGAATTTTCTGAAATATTATTTGTATTTTTAAAAGGAAAAGTATTTGAGTAACCACCTTTAGTCGCGGTTCGTATCACAAACCGGGACTAAAGGCTCGTTCTGCGCGGGAACGAAAACGCCGCGAAAAATTGCACCTTTGGTCCCGGTTCGTGACACCAACCGGGACTAAAGGCCCGCGGAGGGTACCCCGGGGGACCTTTAGTCCCGGTTGGTGACACCAACCGGGACTAAAGGCTGGACCTATATATGCGCGATGTCTTCCTGCCCCAAAATTTTCTAAGTCCAAACCCTCGTCTTCCTCGCGCCGGCGCTCGCTCGTCTTCTGCCCCGTCGCCGTCGCCGTCGCCGTCGCCCGCTCGTCTTCTGCCCCGTCGCCGTCGCCGTCGCCCGCGAGAGGACCGCGCCGTCGCCGTCGCCGTCGCCGTCGCCGCGCCCTTCTCTCCACCGCCTCCACCCTGCTCCGCCCCCGCCCCGTCGCCGTCCGGTAGGTTCCCCGAGGGCCTCGCGCCGCCCTCGAACGCCCTCGAACCAATGCCCTCGAACCAACGCCCTCGAACGCGCCGCCCTCGAACCAACCCCCGCGGGCCAGATTCGCCGCCGACGAGACCACAGTGGAAGTGGCCGTGTGACGCCAGGGGTGACGTCATGATGACGTCACCTGGCCACGTGTTGGCGAGATTTTTTTGATGACGTCATCGTGACACGTGGGGCCCACTTTTTATGGAATACAGAATATAATTAATCTTCTAAATTAAATAACTTTTAATTTATAATTTCAAAAATTATGGAAAAATATGCAAAATGTTCACAAAAATGTAAGCTATCTGTTTGTATCATTTTCAATCATGGTTGACAAAGTTCTAAATGAGACCATATTTGAATTTTTATTAAATTCATTAAAATAATGAAAATAAGTTTTAATTCAATAAATTCAGAATATTAAGTGTAATATACCAAAATGACCAGGAAAGCAAATGCAACCTGGCTATGGGGTTCTCCAAGTCATTTGAGAAACTAATCTTGGACACACCTCTAAAGTATGGTTTTCCCCCTCCGGTGGTTATCGTTCTTCCACCCAAAACCCTAGCAATCTGTTTTCCCTCCTTCTACGATAATATTTGCTAAGTCTCCTATATACTTAATTAATTTTTACTACATGCATGTCTGCAGGAGTGACATATGGCGGGCAATAGAGACCTGACGGCGGAACAGGAGGCTGAAGGTTATATATATGAAAGTATAGCTGGAGAACATGATGTAATCTCTTCTTTTCTGAACCTTGAGGATCAAGAAGGTGAAGGAACGGACATTGTCGATGAACAAGGAGGTGAAGAAGGAACAGACATTGTGGATGGTCAAGGAGGTGAAGGAATGGACATTGATGACGGAGGTCAACCGTCGACAAACGACGATCTCCAATTGCAAAGAACAACCACCTCCGGCGAGGTATATATATATATATATATATATATATATATACATTGAGCCTCTCGTGATAAAACTTACTGAAATGTGAATACATATGCACTAACGCGCGCGACTCTCTTTCTTATTTTAGCCCTCGGCCGGATCGAGTACGACAACGCGTGGCAAATCCAAGGCGATGAAAGATACCGAAATATATACCATCGAATTAGTCGGTGTAACCGGCAAGCCCCTACAGCACACCACAAAGTTTATCAACCAATGCGGAGTCGAGACACTGTCCCGATCACCGTCCAGGAATGGAAGGAGCCAAAGAAAGCACGTCTTGGTTTCAGTTATGTCCACAAGAGAACGAAAAAGGAGATGTTCAGAAAGCTTATGGTACATTTCATTCTACCTCCGGAATACCACAAAAAAGATGAATTCGGTGAGGAGGTTCCGGGTGGACGTCAGAGGAGGAGGCTAGTCAAAGAGTTCGCTCTTCAGAAGATGGCCGAAGCATTCCGGAACTTCAAGAAAAAATTGTTCCGTGAATATGTCAGCAAGGGCAAGGCTCCGCTTTTCACTGGACAACATGAGAAACTGAGAGATGATTGGACAGAATTTGTGACGCAGAAGAAATCGGAGCATTTCAAGTAAATGTCGAAAAAAATAAGGCTAATGCGGATAAGAAACAGTACCATCATGTTATGGGGCCAGGAGGATACCGCGTTTCGGCGCCTAAGTGGCAGGTGATGGAGGACGGACTGAGGGCAAGAGGAATCCCTCTAGTACAGAGGGATGGGACGAAAGAGCCAAAATGTGGTGGTACGGGCATGGGGGATCGCTAGACCCGGAGACAGGGGCGTGTGTTCATCGGCAGAAAACGTTTGCTCCCACAAAAAACCTTGTTGACGCAATGACCAAAGCTCAACAGGGTTGGATCACGTTCAACGGAGAGAGAGACGAACTGACCCATGCCCTCGGGAATCCTGAACACGGAGGACATATACGAGGCAAAGGCAGATTCCCGTGGAAAGTAGGGTTTTCCCAGGAGGGTGACCCGTACTGTTACAGAAGCCGTAAGAGAAATATGGACCGGGCTGCTGTCGAAGCTGCAGATCTTCTGTCGAAGCTTGCAACGGAAGTTAGTGAGTTGAAGCAGACCGTGGCGGGAATAGTTGAGAAAGAAACAGCGACGGCTGCAGGGCCGCATGAAGAACATGCATCGGATCAGCGGAGAAGCAGCGTGGCTTCCACGGAGGCCCCGCCTGCAGGTGCTAATGCACCGATGACCGAGAGTCGTGCACCGGAGCCTCACTACCCCGTGGATGATGTAAAGAAGATGAAAGAATGTGATCTGCATTATCCCGTGGGGAACATTTCCATGAAGGTAGCTACAGGCAGTGCTTTACCCTATACACCTGGAGCACTCCATCACAACAACCCCATTCCATATGGCTATGCTCGTGTCACGGTGGAAGACATAGTCCAAGGGTTTGAGGACCTGGAGATTGACATAGCTACACCCGAAGGGAGAGAAGACTTGGAGATGTCAAGCACCAGATCATTCTATGGAAAAAAAGTACATAGTGTTTCCAGGCGGGACGCCAAGGCTAACAAGTCCACCCCCCTCCGATGGTGCAGGTGCTGGTGGTGGTGGTGCTGCTGGTGCTCGTTCACCTACGCCTCCTTCACGCCATTCGACGCCGTCCCCCGATCCATAATCTCCGGCGGGTAAGCAGCCGTCGCCCCCCATTCCTCCTCCGGCGGTTAAGCAGCCGTCGCCCCCCATTCCTCCTCCGAAGGATAAGCAGACGTCGCCCCCCATTCCTCCTCCAGCGAAGAAACAGAAGCAGGCGGACAGCAAGGGAACCTGCTCTTGGACTATTAACCGGGAGCCTTCTGTACCTAAGACCACACGGGTACCGGAGCCATCACTGAAGCCTATCCCCCCAAGGCCTTGGGAACTTAGTGATGTTGAAACCAAATTGGTCGTGAACGCTGATGTTGAGAAATGGAAGGCCCGTCAGAAGGCGCTAAAGGAGCCCGAGCCCAAGGAAGTATTCCCTCCGATTGTAGACAAGTGGGCTACGGGTTTTTTGTCGACACCGTCCCAAGCCGAGAATAATTTGCCTAAAGACTATGATATTGAACTTCGTAAGCAAGCAAAAATATTGGAGGAGGAGAAAGCAAAAAGAAAAAAAGCGGGAAACAAGTTGACCAGCTCGGGATGCAGAGTAAACAATCGATCCCCCCGCTCATAGTGAAAGCCGGTCCGGAACAGGACCCCGAGGTCATAAGAGCTGCGGCAGCAATGGGATTGACTGTAGCTACTGCCACGGAAAATGCGTCTGAGGCCGGTATGTCTCTTCGTCTCTTTTTAGGCCTGGACGATGCGCCAATGGCTGAGGTAGCATTACAATATCAGAAGAAAGGGCCTCTCGTCGAGCCTACGCAGGAAAAGGATCTACCACCACTAATGCAAAGTCTGCTACGTTGGTACAAACAATTCATATTATGGACCAACAAAGAATTTGTGTATGTGGATGTTATAGAGGAGCATCACACCAAAAAGTACTCTGTACAAGTTGAGATGAGTGAATTGTTCCAGCTGTTCAATCTGCGCGAGCTCGACAAATCTATCCTGAGTTGCTACGTTCTGTAAGTGATTTATTTCTACCTCATATCGTTCTTCATTGCCTACACTATATATATATATATATATATATATATATATTGTCCTAACTATATTGTTGCGTACGCTATTATGCAGATTGAAGATTTGGGAATGCAAAATAAGACTCATCCATGATGTTGGGTTCATTGACCCACAAATCATTAATGGAACTATGTTAGAGCATCACCCCAAAGACGTGGAGAAAGACTTGTACAATTTTCTTAAAAAGCATGAATTCAAAAGTCAGATTCTATTTCCATACCATTTTGGGTGAGTGTTTCTCTCTTGTGCCCATTCTCTTTTGTTTACTCCATGCATGGTATGTCTAATCGATAAGTTATGCCTGTGCATGTAACGTGTCCGCAGGTTCCACTGGATTCTGCTAAAAATTGAACTTGACAGCTCCACAGTTTTTATCATCGACTCTATGAATTCAGATACAAATCTTTGGATCGACATGAGAAAAATGATGCAAAGGTAATTATTTTCAATCATTTGCACTCTATATCGATCGGTCTCTTTTGTTCATTTCCGAATAACTCCCTTGTTCATTTAATTTTATTTGCAATGTAGAGTTTGGAGACGGTTCTCACATGAACATGTCGGTGGATTCAAACATCAGCTAGAATTTAAAAATGTGGTCAAAGGTGTCGATAAGCAGCCACCGGGGACCGGTCTGTGTGGATACTATGTCTGTGAGAACATACGGAAAGAAATCTCTGAGAGGAAGAAGGATGAGACCACGCGGAGGAGTCTCAATAACTTGCGGAGGGCGCTTACTCCAGAAGCTCGCTTCCGACCAATTCAAGAAGAAATAGCAGGATTTTTCCTTAGGCATGTCATCGATTCCAAAGGAGAACACCATGCGTCCACCGACGATGACTATTATACGGATCAGCCCCGAGTACTTTGAAACTTGTTCGAATTTGTGTATGGTCATCCATCTTAATTGTGTAATATGGAAACTTGTTCGAGGTTGTATATGGTCACCCGATATTGAATATATATTATATATTCCTATTGAATTCTCCTTGTTTGAAATTTCATATATATATATATATATGCATGTATATAGTAGCGTAAAATATATATATATATGTGTACTGAAACTTCATCAAAATTAAAATAAAACACAAAATAAAATATAAAAGAAATAAAACAAAACAAGTTAAAAAGAAACCAGGTTTAGGGGGGCCTAAAACCCTAAACCTGCGCCGGTTTTCAGTCCCGGTTAGCCACAAGAACCGGTACTAAAGGTCCTCCGCCGCGACGGACTACTGGCGCCCACGTGGACGGGCTTTTAGTCCCGGTTCGTAAGCAGCGCGACTATAGGGGGGGGGGTCTTTAGTCGCGCATAGCTAGTCCCGGTTGCGCGGCCGGGACTACTGGCCCTGGCGAATCGGGACTATAGGCCTATTTTCTACCAGTGATCTTTGCATTGTTTGTAGCAATTGAGTTTTTTTCATGCAAAATTTACATCGATTTTTAAGCTTCAGTTTATTGATGAAATTCCTAAAACTTATTGAATATGTTTCTCCACTAGGTTTCCCTCCCCTACATGATCTAGTCGACTTAAAAAGAAAACTGCAAAGGATTGTCGCCGGGCCGACAAATTATGCCCTCACCGGCCAGAGAGGCCAGCAGGAAACTAGACCAACGAGCCATCGACATCGCCACAGCCGACGCCATCGATATGGAGTGGCTGGAAGAAAAATTATTGAACAAACAACAAAGAGAATTAGTGCCACCAAAATCTACATCATAGACAATGTCGGGGACGAGAGATAGCAGGGGCCCAAATTGTCACCATAACAACAAAAACAAAAACAACCTCGCCAAACAAGGGTCAATCGTTTGGTCGCAAACCCAAAATCCCAGGTAGTGACACCAGATAGGGCCGATTTGAGTTTCCCAAATTAGTAAAAATCCAATGCGACCAACCATGTAAGGAGAGTACCAGATGGAAGAGCGGGGAGGAGAGAAGAGAGGTGGGGTACTGACTCCAGCGAGGGAAAGCGGGGACCGGAGAATCTAAAGTTCTGCCGGACAGGGAGGGAGGCGAGGAGGAGGCGAACTTGCTGTGGTAGGATCTGTTTAGCGTATGGTAAGCTAATGTATAGGATTTTTAATCTTGGATTATAGGAAAGGATTGATTTCACTTAATTTGCTCGCTAACGACGCGTCTAATTCTGTTGTACATATGGATAGTAACCTAGCCCTTCTCTGCAGCAGTTCTAAGTCTGATCTCAGCAGAGAACTAATTTCAATTTTAAAATTGTTTCCAAAAAAAGAAAAATGGGTCAACTTGTTATTATCGCGTAAGATACCGTCGAGTTGAGTATGGTACATATCGTGCCGCGGGATGATGATGCCGACGAGTCACAGCATGCACCAGAAAAGGCGTTTGAGATAATCGCGCGGCGCGACATCTAGATCCGATAAAAATCTTTGTGAAGCGCCATGCTTCCCTGGGGTTGGGTTCACCGGACGGAGTGGAATGCGAGCGTGTGGGGTGGCTCTCTAGGCATGTGAATAATGCATCCTCGTGGTGGAAAGAAAGGGGAGTTGCATGTGGGATCCCGAGAAACGGCCTTAAACAGGCTGAATCTCGGAAGCCGAAAACCAGCCCAATCAACTTAAACCTTGAGATGGAACATGTACTAGGCACAAAATATTGTTAGACCTTTTTAGTTATTTAATTAGGCATGTGCCACATGATAGAGACGAAGAAATTAGCGAACGGATTAATTAAATATCTCAGTTTTTATTCTTGTGTCGACATCATTCTGGTGATTCGCGAGGTCACAATGTAGACCGTTTGATTACGATCAAAGAAAGCCGCACGTGTCTCTCGTCCATAGCGTGCAGCCTCCACAACGTTTAGGCCCGCGGTATATGTGTGGCATTTTTGATGTTTTTTTTAATTTCAGCTTTCCAGATACTTTTATAGTTCACTCCATTTCCTCCATTATGATTTTTGGTACTTTTGTGTTATTTTATATTTTAGTTCACACAAGCACTTCTAGAGAGTGAAGATATTCTGTAAAGTTATGTGTTAAATCGGATCAACCGTTGACCTTTTCCTAGAGAAGAAAATGTCACCTGACATGGTATTTCTTTTTAAAATTTTAAATTTTTTTGTGATAACAGGTTGTCTCTCGCCATCTGCATTATTTCTCAATATTATATATATTTCTTTTTTATTGCAAGTAGCTTAAATTATATGATATGTGTTTTTAACACAACTCACATTTTTCTCTATCAGACATGGTAATGTTTGTTCTTATGTAACATTTAATCTTACAAAACACTTCTGTAGTTCACTCCATTTCCTGCAATTTGATTTTTGGTACTTGTGTGTAATTTAATATTTTAGTTCGCACAAGAGTTTTTAGTCACTTATAGGATGTCAAGATATTTTGTGAAGTCATGTTTTAAATTGAGTAATGCCTAGGTAACATGATTAAACAAATTTGTGGTATTACTATTTGGAAATTAAAGAGAGTCTACAATTAGAGCATACTGAAGCAATGTTTGGCGAGCATATCACCACAATCCCATGTTGTTTATTCTCATGTAAAGATCTAGGAAAATTAATGTTGTGAATCTGTTGGTTGTTGTTTTCCTTTATGTTGTTACATGAAGTCTAATATATTATGAAATTTATCCCAGATGACTAGACAAGGCGGTTACAATTAGTCGGCGCCTTGTGTGTAAACATGAATGCACTATTGTATCCAGATCCTGGCAATCATGGTTGAAGCTACTGTGGCACTGCTAAACTCCTCAACTGACATTGGCAAAATTGAAAAAATTATTGCTACTCAACAAAAATATAGATGCAGTTTGTTCCAATGGTTTAGCTGTTCGACTATTTGTTTAGCGATAAATGGGGTATGATCAGTATCGATGCTCATTTCGTTTTTACATTCCTGACCCCAATATTATTTTCCTTTCCTTATACTATTCCCGCTTAAATGTATTTTGTTGATACTATTTACCCTTTTTCATATTTACTATGTTTTTCATATTGCGAAAAACTTAGTTTCATTTTACCAAACGAGGGTTGTCCAAATATTGTTTTCCCATTACATGAGTGAAACTAAGGATTGGTAAAGTTTTGTATGGGAAATAACTTAAATGTAGCTATTTCCCATTTCATTTATTTGGATGGTAGAGCATCGGGAGTAAATGTACTTTGCACTCTCATACTTCCTATCTTTCTGCCTGGCCCTCTTAACATATTTTTGTTTGTTGTTTTATCTTTGCATTGTTTGTAGCAATTGAGTTTTTTCATCCAAATTTAACATCGATTTTTCGGCTTCGGTTTATTGATGAAATTCCTAAAATTTATTGAATATGGTTCTCCACTAGGTTTCCCTCCCCTACATCATCTAGTCGTCTTAAAAAGAAAACTGCAAAGGGTTGTCGCTGGGCCGACAAATGATGCCCTCACCAGCCAGAGAGGCCAGCAGGAAACTAGACCAACGAGCCATCGACATCGCCACAGCCGACGAGAGATAGCATTGGACCAAATTGTCACCATAACAAGAACAACAAAAACAACCTCGCCAAAAAAGAGACAATCGTTTGGTCGCAAACCCAAAATCCCAGTTGGCGACACCACATAGGGCCGACTTGAGTTTCCCAAATCAGTAAAAATCCAATGCGCCCGACTATGTAAGGACAGTACCAGATAGAAGAGCGGGGAGGAGAGAAGGGAGGTGGGGTACTGACTCCAGCGAGGGAAAGCGGGGACCGGAGAATCTAAAGTGCAGCCGGGCAGGGAGGGAGGCGAGGAGGAGGCTAACTTGCCGTGGTAGGATCTGTTTAGCGTATGGTAAGCTAATGTGTAGCCATTATTAATCGAGCATTATAGGAAATGATTGATTTCGCTTAATTTGCTCGCTAACAACGCATCTAGTTCTGCTGTACATATGGATAGTAACCTAGCCCTTCGCTGCAGCTGATCTAAGTCTTATCTCAGCAGAGAACTAATTTCAATTTTAAAATCGTCGCCAAAAATAGAAAAATGGGACAACTTGTTTTTATCGCGTAAGGTACCGTCGAGTTGAGTATGGTACATATCGTGCCGCGCGATGATGATGCCAAAGAGTCACAGCGTGCACCAGAAAAGGCGTTTGAGATAATCGCGCGGCGCGACATCTTGATCCGATAAAAATCTTTGTGAAGCGCCATGCTTCCTAGGGGTTGGGTTCACCGGACGGAGTGGGAATGCGAGCGTATGGGATGGCTATCTAGGAGTGTGGATCATGCATCCTCATGGTGGAAAGAAAGGGGAGTTGCATGTGGTTTCCCGAGAAACGGCCTTAGACAGGCTGAATCTCGGAAGCCGAAAACCAGCCCAATCAACGTAAACCTTGAGATGGAACATATACTAGGCACAAAATATTGTTAGATCTTTTTAGCTATTTAATTAGGCATGTGCCACATGATAGATACGAAGAAATTAGCAAACGTAAAAATTAAATATATGATTAATTAAATATCGCAATTTTTATTCTCGTGTCGACATCATTCGGGTGATTCGCGAGGTCACAAGATCAGAGAAAGCCGCACGTGTCTCTCGTCCCTAGCGCGCAGTCTCCAAGGCGTTTAGGCCCGCGGTATGTGTGTGGCAGTTTTTATGTTTTTTCAATTTCAGCTTTCCAAATACTTTTATAGTTCACTCCATTTCCTGCATTATGATTTTTGGTACTCTAGCACTTCTAGAGATTCAATATATTCTGTAAAGTTATGTGTTAAGTCGGATCAACCGTTGACCATTTTCTAGAGAAGAAAATATATTCTGACATGGTATTTTCTTTTAAGATTTGAATTTTTTATGTGATAACAGGTTGTCTCTTTCCATCTGCATTATTTCTCAATATTATATATATTTATGTTCTTTATTGAAAGTAGCATAAATTTTCTAACGTGTGTTTTTAACACAACTCACATTTTTCTCTATCTGACATAATAATGTTCGTTCATATGTAACATTTAAGCTTACAAAACACTTATGTAGTTAACTCCATTTCCTGCAATTTGATTTTTAGTACTTTTGTGCTATTTTAGATTTTAATTCCGACAAGAGTTTTTAGTCACTTCTGGGAAGTCGTGATATTTTGTAAAGTCATGTGTTAAATTGAGAAATGCCTATGTATCGCGACTAAACAGAGTCGTGGGATTATTATTTGGCGATTGAACAGAGTCTGCAATTGGAGCATAATGAACCAACGTTTGGCGATCCCATCACCACAATCCCATGTTGTTTATTCACATTTAAAGAGCTAGGAAAATTAATGTTGTGAATATGTTGGTTGTTGATTTTCTTTTATTTCTTTACATGAAGTATTATATTCTATGAAATTTATTCCAGATGACTGTACTATGCGGTTACTATTAGTCGCCTTGTGTGTTAACATAAATGCACTATTGTATCCAGATCATGGCGTTCATGGTTGAAGCTGATGTGACACCGCTGAACTCCTCAACTGACATTGACACAATTGACAAAGCTATTGCTACTCAACAAAAATATTGATGCAATTTCTTCCAATGGTTTAGCTGTTCGAGTATTTGTTTAGCGATAAAAGGGGTAGGATCGGTACCGAGGCTCATTTCATTTTTTACATTCCTAACCCCCAATATTATTTTTCCTTGCCTTATACTATCCCCGCTTAAATGTACTTGGTTAATATTTTTTTACCCTTTTTTCATATATTTTTTTTTTGCAGATAGGGCAAAACTTAGTGTCATTTTACCAAAGCAGGGTTGTCCAAATATTGCTTTCCCACTATATGAGAGAAACTTAATATTGGTAAAGTTTTGTATGTAAATAAGTTAAATGTAGCTATATCCCATTTCATTTATTTGGATGGTAGAGCATCGGGAGAAAATATACTTTGCACTCTCATACTTCAAGTCTTTCTTTATGGCCCCCTTAACCTATTTTTGTTTGTTTTTTCATCTTGGCATTGTTTGTAGCGGTTGAGAATTTAACATCGATTTTTAAGCTTCAATTTATTCAAGAAATTCCTAAAATATATTGAATATGGTTCTCCACTAGGTTTCCCTCCCCTACATGATATAGTCATCTCAAAAAGCAAACCGCAAAGGGTTGTCGCCGGGCCGACAAATTTTGCCCTCACCGGCCAGAGAGGGCTGCAGGAAACTAGACAAACGAGCCATCGACATTGCATACCCTACGCCATCGATATGGTGAGGCTAGAAGAACAATTAATGAACAAAAAACAAATAGAAGTAGCACAACCAAAATCTACATCATGGACAATATCGGGGACGAGTGATAGCAGGGCCCCAAACTGGCACCATAACAATAAAAACCACAACAACCTCCCCAAAAAAAGGACAATCGTTTGGTCGCAAAACCAAAACCCCAGTCGACGACACCACAAAGGGCTGACCTTGAGTTTCCCAAATTACGAAAAATCCAATGCGATCGATCATGTAAGGACAGTGCCATATGGAAGAGCGGGGAGGGGAGAAGGGAGGTGGCATGCTGACTCCAGCGAGGGAACATGGGGACCGGAGAATCTAAGGTGCAGCCAGGCAGGGACGGGGGCGAGGAGGAGGCGAACTTGCCGTGGCTGGATCTGTTTAGTGTATGGTAAGCAATGTATAGGGATTTTTAATCTTGCATTATAGGATAGGATTGATTTCCTCTTAATTTGCTCGCTAACGACGTATCTAATCCTGTTGTTCATATGGATAATAACCTGACCCTTCTTTGCGGAAGTTCCAAATCTGATCTCAGCAGAGAACTGATTTAAATTTTAAAATCGTCTCCAAAAATAGAAAAACGGGCCAACATGTTTTTATCACATAAGATACCGTCGAGTTGAGTATGGTACCTATTGTGCCACAGGATAATGATGCCGACCAGTCACAACGTGCACCAGAAAAGGCGTTTGAGACATTCCCGCGGCACGACATCTCGATCCGATGAAAATCTTTGTGACGCGCGGAACCACTTGAGTTTCCCAAATTAAGAAAAATCCAATGTGATCGATCATGTAAGGCCAGTACCATATGGAAGAGCGGGGAGGGGAGAAGGGAGGTGGGGTGCTGACTCCAGCGAGGGAACGTGGGGACCGGAGAATCTAAGGTGCAGCCAGGCAGGGAGGGAGGCGAGGAGAAGGCGAACTTGCCGTGGCGTTATATTTTTATTGTATGGTAAGCAATGTATAGGGATTTTTAATCTTGCATTATAGGATAGGATTGATTTCCTCTTAATTTGCTCGCTAACGATGTATCTAATCCTGTTGTTCATATGGATAATAACCTGGCCCTTCTTTGCAGCAGTTCCAAGTCTGATCTCAGCAGAGAACTAATTTCAATTTTAAAATCATCTCCAAAAATAGATAAATGGGCCAACATGTTTTTATCACGTAAGATACCGTCGAGTTGAGTATGCTACCTATCGTGCCACAGGATGATGATGCCGACCAGTCACAGCGTGCACCAGAAAAGGCGTTTGAGACCCGCCATGCTTAATAGGGGTTGGGTTCACCGAACAGAGTGGGAATGCGAGCGTGTGGGGTGGCTCTCTAGGCAAATAAAAAGGCAAAATCTATCAAAACCAGAACAATCTGTAAATACAATTTTTTCTAGGGCACTTACGTTCCTCAAATCGAAAAACACAGAACTAGAAAAAGTAACGGAAATAGCTGAGGATTAAGCACGAAACTTTTCAGGCCATTTTGATCTTTTTGTGATTTTATATGAATTTAACAGTGGACAGCAGAAATCCAAATCTAACTTCAATTTTCAATACAGACTTCACTTGGCACAACAAATACGAGAAAATAAATATACAAAGGAGTTAATACAGATGTAAACAACACCTTGACTCAAATAAAACAGAAGAAATCATTGCAAAAATAAAAACCATGGATTATCTCCCAAGAAGTTCTTTTCTTTAACGCCTTTTAGCTAGGCATGATAATTTGAGAAGATGCCCACATAAGAAATATAAACTGAAGCATCAAGAAGAAAACATAATTTTTTTAAGTCTAACCCACTTCCTATGAAAAAGAATCTTGTAGAAAAACAAGTCATGAAAGCACAATGCAACAAGCATAGGAAGGCAAAACAAGTGCAACTTCAAAAATTTCAACATAAAGAGGGGAAACTTAATATTGTTGAGATATATAAAACCAAGTTTCCCTCTTTCATAATAACTAGTGGGTCTTAAAGAAACCAGCATATAGAAGCAACACAAGAGAAATCTCAAAACTTTAATCATAAAGAGAGGAAATTTAATAACATGAAGATTTCCGTAACCATATTTTCCTCTCTCAAAATAATTCTCGGTAGCATCATGAATAGAATCAATAATATAGCTATCACATAAAGCATTTTATCATGATCAAGCATACAATTATTATCATTACTCTCCACATAAGTAAATTCCGTCTCAATAGTGCGAGTTAAACTATCACATACATCATTGCAATCATCATAAATATGAGGAATCGTATAATCATAATGAACTTTATCCTCAATAGTAGATGGACTGAAAATAGCATGTTCATCATTGTAAACATCATATATTAGAGGCATGTCATAATCACAATAATATTTATCCTCAATAGTAGGTGGAAATGGAATACCATAATCATTATAATTATCATATATTGGAGGCAAAGTATCATCAAAGAAAATTTCCTCATCAAAACTTGGGGGACTAAAAATATCATATTCATCAAAACCAGCTTCCCCAAGCTTAGACTATTCCATATCATTAGCAATAATGGTATTCAAAGGATTCATACTAATAACATTGCTACTAGCATGCAAATAAAGTTCCATAGGTTTTTTTAATTCTCTTCAAACACTTCATGTACTAACTCAAGATAAAGATTATAAAGCTCTCTCATATTTTTTTGTTTTCCATTAAGCCTAACTAGTGAAAATAAAAACAATAAACAAAAAGATATAATTGCAGAATCTAAAGGAAATAACCTTGAGCACTCACACAGGATGTGAGTACCTTTTACCTTACCTCCCCAGCAACGGTGCCAGAAAAGAGCTTGATTTCTACGCACGCTTCTATTCTTGTAGACAGTGTTGGGCCTCCAAGTGCAAAGGTTTATAGAAAACCAACAAGTTTCCCTTAAGTGGATCACCCAAGGTTTATCGAACTCAAGGAGGTAAAGTCAACGGTATCTCTCTCAAGCAACCCTGCAATTATGATACAAGAAGTCTCTTGTGTCCCCAACACACGTAATAATTTGTCAGTTGTATATGTGCACTAGTTAGGCGAAGAGATAGTGAAATACAAGTAATGGGGATGATTATGAGTGACAATAGCAATCTGAAATAAAAATGGCAGCAAGCAAACATGTAGTTGAACTGATTGTAAACGGTGTTTTAATTCTTAGAAACAAGGCCTAGGGATCAAACTCTCACTAGTGGACACCCTCAACAATAATAACATAAATGATAAATATCATCTCTTTACTATGCTACTCCGAACCACTCTCCGGTAGGATAACAAACACCAATCATTACGTAGGGCTATAACCGCACTCCTTAGAGTTGCATTTCCCCATCTAGGTCAGCCTCACACCATCACCATGAGACCTAGATGGTTCTAGACAACACCATAATTTCATAGGGTCATCCAACACAAATATATAATCATTCACATGGTATACACACTATCACCTTTACACCGTGATTAGAGTGTCTATGAAGACCTCGTAACAAAACCACTTGAGTAGCATAATAGATGAAGAGTAAAATCAACTTATTCAACTACATTACAAAGCTTATGATCATATAAAGATCACACCATGGGAGAGAGAGATGAGACACATAGCTACCGGTAGAGCCCTCAGCCCCGGGGGAGAACTACACCCTCATCATCATGGGAGACAGCAACGGCGAAGAAGATGGCGGTGGAGTCGATGGAGATGGCTCCAGGGGCACTTCCCTGTCCCGGCAGGGCGCCGGAACAGAGATTTCTGTCCCCCGAAACTTGTCGGCGATTGTGGAGGACCTACGGATTTTTTCATGGATAGAGGCTTGATATTTTTGGGTTTATACCTTGGGGGGAATAAATAGGCGAAAGAGCGATGTCGGTGGGCGCTCAAGGGGCCCACACCATGTCGTGGCGCGGCCATGGGGCCCACACCCCCCCTATGGAGTGGCTCCAACTCTGGCCCCCTCTGGGTCTCCTTTGGACTTTGTTGACGTGCTGGGAATTCTAAGACTGAGATTTTGATTTGTCCAATTCCGAGAATATTAACAACTTTTCTGAACAAAAAAGGCAGAAAACATGAATTGGCTCTGTGGCATATTGTCAATAGGTTAGTCCAGAAAACATCCAGAAAACATGCAGAAAACAAAGGAAAGCATGTGAAAACATAAAGGTATTGGATAAAAAACAAGCATGGAGCATTGAAAATTATAGATGCGTTTGAGACGTATCACCTAGTCAGCGACACCACAAAGGGCCGACCTTGTGTTTCCCAAATTAGTAAAAATACAATGCGACCGACCATGTAAGTACAACACCATATAGAAGAGCGGGGAGGGGAGAAGGGAGGAGGGGTGCTGACTCCAGTGAGGGAATGCAGGGACATGAGAATCTGAGCTGCATCCGGGCAGGGAGGGAGGCGAGGAGGAGGCGAACTTGCCGTGGTAGATCTCTTTAGTGTATGGTAAGCTAATGTATAGGGATTTTTTATCCTGCATTATATGAAAGGATTGATTTCCGCTTAATTTTCTCTCTAACGACGCATCTAATCATGTTGTACATATGGATAGTAACCTAGCCCTTCTCCGCGGCAGTTCCAAGTCTAATCTCAGCAGAGAACTAATTTCAATTTTAAAATCGTCTCTAAAAATAAAAAAAGTGGGCCAACATGTTTTTATCATGTAAGATATCGTCGAAGTAAGTATGGTACCTATCGTGCCACAGGGTGATGATGCCGACCAGCCACAACATGCACCAGAATAGGCGTTCCAGACATTTGCACAGCGCGACATCTAGATCCGTTGAAAATCTTTGTGAAGTGCCATGCTTCTTAGGGGTTGGGTTCACCGGACAGAGTGGGAACGCGAGCGTGTGGGATGGCTCTCTAGGCGTGTGGATCATGCATCCTCATGGTGCAAAGAAAGGGGAGGTGCAGGTGGGATTAGGTGGGAGCCCGAGCAATGGACTTAAACAGGCTGAATCTTGGAAGCCAAAAACCAGCTCAATCAACGTAAACCTTGAGATGGAACATATACTAGGCATGGAACTTTTTTAGGCCTTTTTAGCTACTTAATTATGCATGTGTCACGTGATAGAGACGAATAAATTAGCAAACAGATTAATTAAATATATGATTAGTTAAATATCGCAATTTCTATTCTTGTATCGACATCATTATAGTTATTCGCAAGGTCACCATGTAAACCGTCCAATGACGATCCGAGAAAGCCGCATGTGTCTCTCGTCCCTAGAGCGCAACCTCCACGACATGTAGGCCCGCGGTATGCGTGTGGCATTTTAGTCGTTTTTTTAAAATTTAAGCTTACCAAATACTTTTATAGTTCACTCTGTTTCCATCATTATGATTTTTGGTACTTTTGTATTATTTTAGATTTTAGTTCACACAAGCACTTGTAGAGAGTCAATATATTTTGTAAAGTCGTGTGTTAAATTGGATGACGTGTTGACCTTTTTCCAGAGGAGAAAATATCACATGACATGGTATTTCCTTTTAAGATTTGAATTTTGTGTGTGATAACAGGTTGTCTCTCGCCATCTGTACTATTTCCGAATATTATATATATTTCTGTTCTTATCTCAAGTAGCATAAATTATCTGATCTATGTTTGTTCTTATGTAACATTTAAGCTTACAAAAACTTATGTAGTTCACTCCATTTCCAGCAATCTGATTTTTAGTACTTTTGTGTTATTTGAGATTTTAGTTCCGCCAAGAGTTTTTAGTCACTTCTAAGAAGTCGAGATATTTTGCAAGTTCATGTGTGAAATTGAGAAATGCCTAGGTAACATGATTAATTGGATTCCTGTGATTAATATTTGGCGATTGAAGAGATTCTGTAGTTGGAGCATACTGAACCAACGTTTGGCGAGCACATCACCACAATCCCATGTTCTTTATTCACATGTAAAGAGCTAGAGAAATTAATGTTATGAATCTGTTGGTTGTTGATTTTCTTTTATGTTGTTACATGAAGTCTAATATACTATGAAATTTATTTCAGATGACTGGACAAGGCGGTTACAATTAGTCGCCTTGTGTGTAAACATCAATGCACTATTGTATCCAAGTCCTGGCGTTCATGATTGAAGCTGATGTGACACCGCTGAACTCCTCAACTGACACCGGCACAATTGAAAAAGCTATTGCTCCTCAACAAAAATAATGATGCAGTTTCTTCCAATGGTTAGGTGTTCGAGTATTTGTTTAGCGATAAATGGGGTATGATTAGTATCGATGCTCATTTCATTTTTACATTCGTGGCTCCCAATATTATTTTCCTTGCCTTATAATGTTCCCGCTTAAATGCACTTGGTTTATATTGTTTTTCCTTTTTTCATATTTACTCTGTTTTGCAGAATGGGCAAAACTTAGTATCATTTTACCAAAGCAGGGTTGTCCAAATATTGTTTTCCCATTATATGCGTGAAACTAAAGATTGGTAAAGTTTTGTATGGTAAATAAGTTAAATGTAGCTATTTCCCATTTCATTTATTTGGATGGTAGAGCATCGGGAGTCAATGCACTTTGCACTCTCATACTTAATGTCTTTCCTGCTAGCCCTCTTAACCTATTTTTGCTTGTTTTTTCATCTTGGCTTCATGCAGATTTAACATCAATTTTAAGCTTCAATTTATTGAGGAAATTCTTAACATTTATTTAATATGGTTCTCCACTTGGTTGGCCTCCCCTACATGATCTAGTCGTCTTAAAAATAAAACTGCAAAGGGTTGTCGCCGGGGAGAAAACTTATGCCCTCACCAGCCAGAGAGGCCAGCAGGAAACTACACCAACGAGCCATCGACATTTCCATAGCCGACGCCATCGATATGGAGAGGCTCAAAGAAAATTTGTGAACAAACAACAAAGAGAAGTAGCACCACCAAAATCTACATCATGGAAAATGTCGAGGACAAGAGATAGCAGGGGCCCCAAACTGGCACCATAACAACAAAAACCACAACAACCTCGCCAAAAAAGGGACAATCGTTTGGTCCCAAACCCAAAACCCCAGTCGGAGACACCACAAAGGGTGGTCCTGAGTTTCACAAATTAGTAAAAATCCAATGCGACGGACCATGTAAGGACAGCATCATATGAAAGAGCAGGGAGGGGAGAAGGGAGGTGGGTGCTGACTCCAGCGAGGGACCGGATAATCCGAGGTGTAGCCGGGCGGAGAGGGAGGTGAGGGGGATGCGAACTTGTCGTGCTAGTATATGTTTAGTGTATGGTAAGCTAATGTATCGGGATTTTAATCCTGCATTATAGGAAAGAATTGATTTCCTCTTAATTTGCTCGCTATCGACGCATCTAATCCTGTTGTATATATGGATAGTAACCTGGCCCTTCTCTGCGGTAGTTCCAAGTTTGATCTCAGCAGATTGCTAATTTCAATTTTAAAATCGTCTCCCAAAATAGAACACTAGGCCAGCATGTTTTTATCACTTAAGATACCGTCGAGTTGAGTATGGTACCTATCGTGCCGCAGGATGATGATGCCAACCAGTCACAGCGTGCACGGGAAAAGGAGTTTGAGACATTCGCGCGGGGCGACATTTGGATCCGATGAAAATCTTTGTGAAGCGCCATGCTTCCTAGGGGTTGGGTTCACTGGACAGAGTGGGGATGCGGGCGTGTAGGGTGGCTCTCTAGGCGTGTGATTCATGCATCCTCGTGGTGCAAGGAATTGGGAGGTGCGGGTGGGAGCCCGAGCAACGGACTTAAACAGGCTGAATCTCAGAAACCGAAAACCAGCCCAATCAACGTAAACCTTGAGATGGAACATATACAAGCCATGAAAAATTGTTAGGCCTTTTTAGCTATTTAATTAGGTATGTGTCACATGATAGAGACGAAGAAATTAGCAAACGAATTCATAAATATATGATAAGTTAAATATCACAATTTCTATTCTCGTGTCGACATCATTCTGGTGATTCGTGAGGTCACATCGATGACGATAAGAGAAAGCCACACACGTCTCTCATCCCTTGCGCGCAACCTCCACGACGTGTAGGCCCGCGGTTTGCGTGTGACATTTTTTACGGTTTTTTAATTTTAGCTTACAAAATACATTTATAGTTCACTCCATTTCTTGCATTATGATTTTATGGTACATTTGTGTTATTTTAGAGTTTAGTTCATACGAGCACTTCTACAGAGTCGAGATATTCGGTAAAGTTATGTGTTAAATTGGATCAAATGTTGACCTTTTTTCGGAGAAAAAAATTTCAACTCGCATGGTATTTCCTTTTAAGATTTGAATTTTTTGTGTGATAACATGTTGTCTCTCGCCATCTGCATTATTTTCCAATATTATATATATTTCTGTTTTTTATTGCAAGTGGCATAAATTATCTGATATGTGTTTTTAACACAACTCACATTTTTCTCTATCAGACATTTAAGCTTACAAAACATTCCGTAGTTCATTCCATTTCCTGCAATTTTATTTTTGGGACTTGTGTGTAATTTGATATTTTAGTTCGGACAAGAGTTTCTAGTCACTTCCAGGATGTCAAGATATTTTGTAAGGTCATGTTTTAAATTGATAAATGCCTAGGTAACATGATTAAACGGATTTGTGGGATTACTATTTGGCGATTGAAGAGAGTCTACAATTAGAGCATACGGAAGCAACGTTTGACGAGCACATCACCACAATCCCATGTTGTTTATTCTCATGTAAAGATCTAGGAAAATTAATGTTGTGAATCTGTTGGTTGTTGTTTTTCTTTTATGTTGTTACATATATATATTATGAAATTTATCCCAGATGACTAGACAAGACTGTTACAATTAGTCGGCGCCTTGTGTGTAAACATCAATGCACTATTGTATCCAGATCCTAGATCCTGTCAATGATGGTTGAAGCTACTGTGACACTGCTAAACTCCTCAACTGATATTGACAAAATTGACAAAGTTATTGCTACTCAACAAAAATATTGATGCAGTTTGTTCCAATGGTTTAGCTGTTCGAGTCTTTGTTTAACGATAAATGGGATATGATCAGTATCGATGGTCATTTCGTTTTTACATTCCCGACCCCAATATTATTTTCCTTGCCTTATACTATTCCCTCTTAAATGTAATTGGTTGATTTTGTTTACCCTTTTTCATATTTACCATTTTTTCCTATTGGGAAAAACTTAGAGTCATTTTACCAAAGGAGGGTTGTCCAAATGTTGTTTTCCCATTACATGAGTGAAACTAAAGATTGGTAAAGTTTTGTATGGGAAATAAATTAAATGTAGATATTTCCCCTTTCATTTACTTGGATGGTAGAGCATCGGGAGTAAATGTACATTGCACTCTCATACTTCCTATGTTTCTGTCTGGCCCTCTTAACATATGTTTGTTTGTTGTTTCATCTTTGCATTGTTTGTAGTAATTGATTTTTTTTCATGCAAATTTTACATCGATTTTTAAGATTCGGTTTATTGATGAAATTCCTAAAATTTATTGAATATGGTTCTCCACTAGGTTTCCCTCCCCTACATGATCTAGTCGTCTTAAAAAGAAAACTGGAAAGGGTTGTCGCCGGGCCGACAAATTATGCCCTCACCGGCCAGAGAGGCCAGCAGGAAACTAGACCAATGAGCCATCGACATCGCCACAACCGACGCCGTCGATATGGAGTGGCTGGAAGAAAAATTATTGAACAAACAACAAAGAGAATTAGTGCCACCAAAATCTACATCATAGACAATGTCTGGGACGAGAGATAGCAGGGGCCGAAATTGTCACCATAACAACAAAAACGAAAACAACCTCGCCAAAAAAGGGACAATCGTTTGGTCGCAAACTCAAAATCCCAGTTGGTGACACCAGATAGGGCCGATTTAAGTTTCCCAAATTAGTAAAAATCCAATGCGAACGGGCATGTAAGGAGAGTACCAGATGGAAGAGTGGGGAGGAGAGAAGGGAGGTGGGCTACTGACTCCAGCGAGGGAAAGCGGGGACCGGAGAATCTAAAGTTCTGCCGGACAGGGAGGGAGGCGAGGAGGAGGCGAACTTGTTGTGGCAGGATCTGTTTAGCGTATGGTAAGCTAATGTATGGGATTTTTAATTTAGGATTATAGGAGAGGATTGATTTCGCTTAATTTGCTCGCTAACGACGCGTCTAATTCTGTTATACATATGGATAGTAACCTAGCCCTTCTCTGCAGCAGTTCTAAGTCTGATCTCAGCAGAGAACTAATTTTAATTTTAAAATCGTTTCCAAAAATAGAAAAATGGGTCAGCCTATTTTTGTCGCGTAAGATACCGTTGAGTTGAGTATGGTACATATCGTGCCGCGGGATGATGATGCCGATGAGTCACAGCGTGCACCAGAAAAGGCGTTTGAGTTAATTGCGCGGCGCGACATCTAGATCCGATAAAAATCTCTGTGAAGCGCCATGCTTGGGGTTGGGTTCACCGGACGGAGTGGGAATGCGAGCGTGTGGGGTGGCTCTCTAGGCGTGCGGATCATATATCCTCGTGGTGGAAAGAAAGGGGAGTTGCATGTGGGATCCCGAGAAACGGCATTAAACAAGGTGAATCTCGGAAGCCGAAAACCAGCCCAGTCAACTTAAACGTTGAGATGGAACATGTACTAGGCACAAAATATTGTTAGACCTTTTTAGTTATTTAATTAGGCATGTGCCACATGATAGAGACGGAGAAATTAGCGAACGGATTAATTTTATATCGCAATTTTTATTCTTGTGTCGACATCATTCTGGTGATTCGCGAGGTCACAATGTAGACCGTTTGATGACGATCAAAGAAAGCCGCATGTGTCTCTCGTCCCTAGCGCGCAGCCTCCACGACGTTTAGGCCCGCAGTATGTGTGTGGCATTTTGGATGTTTTTTAATTTCAGCTTTCCAAATACTTTTATAGTTCACTCCATTTCCTCCATTATGATTTTTGGTACTTTTGTGTTATTTTATATTTTAGTTCACACAAGCACTTCTAGAGAGTCAAGATATTCTGTAAAGTTATGTGTTAAATCATATCAACCGTTGACCTTTTCCTAGAGAAGAAAATGTCACCTGACATGGTATTTCCTTTTAAGATTTTAATTTTGTGTGTGATAACATGTTGTCTCTCGCCATCTGCATTATTTCTCAATATTATATATATTTCTTTTTTTTAGTTGCAAGTAGCATAAATTATCTGATATGTGTTTTTAACACAACTCACATTTTTCCTATCAGACATGGTAATGTTTGTTCTTATGTAACATCTAATCTTACAAAACACTTCCGTAGTTCACTCCATTTCCTGCAATTTGATTTTTGGTACTTGTGTGTAATTTGACATTTTAGTTCGGACAACAGTTTTTAGTCACTTCTAGGATGTCAAGATATTTTGTAAAGTTGTGTTTTAAATTGAGAAATGCCTAGGTAACATGATTAAACAGATTTGTGGGATTACTATTTGGCGATTGAAGAGAGTCTACAATTAGAGCATACTGAAGCAATGTTTGGCGAGCACATCACCACAATCCCATGTTGTTTATTCTCATGTAAAGATCTAGGAAAATTAATGTTGTGAATCTGTTGGTTGTTGTTTTTCTTTTATGTTGTTGTTACATGAAGTCTAATATATTATGAAATTTATCCCAGATGACTAGACAAGGCGGTTACAATTAGTCGGCGCCCTGTGTGTAAACATGAATGCACTATTGTATCCAGATCCTGGCAATCATGGTTGAAGCTACTGTGACACTGCTAAACTCCTCAACTGACATTGGCAAAATTGA
Organism: Alopecurus myosuroides; assembly: GCA_028641055.1. NCBI lineage: Eukaryota > Viridiplantae > Streptophyta > Magnoliopsida > Poales > Poaceae > Alopecurus > Alopecurus myosuroides. The sequence continues at coordinate 553,860,646 of CM054058.1, forward strand.
CAAAGTTATTGCTACTCAACAAAAATATTGATGCTGTTTGTTCCAATGGTTTAGCTGTTCGACTATTTGTTTAGCGATAAATGGGGTATGATCAGTATCGATGCTCATTTCGTTTTTACATTCCTGGCCCCAATATTATTTTCCTTGCCTTATACTATTCCTGATTAAATGTAGTTGGTTGATACTGTTTACCCTTTATCATATTTACTATGTTTTTCATATTGGAAAAAAACATTGTGTCATTTTACCAGATGAGGGTTGTCCAAATATTGTTTTCCCATTACATGAGTGAAACTAAAGATTGGTGAAGTTTTGTAAGGGAAATAACTTAAATGTAGCTATTTCCCATTTCATTTATTTGGATGGTAGAGCATCGGGAGTAAATGTACTTTGCACTCTCATACTTCCTATGTTTCTGCCTGGCCCTCTTAACATATTTTTGTTTGTTGTTTTATCTTTGCATTGTTTATAGCGATTGAGTTTTTTTCATCCAAATTCAACATCGATTTTCAAGCTTTGGTTTATTGATGAAATTCCTAAAATTTATTGTATATGGTTCTCCACTAGGTTTCCCTCCCCTACATGATCTAGTCGTCTTAAAAAGAAAATTGCAAAGGGTTGTCGCCGGGCCGACAAATTATGCCCTCACCAGCCAGAGAGGCCAACAGGAAACTAGACCAACGAGCCATCGACATCGCCACAGCCGACGCCATCGATATGGAGTGGCTCGAAGAAAAATTAATGAACAAACAACAAAGAGAACTAGTGGAACCAAAATCTACATCATGGAAAATGTCGGGGACGAGAGATAGAAGGGGCCCAAATTGTTATCATAACAAGAACAACAAAAACAACCTCGCCAAAAAAGGGACAATCGTTTGGTCGCAAACCCAAAATCCCAGTTGGCGACACCACATAGGGCCGACTTGAGTTTCCAAAATTAGTAAAAATCCAATGCGCCGACTATGTAAGGACAGTACCAGATGGAAGAGCGGGGAGGAGAGAAGGGAGGTGGGGTACTGACTCCAGCGAGGGAAAGCGGGGACCTGAGAATCTAAAGTGCAGCCGGGGAGGGAGGGAGGCGAGGAGGAGGCGAACTTGTCGTGGTAGGATCTGTTTAGCGTATGGTAAGCTAATGTACAGCGATTTTTATCGAGCATTATAGGAAATGATTAATTTCGCTTAATTTGCTCGCTAACAACACATCTAATTATGTTGTACATATGTATAGTAACCTAGCCATTCTCTGCAGCTGATCTAAGTCTGATCTCAGCAGAGAACTAATTTCCGGTAGGATCTGTTTAGTGTATGGTAAGCTAATGTATAAGGATTTTTAATCCTACATTATAGGAAAGAACTGATTTCCGCTTAATTTGCTCGCCACATCTAATCCCGTTGTACATATGGATAGTAACCTAGCCCTTCTCTGCAGCAGTTCCAAGTGTGATCTCAGCAGAGAACTAATTTCAATTTTAAAATCACTCCAAAAATAGAAAAATGGGCCAACTTGTTTTTATCGCGTAAGATACCGTCGAGTTGAGTATGGTACATATTGTGCCGCGGGATGATGATGCCGACGAGTCACAGCGTGCACCAGAAAAGGCGTTTGAGATAATCGCGCGGCGCGACATCTTGATCCGATAAAAATCTTTGTGAAGCGCCATGCTTCCTAGGGGTTGGGTTCCCCGGACGGAGTGGCAATGCGAGCGTATGGGGTGGCTCTCTAGGCGTGTGGATCATGCATCCTCATGGTGGAAAGGAAGGGGAGTTGCAGGTGGGATCCCGAGAAACGGCCTTAAACAGGTTGAATCTCGGAAGCCAAAAACCAGCCCAATCAACGTAAACCTTGAGATGGAACATATACAAGGCACAAAATATTGTTAGACCTTTTTAGCTATTTAATTATGCATGTGCCACATGATAGAGACGAAGATATTAGCAAATGGATTAATTAAATATATGATTAATTAAATATAACATCATTCGGGTGATTCGCAAGGTCACAATGTAGGCCGTTCGATGACGATCAGAGAAAGCCGCACATGTCTCTCGTCCCTAGCGCGCAGCCTCCACGACGTTTAGGCCCGCGGTATGTGTGTGGCATTTTTTATGTTTTTTTAATTTCAGCTTTCCAAATACTTTTATAGTTCACTCCATTTCCTGCATTATGATTTTTGGTACTTTTGTGTTATTTTACATTTTAGTTCACACAGCCACTTCTAGAGAGTCAATATATTCTATAAAGTTATGTGTTAAATCGGATCAACCGTTGACCTTTTTCTAGAGAAGAAAATGTCACCTGACATGGTATTTTCTTTTAAGATTTGATTTTTTTGTGTGATAATAGGTTGTCTCTTGCCATCTGCATTATTTCTCAATATTATATATATTTCTATTCTTTATTGCAAGTAGCATAAATTTTCTGACGTGTGTTTTTAACACAACTCACATTTTTCTCTATGGGACATAATAATGTTTGTTCATATGTAACATTTAAGCTTACAAAACACTTATGTAGTTAACTCCATTTCCTGCAATTTGATTTTTAGTACTGTTGTGTTATTTTAGATTTTAATTCCGACAAGAGTTTTTAGTCACTTCTAGGAAGTCGAGATATTTTGTAAGGTCATGTGTTAAATTGAGAAATGTCTAGGTATCCGACTAAACAGAGTCGTGGGATTATTATTTGGCGATTGAAGAGAGTCTGCAATTGGAGCATACTGAACCCACGTTTGGCGATCCCATCACCACAATCCCATGTTGTTTATTCACATTTAAAGAACTAGGAAAATTAATGTTGTGAATATGTTGGTTGCTGATTTTCTTTTACGTCTTTACATGAAGTATAATATTCTATGAATTTATTCCAGATGACTGTACTAGGCGGTTACTATTAGTCGCCTTGTGTGTAAACATCAATGCACTATTGTATCCAGATCCTGGCGTTCATGGTTGAAGCTGATGTGACACCGCTGAACTCCTCAACTGACATTGACACAATTGACAAATCTATTGCTACTCAACAAAAATAATGATGCAATTTCTTCCAATGGCTTAGCTGTTCGAGTATTTGTTTAGCGATAAATGGGGTAGGATCGATACCGAGGCTCATTTCATTTTTTACATTCCTAACCCCCAATATTATTTTCCTTGCCTTATACTATCCCGCTTAAATGTACTTGGTTAATATTTTTTTACCCTTTTTCATATTTACTTTTTTTGCAGATAGGGCAAATCTTAGTGTCATTTTACCAAAGCAAGGTTGTCCAAATATTGCTTTCCCACTATATGAGAGAAACTTAATATTGGTAAAGTTTTGTATGGTAAATAATTTAAATGTAGCTATATCCCATTTCATTTATTTGGATGGTAGAGCATCGAGAGAAAATGTACTTTGCACTCTCATACTTCAAGTCTTTCTTTATGGCCCCCTTAAACTATTTTTGTTTGTTTTTTCATCTTGGCATTGTTTGTAGCAATTGAATTTTTTCATGCAAATTTAACATCGATTTTTAAGCTTCAATTTATTCAAGAAATTCCTAAAATATATGGAATATGGTTCTCCGCTAGGTTTCCCTCCCCTACATGATCTAGTCGTCTCAAAAAGCAAACCGCAACGGGTTGTCGCCGGTCCGACAAATTTTGCCCTCACCAGCCAGAGAGGGCAGCAGGAAACTAGACAAACGAGCCATCGACATCGCCATAGCCTACGCCATCGATATGGCGAGGCTCGAAGAACAATTAATGAACAAACAACAAATAGAAGTAGCACAACCAAAATCTACATCATGGACAATATCGGGGACGAGTGATAGCACGGGCCCCAAACTGGAACCATAACAACAAAAACGACAACAACCTCCCCAAAAAAAATACAATTGTTTGGTCGCAAAACCAAAACCCTAGTCGACGACACCACAAAGGGATGACCTTGAGTTTCCCAAATTATAAAAAATCCAATGCGATCGATCATGTAAGGACAGTACCATATGGAAGAGCGGGGAGGGGAGAAGGAAGGTGGGATGCTGATTCCAGCGAGGGAACGTGGGGACCGGAGAATCTAAGGTGGAGCCAGGCAGGGAGGGGGGCGTGGAGGAGGCGAACTTGACGTGGCTGGATCTGTTTAGTGTATGGTAAGCAATGTATATGGATTATTAATCTTGCATTATAGGATAGGATTAATTTCCTCTTAATTTGCTCGCTAACAACGTATCTAATCCTGTTGTTCATATGGATAATAACCTGGCCCTTCTTTGCGGAAGTTCCAAGTCTGATCTCAGCAGAGAACTGATTTCAATTTTAAAATCGTCTCCAAAAATAGAAAAATGGGCCAACATGTTTTTATCACGTAAGATACCGTCGAGTTGAGTATGGTACCTATCGTGCCATAGGATGATGATGCCGACCACTCACAACGTGCACCAGAAAAGGCGTTTGAGACATTCCCGCGGCACGACATCTGGATCCAATGAAAATCTTTGTGACGCGCGGAACCAAAACCCCAGTCGATGACACCACAAAGGGCTGACCTTGAGTTTCCCAAATTACGAAAAATCCAATGTGATCGATCATGTAAGGCCAGTACCATATGGAAGAGCGAGGAGGGGAGAAGGGAGGTGGGGTGCTGACTCTAGCGAGGGAAGTGGGGACCGGAGAATCTAAGGTGCAACCAAGCAGGGAGGGAGGCGAGGAGAAGGCGAACTTGCCGTGGAATTATCTTTTTATTGTATGGTAAGCAATGTATAGGGATTTTTAATCTTGCATTATAGGATTCGATTGATTTCCTCTTAATTTGCTCGCTAACGACGTATCTAATCATGTTGTTCATATGGATAATAACCTAGCCCTTCTTTGCAGCAGTTGCAAGTCTGATCTCAGCAGAGAACTAATTTCAATTTTAAAATTGTCTCCAAAAATACATAAATGGGCCAACATGTTTTTATCACGTGAGATACCGCCGAGTTGAGCATGCTACCTATCGTGCCACAGGATGATGATGCCGACCAGTCACAGTGTGCACCAGGAAAGGCGTTTGAGACATTCCCACGGCACGACATCTGGATCCGATGAAAATCTTTGTGACGCGCCATGCTTAATAGGGGTTGGGTTCACCGGACAGAGTGGGAATGCGAGCGTGTGGGGTGGCTCTCTAGGCGTTTGGATCATGCATCCGTGTGGTGCATAGAAAGGGGAGGTGCGGGTCTGATCCCGAGCAACAGACTTAAATTGGTTGAATCTCAGAAGCCGAAAACCAGCCCAATCAACGTAAACCTTGAGATGGAACATATACTAGGCACGAAAAATTGTAAGGCCTTTTTAGCTATTTAATTAGGCATGTGACACATGATAGAGACCAAGAAATTAGCAAACGGATTGATTAAATATATTATTCGTTAAATATCGCAATTTCTGTTCTCATGATTCAACGTTTTTAAATATAAGCTTACCAAATACATTTATAGTTCACTCCATTTATTGCATTATGATTTGTGATACTTTTGTGTTATTTTGGATTTTAGTTCACACAAACATTTCTAGAGAGTCAAGATATTCTGTAAAGTTATGTGTTAAATTGGATCAACTGTTGACCTTTTTCCCAAGAAGAAATAGTCACCTGCATGGTATTTTCTTTTAAGATTTGAATTTTGTGTGTGATAACAGGTTGTCTCTGGCCATCTGCATTATTTCCCAATATTATATATATTTCTGTCCTCTACTGCAAGTAGCATAATTTTTCTGATGTGTGTTTTTAACACAACTCACATTTTTCTCTATTAGACATAATAATGTTTGTTCATATGTAACATTTAACCTTACAAACCACTTATGTAGTTTACTCCATATGCTGCAATTTGATTTTTGGTACTTTTGTGTTATGTTAGATTTTAGTTCCGACAAGAGTTTTTTGTCACTTCTAGGAAGTCAAGGTATTTTTTAAGGTCATGTCTTAAATTGAGAAATGCCGAGGTAACATGATTAAAAGGATTTGTGGGATTACTATTTGGCGATTGAAGATACTCTCCAATAAGAGCATACTGAACCAACGTTTGGCGAGCACATCACCACAAGCCCATGTTGTTTATTCTCGTGTAAAGAGCTAGGAAAATTAATGTTGTGAATCTGTTGGTTGTTGTTTTTCTTTTATGTTGTTACATGAAGTCTAAGATATTATGAAATGTATCCTAGATGACTAGACAAGACGGTTACAGCTAGTCGCCTTGTGTGTAAACATCAATGCACTATTGTATCCAGATCCTGGGGATCACGGTTGAAGCTGTTGTGACACCGTTGAACTCGTCAACTGACATTTTCACAACTGACAAAGCTATTGCTACTCAACAAAAATAATGATTTAATTTATTCCAATGGTTTATATGTTCGAGTATTTGTTTAGCGATAAATGGGGTATGATCGGTATCGAGGCTCATTTCATTTTTAACATTTCTAACCCCCAATATTATTGTCCTTGCCTTATACTATTCCCGCTTAAATGTACTTGGTTGATACTGTTTAACCTTTTTTCATATTTACTTTTTTTAAGATAGGGCAAAACTTAGTGTCATTTTACCAAAGCAGGGTTGTCCAAATATTGCTTTCCCACTATATGAGTGTACCTTAAGATTGGTAAACTTTTGTATAGTAAATAAGTTAAATGTAGCTACATCCCATTTCATTTATTTGGATTGTAGACCATCGGGAGAAAATGTACTTTGCACTCTCATACTTCCGGTCTTTCTTTATGGCCCCCTTAACCTTTTTGTTCATCATGGCATTGTTTGTAGAAATTGAGTTTTTTCATGCAAATTTAACATCGATTTTTAACCTTCGGTTTATTCAAGAAATTCCTAAAATTTATTGAATATGGTTCTCCACTAGGTTTCCCTCCTCTACATGATCTTGTCGTCTCAAAAAGCAAACCGTAAAGGGTTGTCGCCGGGCCGACAAATTATGCCCTCACTAACCCGAGAGGGCAGCAGGAAACTAGACCAACGAGCCATCGACATCGCCATAGCCTACGCCATCAATATGGAGAGGCTCGAAGAAAAATTAATGAACAAACAACAAATAGAAGTAGCACAACCAAAATCTACATCATGGAAAATGTCGGGGACGAGTGATAGTAGGGGCCCCAAACTGGCACCATAAAAACAAGAACCACAACAACGTCGCCAAAAAGGGACAATCGTTTGGTCGCAAACCCAAAACCCCAGTCGACGACACCACAAAAGGCTGGCTTTGAGTTTCCCAAATTACTAAAAATCCAATGCGATCGACCATGTAAGGACAGTACCATATGGAACATCAAGGAGGGGAGAAGGGAGGTGGGGTGCTGACTCCAGCGAGGGAAAGTGGGGACCGGAGAATCTAAAGTGCAGCCGGGCAGGGAGGGAGGCGAGGAGTGGGCGAACTTGCCGTGGTAGGATCTCTTTAGTGTATGGTAAGCTAATGTATATGGATTTTTAATCCTGCATTATAGTAAAGGATTGATTTCCGCATAATTTGCTAGCTAACGACGCATCTAATGTTGTACATATGGATAATAACCTGGCCCTTCTTTGCGACAATTCCAAGTCTGATCTCAGCAGAGAACTAATTACAATTTTAAACTCATCTCCAAAAAAGAATAATGGGCCACCGTGGTTTTTATCAAGTAAGATACCGTCGAGTTGAGTATGGTACCTATCGTGCCACAGGATGATGATGCTTACTAGGCACAACGACATGCACCAAAAAAGGGGTTTGATAGATCCACGCGGGGCGTCATTTGGATCCAACGAAAATCTTTGTGAACCTTATGCTTCCTAGGGGTTGGGTTCGCAGTACAGAGAGGGAATGCGAGCGTGTGGGGTGGCTCTCTAGACGTGTGGATCATGCATCTTCGTGTTGCAAAGAAAGGGGAGGTGTAGGTGGGAGCCCGAGCAACGGACTTAAACAGGCTGAACCTCGGAATCCAAAAACCAGCCCAATCAATATAAACCTTGAGACGGAACATATACAAGGCATGAAAAATTGTTAGGCATTTTTAGCTATTTAATTAGGAATGTGCCACATGATAGAGACGAAGAAATTAGAAAACGTATTAATTAAATATATGATAAATTAAACATCGCAATTTCTAATCTCGTGTTGATATCATTGTGGTGATTCGTGAGATCACAATGTAGACCGTCTGATGACGACCAGAGAAAGCAGCACGTGCCTCTCTTCCCTAGCGTGCAGCCTGCACGAAGTTTAGCCCGGCGGTATGCATGTGGCATTTTCGACCTTCTTTTAATTTAAACTTTCCAAATACTCTTATAGTTCACTCCATTTCCTGCATTATGATTTTTGGTACTTTTGTGTTATTTTAGATTTTAGATCACACAATCCCTTCTAGAGAGTCGAGATATTTTGTGAAGTCATGTGTTAAATGGGATCACGTGTTGACTTTTTTCTAGAGAAGAAAATGTCACCTGACATGGTATTTCCTTTTAGGATTTGAATTTTGTGTGTGATAGCGGGTTGTCTCACGCCATCTGCACTATTTCCCATTCTTATATATATTTAAGTTCTTTAATGCAAGTGGCATAAATTATCTGATGTGTGTTTTTAACACAACTCACATTTTCCTCTATCATACATGATATTGTTTGTTCCCGTGTAACACTTGAGCTTACAAAACACTTCTGTAATTTACTCCATTTCCTGCAATTTGATTTTTTGTACTTTCGTGTTATTTGAGATTTTAGTTCCGACAAGAGTTTTTAGTCATTTCAAGGAGTTCGACATATTTTATAAGGTCATGTGTTAAATTGAGAAATGCCTAGGTAATGTGATTAAACGGATTCGTGGTATTAACATTTGACGATTGAAGAGTGTCTGCAATTAGAGCATAGTGAACCAACATTTGGCGAGCACATCACCACAATCCTATGTTGTTTATTCACATGTAAAGAGCTAGGAAAATTAATGTTATGAATATCTTGGTTGTTGATTTTCTTTTATGTTGTTACATGAATTCTAGTATATTATGAAATTTATTCCAAATGACTAGACAAGGCGGTTACAATTAGTTGCCTTGTGTGTAAACATAAGTGCACTATTATATCCAGATCCTGGCTTTCATGGTTGAAGCTGATGTGCCACCGCCGAACTCCTCAACTGACATTGACACAATTGATCAAGCTATTGCTACTCAACAAAAATATTGATGCAGTTTCTTCAAACAATTTAGTTGTTCGAGTATTTGTTTAGCGACAAATGGGATATGATCAGTATCGATGCCAATGTACCACTTCATATAATTTAATTTTTACATTCCTGGCCCCCAATATTATTTTCCTTGCCTTATACTATTCCCGCTTAAATGTACTTGGTTGATACTGTTTACCCTTTTTTTCATATTTACTATGTTTTGCAGATTGGGCAAAACTAAGTCTCATTTTACCAAAGCAGTGTTGTCCAAATACTGCTTTCCCATTATATGAGTGAAACTTAAGATTGGTAAACTTTTGTATGGTAAATAAGTTAAATGTAGCTATGTCCCATTTTATTTATTTTGATTGTAGAGCATCGGGAGCAAAGGTACTTTGCACTCTCATACTTCATGTCTTACTTTCTGGCCCCCTTATCCTAATTTTTTTTTTCATCTTGGCATTGTTTGTAGCAATTCAATTTTTTGATGCAATTTTAACATCGATTTTTAAGCTTCAATTTATTGACGAAATTTCTAACATTTATTGAATATGGCTCTCCACAAGGTTGCCCTCCCCTACATGATCTAGTCGTCTCAAAAAGCAAAGTGCAAAGGGTTATATCGCCAGGCCGATAAATTATGCTCTCACAAGCCAGAGAGGCCCGCAGGAAACTCGACCAGCGAGCCATCGACACCGCCATAGCCGACGCCATCGATATGGAGAGCCTCAAAGAAAAATTAATGAACAAACAACAAAGAGAAATAGCACTAACAAAATCTACATCACGGACAATGTCGGGGACGAGAGATAGAAGGGGCCCCAAACTGGCACCATAACAATAAAAACAACTACAACCTCGCTAGAAAAAGGACAATCATTCGGTCACAAGCCCAAAACCCCAGTCGACGACACCACAAAGGGCTGACCTTGAGTTTCCCAAATTATTCAAAATTGAATGCGACCGACCATGTAAGGACATTACTGTTAGGGAACGGGTAGGCTATGCTGGCACAAAGCAAAAATGTCTACCGTGTTCATCCTAGGAACCCCTGCAAGTAATTGATCATGTAGCCATGACTGACCTCTTGACGCGTTGTGCAGCGGAAGACTGTCGATCTCCTCGTCCTCTCGATCCCGCGTACAACTCCTCGCGGATCCCATGAATGATTCGTCCAAGGGCCACAAGTGTGGCACCTCCAAGTTATCCACACGTACAGGGATTGAACATCGCGGTCGTGGTGCTAGCACCGATGTCGCGATCTGGGTGGAGAGAACGCGGCGGCTAGGTTTTGTGTCTTACACAACTTGTGTGTGCTAGGTTGCCCACTCCTCACGTATATATGGTCCTTCTAGTGGGCTGCTACATTAGATGCCCATTAGTACTATAAACCCAATTAGATGGATCGCGTCCAAACTATGTTTCATACCCCTTAAGTGTGTGACCCTATAGATTCACGTATATATGGACATGGCACGAGTACACTACTCGAGCAAAAATCGGTAGCGGCCTCTAGCAAGACGTGCCGACTCCTAAATATACGTAAAGATCATATCGGACGAACCTTCCACAATATTGCATACTTGTTCCCTTTGCCTAGCGATATTGATCAAGCCCAACGTGATAACTTGTCATCCTTGTTATAGTGAAATCATATTTCTCGATTTCCATGACTCGAAATCCGTGAAACACGGTTACTTAACCGAGAATGCGGCCATACATTTTCCGGATCCAGTCATTCGAGTGGCCAAGACATATCTCTCCGATGTTCGGAGAGCAAATCCCATCTTGATCAACCATGTCTCGCGGCATGTTTCTTGACAAACCTGAAAGCTACCGTTATAACTACTCTTTCACGATGTAGCGTTTGATAGCCCCAAAGTAAGCCCTTACATATTCCAAGCACATGCGAAGATCTCAGGTCTAACAAATCAGCATACGTATTATATGAGATCAACTGATGACATGAAACAATATACTATTCTCACAGTGTCTCATGGTGGGTCAGTCCAACTCTATGTTATCCAACACGAGTCCACATTATTGATCGATATCTCCATGTCAATGTTATGTGAAACATGATCATCCATCAATACATGTGCTAGTCACTAACTCGTATGCATACCTCATATGATTGTTTACTAGGAACCTGTTTAGAATAACATCATAGATATAATGGACTTCACAAACGAATAACGTATTCATTGACCAATATCTTGATAGTTTTTTCATGGAACGGAATAACAATTTCTTATTTAGATATTCATAAACATATGGAAATATCATCATCAATATGATTGCATCTAGGGCATATTTCTAACAAGTCCCATATGGAAGATCGGGAAGGGGAGAAGGTAGGTGGCGTGCTGCCTCTAGCAAGAGAACGCGGGGACTGGAGAATCCGAGGTGGAGCCGGGCAGGGAGGGAGGCAAGGAGGAGGCGAACTTGTCGTGGTAGGATCTATTTAGTGTATGGTAAGCAAATGTATATAAGGAGATTTAATCCTGCATTATAGTAAAGGATTGATTTCTGCTTAATTTGCTAGCTAACGACACATCTAATCCTGTTGTACATATGGATAATAACCTGGCCTTTCTCTGTGGCAGTTCCAAGTATGATCTCAGCGGAGAACTAATTACAATTTTAAACTCATCTCCAAAATAGAATAATGGGCCAACGTGTTTTTATCACGTGAGATACCGTCGAGTTGAGTATTGTACCTAGCATGCCGCAGGATGATGATGCCGACTAGTCATAGCGTGCACCAGAAAATCTGTTTGAGACATCCACTCGGTGCAACATCGGGATCCGATGAAAATATTTGTGAAGTGCCATGCTCCCTAGGGGTTGGGTTCACCAGACGGAGTGGAAATGCGAGCGTATGGGATGGCTCTCTAGGCGTGTGGATCATGCCTATTCATGGTGCAAAGAAAGGGGAGGTTCCCGTGGGAACCCGACCAACGGACTTAAACAGGTTGAATCTCGGAAGCCAAAAACTAGTCCAATCAACATAAACCTTCAGATGGAAAATATACTAGGCAAGAAAAATTGTTAAGCCTTTGTAGCTATTTAATTAGCCATGTGCCACGGGATGGAGACGATTAAATTAGCAAACAGATTAATTAAATATATGATTAATTAAATATCGCAATTTCTATTCTCGTGTTGCCATCATTCTGGTGATTCGCGAGGTCACAATGCAGACTGTCCGATGACGATCAGAGAACCCCGCACGTGTCTCTCGTCCCTAGCGCGCAGCCTCCACGACGTTTAGGCCCGCTGTATGTGTGTGGCCTTTTCGACTTTTTTAATTTAAGCTTTCCAAATACTTTTATAGTTCACTCCATTTCCGGAATTATGATTTCTGGTAGTTTTGTGTTATTTTAGATTTTAGTTCAGACAAGCACTTCTAGAGAGTCAGGATATTTTGTAAAGTCATGTGTTAAATTGGATCACGTGTTGACCTTTTTTCAGAGAAGAAAATGACACCTGACATGGTATTTCCTTTTAAGAGTTGGATTTTGTGTGTGATAACAGGTTGTCTCCCGCCATCTGCATTATTTCCCATCCTTACATATTTATGTTCTTTATTGCAAGTAACATAAAATATCTGATGTGTGTTTTTAACACAAATTACATTTTTCTCTATCAGACATGATCATGTTTGCTCTTATGTAACATTTGAGCTTACAAAACACTTATGTAATTCACTCAATTTCCTGCAATTTGATTTTTGGTACTTTCGTGTTATTTGAGATTTTAGTTCCGACAAGATTTCTTGGTCACTTCAAGGAAGTCGGAGATATGTTGCAACGTCATGTGTTAAATCGAGAAATCCCTAGGTAACGTGATTAAACGGATTTGTGGAATTAATATTTGACGGTTGAAGAGTGTCTGCAATTGGAGCATAATGAACCAACGTTTGTCGAGCCCATCACCACAATCCCATGTTTTTTATTCACATGTAAAGAGCTAGAAAAATTAATGTTGTGAATATCTTGGTTGTTGATTTTCTTTTATGTTGTTACATGAAGTCTAATGTATTATGAAATTTATTCCAGATGACTAGACAAGGCGGTTACAATTAGTCGCCTTGTGTGTAAACAGCAGTGCACGATTGTATCGAGATCCTGGCGTTCATGGTTGAAGCTGATGTGACACCGCCGAACTCCTCAACTGATATTGACACAATTGACAAAGCTATTGCTACTGAACAAAAATATTGATGCAGTTTCTTCCAATGGTTTAGTTGTTCGAGTATTTATTTAGCGATAGATGGGGTATGATCAGTATCGATGCTCATGTACCACTTCATATAATTCAATTTTTAAATTCTTGTCCCCCATATATTAATTTTCTTTGCCTTATACTATTCCCGCTTAAATGTACTTGGTTGATACTGTTTACCTTTTTTTTTCATATTTTACACTGTTTTGCAGATTGGGCAAAACTAAGTGTCATTTTACAAAAGCAGGGTTGTCCAAATATTGCTTTCCCATTGTATGAGTGAAACTTAGGATTGGTAAATTTTTGTATGGTAAATAAGTTAAATGTATAGCTATTTCGCATTTCTTTTATTTTGATGGTAGAACATCGGGAGTAAATGTACTTTGCACTCTCATACTTGATGTCTTTCTTTCCGGCCCCCTTAGCCTAATTTTGTTTGTTTTTTCATCTTGGCATTGTTTGTGGCAATTTGAGTTTTTTTCATGCAATTTTAATATTGATTTTAAAGCTTCAATTTATTGACAAAATTTCGAACATTTGTTGAATATGGCTCTCCACTAGGTTGCCCTCCCCACATCATCTAGTCGTCGCAAAAAGCAGGGTGCAAAGGGTTATCGCCGGGCCGACAAATTATGCTCTCACCAGCCAGAGAGGCCAGCAGGAAACTAGACCAGCGAGCCATCAACATCGCCATAGCCAACGGCATCGATATGGAGAGCCTCGAAGAAAAATTAATGAACAAACAACAAAGAGAAGTAGCACCAACAAAATCTACATCACGGACAATGTCGGGGACGAGAGATAGCAGGGGCCCCAAACTAGCACCATAACAACAAAAACAACAACAACCTCGCCAAAAAAAAACGACAATCATTCGGTCGCAAGCCCAAAACCCTTGTCGACGAAACCACAAAGGGCCGACCTTGAGTTTCCCAAATTACTCAAAATTGAATGCGACCGACCATGTAAAGGATAGTACTGTTAGGGAACGGGTAGGCTACGCTGGCACAAATAAAAAATGTCTACCGTGTTCATCCTAGGAACCCCTGCAAGTAATTGATCACGGAGCCATGAATTACCTCTTGACGCGTTGTGCAGCGGAAGACTGTCGATTAGCGCGTCGCTGCCGATATCCTCCTCCTCGCGATCCTGCGTACAACTCCTCGCGGATCCCATGAACGATTCGTCCAAGCGCTACAAGTGTGGCGCCTCCAAGATATCCATACGTACAGGACGGAACATCGCGGTCTTGGTGCTAGCACCGATGTCGCGGTCAGGGTGGAGAGAGTGCGGCGGGTAGGTTTTGTGTCTCACACAACTTGTGTGTACTATGCTGCCTGCTCCTCATGTATATATAGTCCTTCTAGTGGGCTGCTAGAGGCCCATTAGTACTATAAACCCAATTAGATGGATCGCATCCAAACTATGTTTCATAGCCCTTAAGTGTGTGACCCTATAGGTTCACATATATATGGACATGGCACGAGTACACTACTCAACCAAAAATCGGTAGCGGCCTGTAGCAAGACGTGCTGACTCCTAAATATACATAAAGATCATATCGAACGAACCTTCCACAATATTGCATACTTGTTCCCTTTGCCTAGCGATATTGATCAAGCCCAACGTGATAACTTGCCATCCTTGTTATAGCTAGATCATATTTATCGATTTCCATGACCCGGAATCCCTGAAACACGGTTACTTAACCGAGAGTGGGGCCATACATTTGCCGGATCCAGTCATTCGAGAGGCCAAGACATATCTCTCCGATGTACGTAGGGCAAATCTCAGCTTGATCAACCATGACTCGCGGCATGTTTCTTGACAAACCTGAAAGCTACCTTATAACTAACCTGTCACGATGTAGCGTTTGATAGCCCCAAAGTAAGCCCTTACACATCCCAAGCACATGCGAAGATCTCAGATCTAAGGAATCATCATATGTATTATATGAGATCAACTGATGACATGAAACAATATACTATTCTCACAGTGTCTCATGGTGGGTCAGTCCAACTCCATGTTCTCCAACACGAGTCCATATTATTGATCGATATCTCCATGTCAATGATCCTCGAAACATGATCATCCATCAATACATGTGCTAGTCACTAACTCGTATGCATACCTCATATGATTATTGACTAGGAACCTATTTAGAATAACATCATAGAGATAATGGATTTCACAAACGAATTACGTATTCATTAACAATATCATGATAGTTTATTCATGGGATGGAATAACAATTATTCTTATTTAGATATTCATAAACATATGGAAATATCATCATCAATATGATTGCATCTAGGGCATATTTCAAACAAGTACCATATGGAAGATCGGGGAGGGGAGAAGGTAGGTGGGGTGCCGCCTCTACCAAGAGAACGCGGGGACTGGAGAATCCGAGGTGGAGCCGGGCAGGGAGGGAGGCAAGGAGGAGGCGAACTTGTCGTGGTACGATCTATTTAGTGTATGGTAAGCTAATATATAAGGAGTTTTAATCTTGCATTATAGTAAAGGATTGATTTCTGCTTAATTTGCTAGCTAACGGCGCGTCTAATCCTGTTGTACATATGGAGAATAACCTGGCCCTTCTCTGTGGAAGTTCCAAGTCTGATCTCAGCAGAGAACTAATTACAATTTTAAACTCATCTCCAAAATATAATAATGGGCCAACATGTTTTTATCACGTGAGATACCATCGAGTTGAGTATGGTACCTAGCGTGCTGCAGGATGATGATGCCGACCAGTCACAGCGTGCACCAGAAAATCTATTTGAGACATCCACGCGGTGCAACATCGGGATCCGATGAAAATATATGTGAAGTGCAATGCTTCCAAGGGGTAGGGTTCATCGGACGGAGTGGGAATGCGAGTGTATGGGATGGCTCTCTAGGCATGTGGATCATGCCTATTCATGGTGCAAAGAAAGGGGAGGTGCAGGTGGGAGCCCAACCAACGGACTTAAACATGCTGAATCTCTGAAGCCAAAAACTAGCCCGATCAACGTAAACAATTAGATGGAAAATATACTAGGCAAGAAAAAATGTTAAGCCTTTTTAGCTATTTAATTAGCCATGTGCCACATGATAGAGATGATTAAATTAGCAAACAGATTAACTAAATATATGATTAATTAAATATCGCAATTTCTATTCTCGTGTTGCCATCATTCTGGTGATTCGCGAGGTCATAATGTAGACTGTCCGATGACGATTGGAGAAACCCGCGTGTGTCTCTCGTCCCTAGCGTGCAGCCTCCACGGCGTCTAGGCCCGCTGTATGTGTGTGGCATTTTCGAGTTTTTAAATTTAAGCTTTCCAAATACTTTTATAGTTCACTCCATTTCCGGAATCATGATTTCTGGTAGTTTTGTGTTATTTTACATTTTAGTTCACACAAGCACTTCTAGAGAGTCGAGATAATTTGTAAAGTCTTGTGTTAAATTGGATCACATGCGTGTTGACCTTTTTCCAGAGAAGAAAATGTCACCTGACATGGTATTTCCTTTTAAGATTTGGATTTTCTGTGTGATAACAGTTTGTCACCCGCCATCTGCATTATTTCCAGTCCTTATATATTGCAAGTAACATAAATTATCTGATGTGTGTTTTTAACACAAATTACATTTTTTCTCTATCATACATGATCATGATTGCTCTTATGTAACATTTGAGCTTACAAAACACTTATGTAATTCACTCAATTTCCGGCAATTTTATTTTTGCTACTTTCGTGTTATTTGAGATTTTAGTTCCGACAAGATTTCTTGGTCACTTCAAGGAAGTCGAGATAGTTTGAAACGTGATGTATTAAATTCAGAAATTCCTAGGTAACGTGATTAAACTGAAGCATACTGAACCAACGTTTGGCGAGAACATCACCACAATCCCATGTTGTTTATTCACATGTAAAGAGCTAGGAAAATTAATGTTGGGAATATCTTGGTTGTTGATTTTTTCTTTTATGTTGTTACATGACGTCTAATGTATTATAAATTTATTCCAGATGACTAGACAAGGCGGTTACAATTAGTCGCCTTGTGTGTAAACATCAGTGCACAATTGTATCCAGATCCTGGCGTTCATGGTTGAAGCTGATGTGACACCGCCGAACTCCTCAACTGACATTGACACAGTTGATAAAGCTATTTCTACTGAACAAAAATATTGATGCAGTTTCTTCGAATGGTTTAGTTGTTCGAGTATTTGTTTAGCGATAAATGGGGTGTGATCAGTATCGATGGTCATGTACCACTTCATATAATTCAAATTTTACATTCCTGACCCCCATATATTATTTTACTTCGCCTTATACTATTCCCGCTTAAATGTACTTGGTTGATACTGTTTACCTTTCTTCATATTTTTACTCTGTTTTGCAGATTAGGCAAAACCAAGTCTCATTTTACCAAAGCAGGGTTGTCCAAATATTGCTTTCCCGTTGTATGAGTGAAACTTAAGATTGGTAAATTTTTGTATGGTAAATAAGTCAAATGTATAGCTATTTCGCATTTCTTTTATTTTGATGGTAGAACATTGGGAGCAAATGTACTTTGCACTCTCATAATTCATGTCTTTCTTTCCGGCCCCCTTAACCTATTTTTGTTTGATTTTTCATCTTGGCATTGTTTGTAGCAATTGAGTTTTTTCATGCAATTTTAGCATCGATTTTAAAGCTTCAATTTATTGATGAAATTGTTAACATTTGTTGAATATGGCTCTCCACTAGGTTGTCCTCCCCCCACATCATATAGTCGTCTCAAAAAGCAAGGTGCAAAGGGTTATCGCCGGGCCGACAAATTTTGCTCTCGCCAGCCAGAGAGGCCAGCAGGAAATTAGACAAACGAGCCATCGACATTGCCATAGCCGACGCCGGCGATATGGAGAGGCTCGAAGAAAAATTAATGAACAAACAACAAAGAGAAGTAGCACCATCAAAATCTACATCAGGGACAAAGTCGGGGACGAGAGATAGCAGGGGCCCTAAACTGGCACCATAACAACAAAAACACCAACAACCTCGCCAAAAAAAAGAACAATCGTTTGGTCGCAAACCCAAAACCCCAGTAGACGACACCACAAAGGGCCGACACCCCAGTAAAAAATTGAATGTGATCGGTCATGTAAGGACAGTACCATGTGGAAGATCGGGGAGGGGAAAAGGGAGGTGGCGTGCTGACTCCAGCGAGGGAACGCGGGGACCGGAGAATTCAAGGTGAAGCCGTGCAGGGAGGGAGGCGAGGAGGAGGTGAACTTTTCGTGGTAGGATCTGTTTAGTGTATGGTAAGCTAATGTATAAGGATTTTTAATCCTGCATTATAGGAAAGAACTGATTTCCTCTTAATTTTCTCGCTAACGCCGCATCTAATCCCGTTGTACATATGGATAGTAACCTAGCCCTTCTCTGCAGCAGTTCCAAGTGTGATCTCAGCAGAGAACTAATTTCAATTTTAAAATCGTCTCCAAAAATGTAAAAATGGGCCAATATATTTTTATCACGTAAGATACCGTCGAGTTGAGTATGGTACCTATCGTGCCGCAGGATGATGATGCCGACTAGTCACAGCGCGAACCAGAAAAGGTGTTTGAAGTGACATCTGGATCTGATGAAAATCTTTGTGAAGTGCCATGCTTCCTAGGGGTTGGGTTCACCGGACGGAGTGGGAATGCGAGCGTGTGGGTGGCTGTCTAGGCATGTGGATCATGCATCCTCGTGGTGCAAAGAAAGGGGAGGTGTAGGTGGGAGCCCAAGCAACAGAATTAAAAAGGCTGAATCTCGGAAGCACCATATGGAAGAGCGGGGAGTGGAGATGGGAGGTGGGTGCTGACTCCAGCGAGGGACTGCATTGACCGGATAATCCGAGGTGCAGCCGGGCGGAGAGGGAGGCGAGGGGGATGTGAACTTGCCGTTGTAGTATATGTTTAGTGTATGGTAACCTAATGTATCGGGATTTTAATCCTGCATTATAAGAAAGAATTGATTTCCGCTTAATTTGCTCGCTATCGACGCATCTAATCCTGTTGTATATATGGATAGTAACCTGGCCCTTCTCTGCGGTAGTTCCAAGTCTGATCTCAGCAGAGTGCTAATTTCAATTTTAAAATCGTCTCCCAAAATAGAACACTAGGCCAGCATGTTTTTATCACTTAAGATACCATCGAGTTGAGTATGGTACCTATCGTGCCGCAGGATGATGATGCCAACCAGTCACAGCGTGCACGGGAAAAGGAGTTTGAGACATTCGCGCGGGGCGACATTTGGATCCGATGAAAATCTTCCTAGGGATTGGGTTCACTGGACAGAGTGGGAATGCGAGCGTGTGAGGTGGCTCTCTAGGCGTGTGAATCATGCATCCTCGTGGTGCAAGGAACGGGGAGGTGCAGGTGGGAGCCCAAGCAACGGACTTAAACAGGCTGAATCTCGGAAACCGAAAACCAGCCCAATCAACATAAACCTTGAGATGGAACATATACAAGGCACCAAAATTTGTTAGACCTTTTTAGCTATTTAATTAGGCATGTGCCACATGATAGAGACGAAGAAATTAGCAAACAGATTCATTAAATATATGATAAGTTAAATATCACAATTTCTATTCTCGTGTCGACATCATTCTGGTGATTTGTGAGGTCACATCGATGACGATTCGAGAAAGCCACACGCGTCTCTCATCCCTAGCGCGCAACCTCCACGACGTGTAGGCCCGCAGTTTGCGTGTGACATTTTTTACGCTTTTTTAATTTATGCTTACCAAATACATTTATCCATTTCTTGCATTATGATTTGTGGTACTTTTGTGTTATTTTAGATTTTAGTTCACACCAGCACTTCTAGAGAGTCGAGATATTCGGTAAAGTTATGTGTTAAATTGTATCAAATGTTGACCTTTTTTCGGAGAAGAAAATTTCACCTGGCATGGTATTTCCTTTTAAGATTTGAATTTTTTGTGTGATAACATGTTATCTCTCGCCATCTGCATTATTTTCTCATATTATATATATTTCTGTTTTCTATTGCAAGTAGCATAAATTATCTGATATGTGTTTTTAACACAACTCACATTTTTCTCTGTCAGATATGGTAATGTTTGTTCTTATGTAACATTTAAGCTTACAAAACACTTATGTAGTTCACTCCATTTCCTGCAATTTGATTTTTGGTACTTGTGTGTAATTTGATATTTTAGTTCGGACAAGAGTTTTTAGTCACTTCTAGGATTTGTGGGATTACTATTTGGCGATTGCAGAGAGTCTACAATTAGAGCATACTGAAGCAACGTTTGGCAAGCACATCACCACAATCCCATGTTGTTTATTTTCATGTAAAGAGCTAGGAAAATTAATGTTGTGAATCTGTTGGTTGTTGTTTTTCTTTTATGTTGTTACATATATTATGAAATTTATCCCAGATGACTAGACAAGACGGTTACAATTAGTTGGCGCCTTGTGCGTAAACATCAATGCACTATTATATCCAGATCCTAGATTCTGGCATTGATGGTTGAAGCTACTGTGACGCTGCTAAACTCCTCAACTGACATTGACAAAATTGAAAAAGTTATTGCTACTCAACATAAATATTGATGCAGTTTGTTCCAATGGTTTAGCTATTCGAGTATTTGTTTAGCGATAAATGGGGTATGATCAGTATCGATGGTCATTTCGTTTTTACATTCCCGGCCCCAATATTATTTTCCTTGCCTTATACTATTCCCGCTTAAATGTAGTTGGCTGATATTGTTTACCCTTTTTCATATTTACTATTTTTTACTATTGGGAAAAACTTAGTGTCATTTTACCAAAGGAGGGTTGTCCAAATATTGTGTTCCCATTACATGAGTGAAACTAAGGATTGGTAAAGTTTTGTATGGGAAATAAATTAAATGTAGCTATTTCCCATTTCATTTATTTTGGATGGTAGAGCATCGGGAGTAAATGTACATTGCACTCTCATACTTCCTATCTTTCTGTCTGGCCCTCTTAACATATATTTGTTTGTTGTTTCATCTTTGCATTGTTTGTAACAATTGAGTTTTTTTCATGCAAATTTTACATCGATTTTTAAGCTTCGGTTTATTGATGAAATTCCTAAAACTTATTGAATATGTTTCTCCACTAGGTTTCCCTCCCCTACATGATCTAGTCGACTTAAAAAGAAAACTGCAAAGGATTGTCGCCGAGCCGACAAATTATGCCCTCACCGGCCAGAGAGGCCAGCAGGAAACTAGACCAACGAGCCATCGACATCGCCACAGCCGACGCCATTCATATGGAGTGGCTGGAAGAAAAATTATTGAACAAACAACAAAGAGAATTAGTGCCACCAAAATCTACATCATAGACAATGTCGGGGACGAGAGATAGCAGGGGCCCAAATTGTCACCATAACAACAAAAACAAAAACGACATCGCCAAAAAAGGGTCAATCGTTTGGTCGCAAACCCAAAATCCCAGGTAGTGACACCAGATAGGGCCGACTTGAGTTTCCCAAATTAGTAAAAATCCAATGCGACCAACCATGTCAGGAGAGTACGAGATGGAAGAGCGGGGAGGAGAGAAGAGAGGTGGGGTACTGACTCCAGCGAGGGAAAGCGGGGACCGGAGAATCTAAAGTTCTGCCGGACAGGGAGGGAGGCGAGGAGGAGGCGAACTTGCTGTGGTAGGATCTGTTTAGCGTATGGTAAGCTAATGTATAGGATTTTTAATCTAGGATTATAGGAAAGGATTGATTTCGCTTAATTTGCTCGCTAGCGACGCGTCTAATTCTGTTGTACATATGGATAGTAACCTAGCCCTTCTCTGCAGCAGTTCTAAGTCTGATCTCAGCAGAGAACTAATTTCAATTTTAAAATCGTTTCCAAAAATAGAAAAATGGGTCAACTTGTTATTATCGCGTAAGATACCGTCGAGTTGAGTATGGTACATATCGTGCCGCGGGATGATGATGCCGACGAGTCACGGCATGCACCAGAAAAGGCGTTTGAGATAATCGCGCGGCGCGACATCTGGATCCGATAAAAATCTTTGTGAAGCGCCATGCTTCCCTGGGGTTGGGTTCACCGGACGGAGTGGGAATGCGAGCGTGTGGGGTGGCTCTCTAGGCATGTGAATCATGCATCCTCGTGGTGGAAAGAAAGGGGAGTTGCATGTGGGATCCCGAGAAACGGCCTTAAACAGGCTGAATCTCGGAAGCCGAAAACCAGCCCAATCAACTTAAAACTTGAGATGGAACATGTACTAGGCACAAAATATTGTTAGACTTTTTTAGTTATTTAATTAGGCATGTGCCACATGATAGAGACGAAGAAATTAGCGAACGGATTAATTAAATATCGCAATTTTTATTCTTGTGTCGACATCATTCTGGTGATTCGCGAGGTCACAATGTAGACCGTTTGATTACGATCAAAGAAAGCCGCACGTGTCTCTCGTCCATAGCGTGCAGCCTCCACAACGTTTAGGCCCGCGGTATATGTGTGGCATTTTTTATGTTTTTTAATTTCAGCTTTCCAAATACTTTTATAGTTCACTCCATTTCCTCCATAATGATTTTTGGTACTTTTGTGTTATTTTATATTTTAGTTCACACAAGCACTTCTAGAGAGTGAAGATATTCTGTAAAGTTATGTGTTAAATCGGATCAACCGTTGACCTTTTCCTAGAGAAGAAAATGTCACCTGACATGGTATTTCCTTTAAAGATTTTAATTTTTTTGTGATAACATGTTGTCTCTCGCCATCTGCATTATTTCTCAATATTATATATATTTCTTTTTTTATTGCAAGTAGCTTAAATTATATGATATGTGTTTTTAACACAACTCACATTTTTCTCTATCAGACATGGTAATGTTTGTTCTTATGTAACATTTAATCTTACAAAACACTTCTGTAGTTCACTCCATTTCCTGCAATTTGATTTTTGGTACTTGTGTGTAATTTAATATTTTAGTTCGCACAATAGTTTTTAGTCACTTCTAGGATGTCAAGATATTTTGTAAAGTCATGTTTTAAATTGAGTAATGCCTAGGTAACATGATTAAACAAATTTGTGGGATTACTATTTGGCGATTGAAGAGAGTCTACAATTAGAGCATACTGAAGCAATGTTTGGCGAGCATATCACCACAATCCCATGTTGTTTATTCTCACGTAAAGATCTAGGAAAATTAATGTTGTGAATCTGTTGGTTGTTGTTTTTCTTTTATGTTGTTACATGAAGTCTAATATATTATGAAATTTATCCCAGATGACTAGACAAGGCGGTTACAATTAGTCGGCGCCTTGTGTGTAAACATGAATGCACTATTGTATCCAGATCCTGGCAATCATGGTTGAAGCTACTGTGACACTGCTAAACTCCTCAACTGACATTGGCAAAATTGACAAAATTATTGCTACTCAACAAAAATATAGATGCAGTTTGTTCCAATGGTTTAGCTGTTCGACTATTTGTTTAGCGATAAATGGGGTATGATCAGTATCGATGCTCATTTCGTTTTTACATTCCTGACCCCAATATTATTTTCCTTTCCTTATACTATTCCCGCTTAAATGTATTTTGTTGATACTATTTACCCTTTTTCATATTTACTATGTTTTTCGTATTGCGAAAAACTTAGTTTCATTTTACCAAACGAGGGTTGTCCAAATATTGTTTTCCGATTACATGAGTGAAACTAAGGATTGGTAAAGTTTTGTATGGGAAATAACTTAAATGTAGCTATTTCCCATTTCATTTATTTGGATGGTAGAGCATCGGGAGTAAATGTACTTTGCACTCTCATACTTCCTCTCTTTCTGCCTGGCCCTCTTATCATATTTTTGTTTGTTGTTTTATCTTTGCATTGTTTGTAGCAATTGAGTTTTTTTCATCCAAATTTAACATCGATTTTTCGGCTTCGGTTTATTGATGAAATTCCTAAAATTTATTGAATATGGTTCTCCACTAGGTTTCCCTCCCCTACATCATCTAGTCGTCTTAAAAAGAAAACTGCAAAGGGTTGTCGCTGGGCCGACAAATGATGCCCTCACCAGCCAGAGAGGCCAGCAGGAAACTAGACCAACGAGCCATCGACATCGCCACAGCCGACGAGAGATAGCATTGGACCAAATTGTCACCATAACAAGAACAACAAAAACAACCTCACCAAAAAAGAGACAATCGTTTGGTAGCAAACACAAAATCCCAGTTGGCGACACCACATAGGGCCGACTTGAGTTTCCCAAATCAGTAAAAATCCAATGCGCCCGACTATGTAAGGACAGTACCAGATAGAAGAGCGGGGAGGAGAGAAGGGAGGTGGGGTACTGACTCCAGCGAGGGAAAGCGGGGACCGGAGAATCTAAAGTGCAGCCGGGCAGGGAGGGAGGCGAGGAGGAGGCTAACTTGCCGTGGTAGGATCTGTTTAGCGTATGGTAAGCTAATGTATAGCGATTATTAATCGAGCATTATAGGAAATGATTGATTTCGCTTAATTTGCTCGCTAACAACGCATCTAGTACTGTTGTACATATGGATAGTAACCTAGCCCTTCGCTGCAGCTGATCTAAGTCTGATCACAGCAGAGAACTAATTTCAATTTTAAAATCGTCTCCAAAAATAGAAAAATGGGACAACTTGTTTTTATCGCGTAAGGTACCGTCGAGTTGAGTATGGTATATATCGTGCCGCGCGATGATGATGCCGAAGAGTCACAGCGTGCACCAGAAAAGGCGTTTGAGATAATCGCGCGGCGCGACATCTTGATCCGATAAAAATCTTTGTGAAGCGCCATGCTTCCTAGGGGTTGGGTTCACCGGACGGAGTGGGAATGCGAGCGTATGGGATGGATATCTAGGCGTGTGGATCATGCATCCTCATGGTGGAAAGAAAGGGGAGTTGCATGTGAGATCCCGAGAAACGGCCTTAAACAGGCTGAACCTCGGAAGCCGAAAACCAGCCCAATCAACGTAAACCTTGAGATGGAACATATACTAGGCACAAAATATTGTTAGATCTTTTTAGCTATTTAATTAGGCATGTGCCACATGATAGATACAAAGAAATTAGCAAACGGAAAATTAAATATATGATTAATTAAATATCGCAATTTTTATTCTCGTGTCGACATCATTCGGGTGATTCGCGAGGTCACAATGTAGACCGTTCGATGACGATCAGAGAAAGCCGCACGTGTCTCTCGTCCCTAGCGCGCAGTCTCCAAGGCGTTTAGGCCTGCGGTATGTGTGTGGCAGTTTTTATGTTTTTTCAATTTCAGTTTTCCAAATACTTTTATAGTTCACTCCATTTCCTGCATTATGATTTTTGGTACTTTTGTGTTATTTTATATTTTAGTTCACACAGGCACTTCTAGAGATTCAATATATTCTGTAAAGTTATGTGTTAAATCGGATCAACCGTTGACCATTTTCTAGAGAAGAAAATATATTCTGACATGGTATTTTCTTTTAAGATTTGAATTTTTTGTGTGATAACAGGTTGTCTCTTGCCATCTGCATTATTTCTCAATATTATATATATTTCTGTTCTTTATTGCAAGTAGCATAAATTTTCTGACGTGTGTTTTTAACACAACTCACATTTTTCTCTATCTGACATAATAATGTTCGTTCATATGTAACATTTAAGCTTACAAAACACTTATGTAGTTAACTCCATTTCCTGCAATTCGATTTTTAGTACTTTTGTGTTATTTTAGATTTTAATTTTGTCAAGAGTTTTTAGTCACTTCTGGGAAGTCGTGATATTTTGTAAGTTCATGTGTTAAATTGAGAAATGCCTATGTATCGCGACTAAACGGAGTCGTGGGATTATTATTTGGCGATTGAACAGAGTCTGCAATTGGAGCATAATGAACCAACGTTTGGCGATCCCATCACCACAATCCCATGTTGTTTATTCACATTTAAAGAGCTAGGAAAATTAATGTTGTGAATATATTGGTTGTTGATTTTCTTTTATTTCTTTACATGAAGTATTATATTCTATGAAATTTATTCCAGATCACTGTACTATGCGGTTACTATTAGTCGCCTTGTGTGTAAACATCAATGCACTATTGTATCCAGATCATGGCGTTCATGGTTGAAGCTGATGTGACACCGCTGAACTCCTCAACTGACATTGACACAATTGACAAAGCTATTGCTACTCAACAAAAATATTGATGCAATTTCTTCCAATGGTTTAGCTGTTCGAGTATTTGTTTAGCGATAAATGGGATAGGATCGGTACCGAGGCTCATTTCATTTTTTACATTCCTAACCCCCAATATTATTTTTCCTTGCCTTATACTATCCCCGCTTAAATGTACTTTGTTAATATTTTTTACCCTTTTTTCATATATTTTTTTTTTGCAGATAGGGCAAAACTTAGTGTCATTTTACCAAAGCAAGGTTGTCCAAATATTGCTTTCCCACTATATGAGAGAAACTTAATATTGGTAAAGTTTTGTATGGTAAATAAGTTAAATGTAGCTATATCCCATTTCATTTATTACGATGGTACAGCATCGGGAGAAAATATACTTTGCACTCTCATACTTCAAGTCTTTCTTTATGGCCCCCTTAACCTATTTTTGTTTGTTTTTTCATCTTGGCATTGTTTGTAGCGGTTGAGAATTTAACATCGATTTTTAAGCTTCAATTTATTCAAGAAATTCCTAAAAATATATGGAATATGGTTCTCCGCTAGGTTTCCCTCCCCTACATGATCTAGTCATCTCAAAAAGCAAACTGCAAAGGGTTGTCGCCGGGCCGACAAATTTTGCCCTCACCCGCCAGAGAGGGCTGCAGGAAACTAGACAAACGAGCCATCGACATCGCCATACCCTACGCCATCGATATGAAGAGGCTAGAAGAACAATTAATGAACAAAAAACAAATAGAAGTAGCACAACCAAAATCTACATCCTGGACAATATCGGGGACGAGTGATAGCAGGGCCCCAAACTAGCACCATAACAATAAAAACCACAACAACCTCCCCAAAAAAAGGACAATCGTTTGGTCGCAAAACCAAAACCCCAGTCGACGACACCACAAAGGGCTGACCTTGCGTTTCCCAAATTACGAAAAAGCCAATGCGATCGATCATGTAAGGACAGTACCATATGGAAGAGCGGGGAGGGGAGAAGGGAGGTGGGATGCTGACTCCAGCGAGGGAACATGGGGACCGGAGAATCTAAGGTGGAGCCAGGCAGGGACGGGGGCGAGGAGGAGGCGAACTTGCCGTGGCTGGATCTGTTTAGTGTATGGTAAGCAATGTATAGGGATTTTTAATCTTGCATTATAGGATAGGATTGATTTCCTCTTAATTTGCTCGCTAACGACGTATCTAATCCTGTTGTTCATATGGATAATAACCTGACCCTTCTTTGCGGAAGTTCCAAATCTGATCTCAGCAGAGAACTGATTTAAATTTTAAAATCGTCTCCAAAAATAGAAAAATGGGCCAACATGTTTTTATCACATAAGATACCGTCGAGTTGAGTATGGTACCTATCGTGCCACAGGATGATGATGCCGACCAGTCACAACGTGCACCAGAAAAGGCGTTTGAGACATTCCCGCGGCACGACATCTGGATCCGATGAAAATCTTTGTGACGCGCGGAACCACTTGAGTTTCCGAAATTACGAAAAATCCAATGTGATCGATCATGTAAGGCCAGTACCATATGGAAGAGCGGGGAGGGGAGAAGGGAGGTGGGGTGCTGACTCCAGCGAGGGAACGTGGGGACCGGAGAATCTAAGGTGCAGCCAGGCAGGGAGGGAGGCGAGGAGAAGGCGAACTTGCCATGGCGTTATCTTTTTATTGTATGGTAAGCAATGTATAGGGATTTTTAATCTTGCATTATAGGATAGGATTGATTTCCTCTTAATTTGCTTGCTAACGATGTATCTAATCCTGTTGTTCATATGGATAATAACCTGGCCCTTCTTTGCAGCAGTTCCAAGTCTGATCTTAGCAGAGAACTAATTTCAATTTTAAAATCATCTCCAAAAATAGATAAATGGGCCAACATGTTTTTATCACGTAAGATACCGTCGAGTTGAGTATGCTACCTATCGTGCCACAGGATGATGATGCCGACCAGTCACAGCGTGCACCAGAAAAGGCGTTTGAGACATTCCCACGGCACGGCATCTGGATCCGATGAAAATCTTTGTGCCGCGCCATGCTTAATAGGGGTTGGGTTCACCGAACAGATTGAGAATGCGAGCGTGTGGGGTGGCTCTCTGGGCGTTTGGATCATGCATCCATGTGGTGCATAGAAAGGGGAGGTGCAGGTCTGATCCCGAGCAACAGATTTAAATAGGTTGAATCTCAGAAGCCAAAATCCAGCCCAATCAACGTAAACCTAGAGATGGAACATATACTAGGCACGAAAAATTGTAAGACATTTTTAGCTATTTAATTAGGCATGTGACACATGATAGAGACGAAGAAATTAGCAAATGGATTGATTAAATATATTATTCGTTAAATATCGCAATTTCTATTCTCGTGATGACATCATTCTGGTGATTCGTGAGGTCGCAATATAGATCCTCCGATGACGATCAGAGAAAGCCGCACGTGTCTCTCGTCCCTAGCGTTCAACCTCCACGATGTGTAGGTCCGTGGTATGCGTGTAGCATTTTCAACGTTTTTAAATTTAAGCTTACCAAATACATTTAAAGTTCACTCCATTTATTGCGTTATGATTTGTGGTACTTTTGTGTTATTTTGGATTTTAGTTCACACAAGCATTTCTAGAGAGTCAAGATATTCTGTAAAGTTATGTGTTAAATTGGATAAACTGTTGACCTTTTTCCAAAGAAGAAAATGTCACCTGACATGGTATTTTCTTTTAAGATTTGAATTTTGTGTGTGATAACAGGTTGTCTCTGGCCATCTGCATTATTTCCCAATAGTATGTATATTTCTGTCCTCTATTGCAAGTAGCATAATTTTTCTGATGTGTGTTTTTAACACAACTCACATTTTTCTCTATTAGACATAATAATGTTTGTTCATATGAAACATTTAACCTTACAAAACAGTTATGTAGTTTACTCCATATCCTGCAATTTGATTTTTGGTACTTTTGTGTTATATTAGATTTTAGTTCCGACAAGAGTTTTTAGTCACTTCTAGGAAGTCGAGATATTTTTTAAGGTCATGTGTTAAACTGAGAAATGCCGAGGTAACATGATTAAAGGAATTTGTGGGATTACTATTTGGCGATTGAAGAAACTCTCCAATTAGAGCATACTGAGCCAACGATTTGGCGAGCACATCACCACAAGCCCATTTGTTTATTCTCGTGTAAAGAGCTAGAAAAATTAATGTTGTGAATCTGTTGGTTGTTTTTTTTCTTTTATGTTGTTACATGAAGTCTAATATATTATGAAATGTATCCCAAATGACTAGACAAGACGGTTAAAACTAGTCGCCTTGTGTGTAAACATCAATGCACTATTGTATCCAGATCCTGGCGATCACGGTTGAAGCTGTTGTGACACCGTTGAACTCCTCAACTGACATTTTCACAACTGACAAAGCTATTGCTACTCACACAATAATGATGTAGTTTATTCCAATGGTTTATATGTTCGATTATTTGTTTAGCGATAAATGGGGTATGATCGGTATCGAGGCTCATATCATTTTTAACATTTCTAGCCCCCAATATTATTGTCCTTGCCTTATACTATTCCCGCTTAAATGTACTTGGTTGATACTGTTTACCCTTTTTTCATATTTACTTTTTTTAAGATAGGGCAAAACTCAGTGTCATTTTACCAAAGCAGGGTTGTCCAAATATTGCTTTCCCACTATATGAGTGTACCTTAAGATTGCTAAACTTTTGTATGGTAAATAAGTTAAATGTAGCTACATCCCATTTCATTTATTTGGATTGTAAAGCATCGGGAGAAAATGTACTTTGCACTCTCATACTTCCGGTCTTTCTTTATGGCCCCCTTAACCTATTTTTTTTCATCATGGCATTGTTTGTAGAAATTGAGTTTTTTCATGCAAATTTAACATTGATTTTTAAGCTTCAGTTTATTCAAGAAATTCCTATAATTTATTGAATATGGTTCTCCACTAGGTTTCCCTTCTCTACATGATCTTGTCGTCTCAAAAAGCAAACCGTAAAGGGTTGTCGCCGGGCCGACAAATTATGCCCTCACTAGCCAGAGAGGGAAGCAGGAAACTAGACCAACGAGCCATCGACATCGCCATAGCCTACGCCATCAATATGGAGAGGCTCGAAGAAAAATTAATGAACAAACAACAAATAGAAGTAGCACAACCAAAATCTACATCATGGAAAATGTCGGGGACGAGTGATAGCAGGGGCCCCAAACTGGCACCATAACAACAAGAACCACAACAACGTCGCCAGAAAAAGGACAATCGTTTGGTCGCAAACCCAAAAACCCAGTCGACGACACCATAAAAGGCTGGCCTTGAGTTTCCCAAATTACTAAAAATCCAATGTGATCGACCATGTAAGTTCATTACCATATGGAACATCAAGGAGGGGAGAAGGGAGGGGGGTGCTGACTCCAGCGAGGGAAAGCGGGGACCAGAGAATCTAAAGTGCAGCCGGGCAGGGAGGGAGGCGAGGAGTAGGCGAACTTCCCGCGGTAGGATCTTTTTAGTGTATGGTAAGCTAATGTATGGGGATTTTTAATCCTGCATTATACTAAAGGATTGATTTCCGCATAATTTGCTAGCTAACGACGCATCTAATGTTGTACATATGGATAATAACCTGGCCCTTCTCTGCGACAGTTCCAAGTCTGATCTCAGCAAAGAACTAATTACAATTTTAAACTCATCTCCAAAATAGAATAATGGGCCACCTTGTTTTTATCAAGAAAGATACCGTCGAGTTGAGTATGGTACCTATCGTGCCACAGGATGATGATGCCGACTAGGAACGACGGCATGCACCAAAAAAGGGGTTTGAGAGATCCGGGCGGCGCGACATTTGGATCCGACGAAAATCTTTGTGAAGCGCTATGCTTCCTAGGGGTTGGGTTCGCGGGATAGAGTGGAAATGCGAGCGTGTGGGGTGGCTCTCTAGGCGTGTGGATCATGCATCTTCGTGTTGCAAAGAAAAGGGAGGTGCAGGTGGGAGCTCGAGCAACGGACTTAAACAGGCTGAACCTCGGAATCCGAAAACCAGCCCAATCAATATAAACCTTGAGATGGAACATATACTAGGGACGAAAAATTGTTAGGCATTTTTCGCTATTTAATTAGGCATGTGCCACATGATAGAGACGAAGAAATTAGAAAACGTATTAATTAAATATGTGAAATTAGACATCGCAATTTCTATTCTCGTGTTGATATCATTCTGGTGATTCGCGAGGTCACAATGTAGACCATCTGATGACGATCAGAGAAAGCCACACGTGCCTCTCGTCCCTAGCGTGCAGCCTGCACGAAGTTTTGGCCCGCGGTATGCATGTGGCATTTTCGACCTTCTTTTAATTTTAGCTTTCCAAATAATCCTATAGTTCACTCCAATTCCTGTATTATGATTTTTGGTACTTTTGTGTTATTTTAGATTTTAGATCATACAAGCACTTCTAGAGAGTCGAGATATTTTGTGAAGTCATGTGTTAAATGGGATCACGTGTTTACTTTTTTCTAGAGAAGAAAATGTCACCTGACATGGTATTTCCTTTTTGGATTTGAATTTTGTGTGTGATAGCGGGTTGTCTCTCGCCATCTGCACTATTTCCCATTCTTATATATATTTAAGTTCTTTAATGCAAGTGGCATAAATTATGTGATGTGTGTTTTTAACACAACTCACATTTTTATCTATCCGACATGATATTGTTTATTCTCGTGTAACACTTGAGCGTACAAAACACTTCCGTAATTCACTCCATTTCCTGCAATTTGATTTTTTGTACTTTCGTGTTATTTGAGATTTTAGTTCTGACAAGAGTTTTTAGTCATTTCAAGGAGGTCGACATATTTTTTTAAGGTCATGTGTTAAATTGAGAAATGCCTAGGTAACGTGATTAAACGGATTTGTGGTATTAATATTTGACGATTGAAGAGTGTCTGCATTTAGAGCATACTGAACCAACATTTGGTGAGCACATCACCACAATCCTATGTTGTTTATTCACATGTAAAGAGCTAGGAAAATTAACGTTATGAATATCTTGGTTGTTGATTTTCTTTTATGTTGTTACATGAATTCTAGTATATTATGAAATTTATTCCAAATGACTAGACAAGGCGGTTACAATTAGTTGCCTTGTGTGGAAACATAAGTGCACTATTATATCCAGATCCTGGCATTCATGGTTGAAGCTGATGTGACACCGCCGAACTCCTCAGCTGACGTTGACACAATTAACCAAGCTATTGCTACTCAACAACAATATTGATGCAGTTTCTTCAAACAGTTTAGTTGTTCGAGTATTTGTTGAGCGACAAATGGGATATGATCAGTATCGATGCCAATGTACCACTTCATATAATTTAATTTTTACATTCCTGGCCCCAATATTATTTTCCTTGCCTTATACTATTCCCGCTTAAATGTACTTGGTTGATACTGTTTACCTTTTTTTTCATATTTACTATGTTTTGCAGATTGGGCAAAACTAAGTGTCATTTTACCAATGCAGTGTTGTCCAAATATTGCTTTCCCATTATATGAGTGAAACTTAAGATTGGTAAAGTTTTGTATGGTAAATAAGTTAAATGTAGCTATTTCCCATTTTATTTATTTTGATGGTAGAGCATCGGGAGTAAAGGTACTTTGCACTCTCATACTTCATGTCTTACTTTCCGGCCCCCTTAGCCTAATTTTGTTTTTTTTTCGTCTTGGCATTGTTTGTAGCAATTCAGTTTTTTGATGCAATTTTAACATCGATTTTTAAGCTTCAATTATTGACGAAATTTCTAACATTTATTGAATATGGCTCTCCACTAGGTTGCCCTCCCCTACATGATCTAGTCGTCTCAAAAATCAAAGTGCAAAGGGTTATATCGCCAGGCCGACAAATTATGCTCTCACCGGCCAGAGAGGCCAGCAGGAAACTAGACCAGCGAGCCATCGACATCGCCATAGCCGATGCCATCGATATGGAGAGCCTCAAAGAAAAATTAATGAACAAACAACAAAGAGAAATAGCACTAACAAAATCTACATCACGGACAATGTCGGGGATGAGAGATAGAAGGGCCCCAAACTGGCATCATAACAATAAAAACAACAACAACCTCGCCAGAAAAAGGACAATCATTTGGTCACAAGCCCAAAACCCCGGTCGACGACACCACAAAGGGATGACCTTGAGTTTCCCAAATTACTCAAAATTGAATGCGACCGACCATGTAAGGACATTACTGTTAGGGAACGGGTAGGCTATGCTGGCACAAATCAAAAATGTCTACTGTGTTCATCCTAGGAACCCCTGCAAGTAATTGATCACGGAGCCATGACTTACCTCTTGACGCGTTGTGCAGCGGAAGACTGTCGATCTCCTCCTCCTCGCGATCCCGCGTACAACTCCTCGCGGATCCCATGAATGATTTGTCCAAGCTCCACAAGTGTGGTGCCTCCAAGTTATCCACACGTACAGGGATTGAACATCGCGGTCGTGGTGCTAGCACCGATGTCGCGATCTGGGTGGAGAGAGCGTGGAGGCTAGGTTTTGTGTCTCACACAACTTGTGTGTGATAGGATGCCCACTCCTCACGTATATATAGTCCTTCTAGTGGGCTGCTATATTAGAGACCTATTAGTACTATAAACCCAATTAGATGGATCGCATCCAAACTATGTTTAATACCCTTAAGTGTGTGATCCTATAGGTTCACGTATATATGGACATGGCACGAGTACACTACTCGACCAAGAATCGGTAGCGGCCTCTAGCAAGACGTGCCGACTCCTAAATATACATAAAGATCATATCGGACGAACCTTCCACAATATTGCATACTTTTCCCTTTTCCTCGCGATATTGATCAAGCCCAAGGTGATAACTTGTCATCCTTGTTATAGCTAGATCATATTTCTTGATTTCCTTTACTCGAAAACCCTGAAACACGGTTACTTAACCGAGAGTGCGGCCATATATTTTCCGGATCCAGTCATTCGAGTGGCCAAGATATATCTCTCCGATGTACGGAGGGAAAATCCCATCTTGATCAACCTTGACTCGCGGCATGTTTCTTGACAAACCTGAAAGCTACCGTTATAACTACCCTGTCACGATGTAGCGTTTGATAGCCCAAAAGTAAGCCCTTACATATTCCAAGGACATGCGAAGATTTTAGGTCTATGGAATCAGCATACATATTATATGAAATCAACTGATGACATGAAACAGTATACTATTCTCACAGTGTCTCATGGTGGGTCAGTCCAACTCTATGTTCTCCAACACGAGTCCACATTATTGATCGATAT
Source organism: Alopecurus myosuroides (assembly GCA_028641055.1). Classification (NCBI taxonomy): domain Eukaryota; kingdom Viridiplantae; phylum Streptophyta; class Magnoliopsida; order Poales; family Poaceae; genus Alopecurus; species Alopecurus myosuroides. Next base: position 553,895,505 of record CM054058.1, read on the forward strand.
CTCCATGTCAATGTTCCGTGAAACATGATCATCCATCAATACATGTGCTAGTCACTAACTCGTATGCATACCTCATATGATTATTGACTAGGAACCTATTTAGAATAACATCATAGAGATAATGGATTTCACAATCGAATAACGTATTCATTAACCAATATCATGATAGTTTATTCATGGGACGGAATAACAATTATCCTTATTTAGATATTCATAAACATATGGAAATATCATCATCAATATGATTGCATCTAGGGAATATTTCTAACAAGTACCATATGGAAGATCGGGGAGGGGAGAAGGTAGGTGGGGTGATGCCTCTAGCAAGAGAACGCGAGGACTGGAGAATCCGAGGTGGAGCTGGGCAGGGAGGGAGGCAAGGAGGAGGCGAACTTGTCGTGGTAGGACCTATTTAGTGTATGGTAAGCTAATGTATAAGGAGTTTTAATCCTGCATTATAGTAAAGGATTGATTTATGCTTAATTTGCTAGCGAACGACGCATCTAATCTTGTTGTACATATGGATAATAACCTGGCCTTTCTCTGTGGCACTTCCAAGTATGATCTCAGCAGAGAACTAATTAAAATTTTAAACCGTCAAGTTGAGTATGGTACCTAGCGTGCCGCAGGATGATGATGCCGACTAGTCATAGCTTGCACCAGAAAATCTGTTTAAGAAATCCACGCGGTGCAACATCGGGATTCGATGAAAATATTTGTGAAGTGCCATGCTTCCTAGGGGTTGGGTTCACCGGACGGAGTGGAAATGCGTGCATATGGGATGGCTCTCTAGGCGTGTGGATCATGCCTATTCATGGTGCAAAGAAAGGGGAGGTTCCGATGGGAGCCCGACCAACGGACTTAAACAGGTTGAATCTCGGAAGCCAAAAACTAGTCCAATCAACGTAAACCTTCATATGGAAAATATACTAGGCAAGAAAAATTGTTAAACCTTTTTAGCTATTTAATTAGCCATGTGCTACATGACGGAGACGATTAAATTAGCAAACAGATTAATTAAATATATGATTAATTAAATATCGCAATTTCTATTCTCGTGTTGCCATCATTCTGGTGATTCGCGAGGTCACAATGTAGACTGTCCGATGACGATCAGAGAACCACGCACGTGTCTCTCGTCCCTAGCGCGCAGCCTCCACGACGTTTAGGCCCGCTGTATGTGTGTGGCATTTTTGACTTTTTAAATTTAAGCTTTCCAAATACTTTTATAGTTCAGTTCATTTCCGGAATTATGATTTCTGCTAGTTTTGTGTTATTTTAGATTTTAGTTCACACAAGCACTTCTAGAGAGTCGGGATATTTTGTAAAGTCATGTGTTAAATTGGATCACGTGTTGACTTTATTCAGAGAAGAAAATGACACCAGGCATGGTATTTTCTTTTAAGATTTGGATTTTGTGTGTGATAACAGGTTGTCTCCCGCCATCTGCATTATTTCCCATCCTGATATATTTATGTTCTTTATTGCAAGTAACATAAAATATCTGATGTGTGTTTAACACAAATTACATTTTTCTCTATCAGACATGATCATGTTTGCTCTTATGGAACATTTGAGCTTACAAAACACTTCTATAATTCACTCAATTTCCTGCAATTTGATTTTTACTACTTTCGTGTTATTTGAGATTTTAGTTCCGACAAGATTTCTTGGTCACTTCAAGGAAGTCGAGATATGTTGCAACGTCATGTGTTAAATTGAGAAATTCCTAGGTAAGTGATTAAACGGATTTGTGGGATTAATATTTGACGGTTGAAGAGTGTCTGCAATTGGAGCACACCACCACAATCCCATGTTTTTTATTCACATGTAAAGAGCTAGAAAAATTAATGTTGTGAATATATTGGTTGTTGATTTTCTTTTATGTTGTTACATGAAGACTAATGTATTATGAAATTTAGTCCAGATGGCTAGACAAGGCGGTTACTATTAGTCGCCTTGTGTGTAAACAGCAGTGCACTATTGTATCGAGATCCTGGCGTTCATGGTTGAAGCTGATGTGACACCGCCGAACTCCTCAACTGATATTGACACAATTGACAAAGCTATTGCTACTGAACAAAAATATTGATGCAGTTTCTTCCAATGGTTTAGTTGTTCGAGTATTTATTTAGAGATAGATGGGGTATGATCAGTATCGATGCTCATGTACCACTTCATATAATTCAATTTTTACATTCCTGACCCCCATATATTAATTTCCTTTGCCTTATACTATTCCCGCTCAAATGTACTTGGTTGATAATGTTTACCTTTTTTCATATTTTTCCTCTGTTTTGCAGATTGGGCAAAACTAAGTGTCATTTTACCAAAGCCGGGTTGTCCAAATATTGGTTACCCATTGTATGAGTGAAACTTAAGATTGGTAAATTTTTGTATGGTAAATAAGTTAAATGTATAGCTATTGCATTTCTTTTATTTTGATGGTAGAACATCGGGAGTAAATGTACTTTGGACTCTCATAATTCATGTCTTTCTTTCCGGCCCCCTTAGCCTAATTTTGTTTGTTTTTTCATCTTGGCATTGTTTGTGGCAATTTGAGTTTTTTTCATGCAATTTTAACATTGATTTTAAAGCTTAAATTTATTGACAAAATTTCTAACATTTGTTGAATATGGCTCTCCACTAGGTTGCCCTCCCCCACATCATCTAGTCGTCTCAAAAAGCAGGGTGCAAAGGTTTATCGCCGGGCCGACAAATTATGCTCTCACCAGCCAGAGAGGCCAGCAGGAAACTAGACCAGCGAGCCATCAACATCGCCATAGCCGACACCATCGATATGGAGAGCCTCGAAGAAAAATTAATGAACCAAAAACAAAGAGAAGTAGCACCAACAAAATCTACATCACGGACAATGTCGGGGACGAGAGATAGCAGGGGCCCCAAACTAGCACCATAACAACAAAAAGAACAACAACCTCGCCAAAAAAAATGACAATCATTCAGTCGCAAGCCCAAAACCCTTGTCGACGAAACCACAAAGGGCCGACCTTGAGTTTTCCAAATTACTCAAAATTGAATGCGACCGACCATGTTAGGACAGTACTGTTAGGGAACGGGTAGGCTATGCTGGCACAAATAAAAAATATCTACCGTGTTCATCCTAGGAACCCCTGCAAGTAATTGATCACAGAGCCATGAATTACCTCTTGAAGCGTTGTGCAGCGGAAGACTGTCGAGTAGCGCGTCGCTGCCGATATCCTTCTCCTAGCGATCCTGCGTACAACTCCTCGCGGATCCCATGAACGATTCGTCCAAGCGCCACAATTGTGGCGCCTCCAAGGTATCCATACGTATAGGGATGGAACATCGCGGTCGTGGTGCTAGCACCGATGTCGCGATCTGGGTGGAGAGAGTGCGGCCGGTAGGTTTTGTGTCTCACACAACTTGTGTACTATGCTGCCCGCTCCTCACGTATATATAGTCCTTCTAGTGGGCTGCTACATTAGAGACTCATTAGTACTATAAACCCAATTTTATGGATCGTATCCAAACTATGTTTCATACCCCTTAAGTGTGTGACCCTATAGGTTCACGTATATATGGACATGGCACAAGTACACTACTGGACCAAAAATCGGTAGCGGCCTCCAGCAAGACGTGCCGACTACTAAATATACGTAAATATCATATCGGACGAACCTTCCACAATATTGCATACTTGTTCCCTTTGTGTAGCGATATTGATCAAGCCCAACGTGATAACTTGTCATCCTTGTTATAGCTAGATCATATTTATCGATTTCCAAGACTCGGAATCCCTGAAACACGGTTACTTAACCGAGAGTGCGGCCATATATTTTCCGGATCCAGTCATTCGAGTGGACAAGACATATCTCTCCGATGTACGGAGGGAAAATCTCATCTTGATCAACCATGACTCGCGGCATGTTTCTTGACAAACCTGAAAGCTACCGTTGTAACTACCCTGTCACGATGTAGCGTTTGATAGCCCCAAAGTAAGCCCTTACACATCCCAAGCACATGCGAAGATCTCAGATCTATGGAATCAGCATATGTATTATATGAGATCAACTGATGACATGAAACAATATACTATGCTCACAGTGTCTCATGGTGGGTCAGTCCAACTCCCTGTTCTCCAACACGAGTCCACATTATTGATCGACATCTCCATGTCAATGATCCGTGAAACATGATCATCCATCAATACATGTGCTAGTCACTAACTCGTATGCATACCTCATATGATTATTGACTAGGAACCTATTTAGAATAACATCATAGAGATAATGGATTTCACAAACGAATAACGTATTCATTAACAAATATCATGATAGTTTATTCATGGGACGGAATAACAATTGTTCTTATTTAGATATTCATAAACATATGGAAATATCATCATCAATATGATTGCCTCTAGGGCATATTTATAACAAGCATCATATGGAAGATCGGGGAGGGGAGAAGGTAGGTGGGGTGCTACCTCTAGCAAGAGAACGCGGGGACTGGAGAATTCGAGGTGGAGCCGGGCAGGGAGGAGGCGAACTTGTCGTGGTAGGATCTGTTTAGTGTATGGTAAGCTAATGTATAAGGAGTTTTAATCCATCATTATAGTAAAGGATTGATTTCTGCTTAATTTGCTAGCTAACGACGCATCTAATCCGGTTGTTCATATGGATAATAACCTGGCCCTTCTCTGTGGCAGTTCCAAGTCTGATGTCAGCAGAGAACTAATTACAATTTTAAACTCATCTCCAAAATAGAATAATGGGCCAACATGTTTTTATCACGTGAGATACCGTCGAGTTGAGTATGGTACCTAGCGTGCTGTAGGATGATGATGCCGACTAGTCACAGCGTGCACCAGAAAATCTAATTGAGACATCCAAGCGGTGCAACATCGGGATCCGATGAAAATATATGTGAAGTGCTTTGCTTCCTAGGGGTTGGGTTCATCGGACGGAGTGGGAATGCGAGCGTATGGGATGGCTCTCTAGGCATGTGGATCATGCCTATTCATGGTGCAAAGAAAGGGGAGGTGCAGGTGGGAGCCAAAAACTAGTCTGATCAACGTAAACCTTCAGATGGAAAATATACTAGGCAAGTTAAGCCTTTTGAGCTATTTAATTAGCCATGTGCCACACAACAGAGATTATTAAATTAGCACACAGATTAACTGAATATATGATTAATTAAATATCGCAATTTCTATTCTCGTGTTGCCATCATTCTGGTGATTCGCGAGGTCACAATGTAGACTGTCCGATGACGATCGGAGAAACCCGCACGTGTCTCTTGTTCCTAGCGTGCAGCCTCCATGACGTTTAGGCCCGCTGTATGTGTGTGGCATTTTCGACTTTTTAAATTTAAGATTTCCAAATACTTTTATAGTTCACTCCATTTCCGGAATTATGATTTCCGGTAGTTTTGTGTTATTTTGGATTTTAATTCACACAAGCACTTCTAGAGAGTCGAGATATTTTGTAAAGTCATGTGTTAAATTGGATCACATGCGTGTTGACCTTTTTTCCGAGAAGAAAATGTCACCTCACATGGTATTTCCTTTTAAGATTTGGATTTTGTGTGTGATACCAATTTGTCTCCCGCCATGTGCATTATTTCTCATCCTTATATATTGCAAGTAACATAAATTATCTGATGTGTGTTTTTAACACAAATCACATTTTTCTCTATCATACATGACCATGTTTGCGCTTATGTAAAATTTGAGCTTACAAAACACTTCTGTAATTCACTCAATTTCCTGCAATTTGATTTTTGATACTTTCGTGTTATTTGAGATTTTAGTTCCGATAAGATTTCTTGGTCACTTCAAGGAAGTCGAGATATTTTGAAACGTGATGTATTAAATTGAGAAATTCCTAGGTAACATGATCAAACGGATTTGTGGGATTAATATTTGACCATTGAAGAGTGTCTGCAATTGAAGCATACTAAACCAACATTTGGCGAGCACATCACCACAATCCCATGTTGTTTATTCACATGTAAAGAGCTAGAAAAAATAATGTTGTGAATATCTTGGTTGTTGATTTTCTTTTATGTTGTTACATGAAGTCTAATGTATTATGAAATTTATTCCAGATGACTAGACAAGGCGGTTACAATTAGCCGCCTTGTGTGTAAACATCAATGCACTATTGTATCCAGATCCTGGCGTTCATGGTTGAACCTGATGTGACACCGCCGAACTCCTCAACTGACATTGACACAATTGACAAAGCTATTGCTACTGAACAAAAATATTGATGCAGTTTCTTTGAATGGTTTAGTTGTTCGAGTATTTGTTTAGCGATTAACGGGGTGTGATCAGTATCGATGGTCATGTACCACTTCATATAATTCAATTTTTACATTCCTGACACCCATATATTATTTTCCTTTGCCTTATACTATTCCCGCTTAAATGTACTTGGTTTATATTGTTTACCTTTTTTCATATTTTTACTCTGTTTTGCAGATTGGGAAAAACCAAGTGTCATTTTACCAAACCGGGGTTGTCCAAATATTGTTTTCCCGTTGTATGAGTGAAACTTAAGATTGGTAAAATTTTGTATGGTAAATAAGTCAAATGTATAGCTATTTTGCATTTCTTTTATTTTGATGGTAGAACATTGGGAGCAAATGTACTTTGCACTCTCATACTTCCCGTCTTTCTTTCCGGCCCCCCTTAGCCTATTTTTGTTTGATTTCTCATCTTGGCATTGTTTGTAGCAATTGAGTTTTTTCATGCAATTTTAGCATCGATTTTAGGGATAAATGGGGTGTGATCAGTATCGATGGTCATGTACCACTTCATATAATGCAATATTTACATTCCTCACACCCCCCCCCCACACACACACATCATCATCTAGTCGTCTCAATAAACAAGGTGCAAACGGTTACCGCCGGGCCGAAAATGTTTGCTCTCACCAGCCAGAGAGGCCAGCGGGAAACTAGACAAACGAGCCATCGACATTGGCATAGCCGACGCCGGCGATATGGAGAGGCTCGAAAAAAAATTAATGAACAAACAACAAAGAGAAGTAGCACCACCAAAATCTACATCAGGGACAAAGTCGGGAACGAGAGATAGCAGGGGCCCTAAACTGGCACCATAACAACAAAAACACCAACAACCTCGCCAAAAAAAAAGAACAATCGTTTCGTCGCAAACCCAAAACCCCAGTCGGCGACACCACAAAGGGCCGACACCCCAATAAAAATTGAATGTGATCGGCCATGTAAGGACAGTACCATATGGAAGATCGGGGAGGGGAAAAGGGAGGTGGGGTGCTGACTCCAGCGATGAACGCGGGGACCGGAGAATTCAAGGTGAAGCCGTGCAGGGAGGGAGGCGAGGAGGAGGTGAACTTTTCGTGGTAGGGTCTGTTTAGTGTATGGTAAGCTAATGTATAAGGATTTTTAATCCTGCATTATAGGAAAGAACTGATTTCCGCTTAATTTGCTCGATAACGACGCATCTAATCCCGTTGTACATATGGATAGTAACCTAGCCCTTCTCTGCATCAGTTCCAAGTCTGATCTCAGCAGAGAACTAATTTCAATTTTAAAATCGTCTCCAAAAATAGAAAAATGGGCCAATATATTTTTATCATGTAAGATACCGTCGAGTTGAGTATGGTACCTATTGTGCCGCAGGATGATGATGCCGACTAGTCACAGCGTGAACCAGAGGTGTTTGACACATCCGCGCGGTGTGACATCTGGATCTGATGAAAATCTTTGTGAAGTGCCATCCTTCCTAGGGGTTGGGTTCACCGGACGGAGTGGGAATGCGAGCGTGTGGGCGGCTCTCTAGGCATGTGGATCATGCATCCTCGTGGTGCAAAGAAAGGGGAGGTGTAGGTGGGAGCCTAAGCAATAGAATTAAAAAGGTTGAATCTCGGAAGCCGAAAACCAGCCCAATCAACATAAACCTTGAGATGGTACATATACTAGGCACGAAAAATTGTTAGGCATTTTAAATATTTAATTAGGAATGTGCCACATGATAGAGATGAAGAAATTAGCAAACAGGTTAATTAAATATGTGATTAATTAAATATCGCAATTTCTATTCTCGTGTCGATATCATTCTGGTGATTCGCAAGGTCACAACGTAGACTGTTCGATGACTATCAGAGAAAGCTGCAATGGTATCTTGCCCCTACCAGGCGGCCTCCACGGCGTGTGCCCACGGTATGCGTGTGGCATTTTCGAAGTTTTTTTAATTTAACCTTACCAAATACTTTTTTAGTTCACTCCATTTCATGTATTATGATTTTTGGTATTTTTGTGTTATTTTAGATTTTAGTTCACACAAGAACTTCTAGAGAGTTGAGATATTTTGTAAAGTCGTGTGTTAAATTTTAACACGTATTGACCTTTTCCCAAAGAAGAAAATGTCAGCTGACATGGTATTTCCTTTTAAGATTTGAATTTTGTGTGTGATAATAGGTTGTCTCTCGCCATCTGCAATATTTTCCAATATTATATAAATTTATGTTCTTTATGGCAAGTAGCATAAATTATTTGATGTGTGTTTTTAACACAACTCACATTTTTCTCTATCAGACATGATAATATTTGTTCACATTTAAGCTTACAAAACAATTCTGTAGTTCACTCCATTTCCTGCAATTTGATTTTTGGTACTTTTTGATATTTAGTTCCGACAAGAGTTTTTTGTCACTTATAGGAAGTATTTTGTAAGGTCATGCGTAAAATTGAGAAATGCCTACATAATGTGATTAAACGGATTTGTGGTATTAATATTGGGCGATTGAAGAGAGTCTGGAACTGGAGCATATTGAACCAACGTTTGGCGAGCACATCGCCAAAATCCCATGTTGTTTATTCACATGTAAAGAGCTAGGAAAATTAATGTTGTGAATCTGTTGGTTGTTGATTTTCTTTTATGTTGTTACATGAAGTCTAATATATTATGGAATTTATTCCAGGTGACTAGAAAAGGCGACTAATTGTCTGTGCTAGAAATGGCCTACACCCATTCGTCCCGGTTGTCCTAGCACCCGGGATGCCTAGGGTGGCCCACGTGGCAGGGCGCGCATGAGCTGGCTAGGGGCTACGCGTCCCGGTTCTTACCACGAACCGGGATGAATTCCCCCTCTGCCGCGGCAGCTGTTTGGCCTTTTTCTCTGCCATGGCAGAGTTTTTTTTTCTGTTTTCTTTTTTATTTTATGTTTTGCGATCCCCACGGACCTCACGGTGGCCCCTCCCCGGACCTCCCGGATCCCATGATAAGAGAAGAGCCCCGATGGCCCCTCCCCGGATCCTAGGAAAAGAGAGAGCCCCTGTGGCCCTTCCCCGGACATCCCGGATGCCACGAGAAGAGAGGAGCCCGGTGGCCCCTCCCCGGACCTCGCGGATCCCATGAGAAGAGAGTAGCCTCGGTGGCCTCTCCCCGGACCTCCCAGATCCCACCAGTGAATAAGTAATGCATATATATAGCAAAAGAAAGAACACGTACTTATATTACAGAATCAAAGTATGTCGAGCATATTACATGACCGCTGAATGAATTACAAAATCAAGTTCATCCAAGCACGCTATAAGAGCGATAGTATTCTCCATTTACATTTAGGACCTGCATCTAAGAAGCCGGCAATTTCCTCCTTAATTGCTCGTATGTGGTCCCTTGGTAGAAGACCATCCCGGAGCCGTTCAATCTAATATAAAGAAAAGTGGTCAATATATATTAATAGAACTAAGTAACTATAATAGATGGGAATAAGAAAAATTGATGACTGACGTACATGAAGTTTGTTTAAATCTCTGCCCTTGTCATAGGTCGTCTGACGAATGAAATCACAGACGTAGTATCCACATAAGTTATTCCCATCTCCCTTTTGCAAGAACTTTACGAGAACATGTTTCAATCAAAATAATAATCAACCATGATAATGGTATCGAAACTAGAATCAAGGAGATGCACGGATCTCCACGCCTCGTATTGTTCCCTTGTGAGATCCTGGGTTTGCTCTAGGGTATAGTCGTAAGGTAACTTGGGTAGCTCCTTTGGTACCTTTGGGAGGGGCGACCGTGGATGTTTCGGTGATTTTTTACGACCCCACAGAAACTTAGTGGGCGGAGACGGCTAACTGATACGTCTCCAACGTATCTATAATTTCTGATGCTCCATGATAATATTATGCCAATTGCTAAATGTTTTCTCCCTTCTTGATAGCATTTTTACACGTTTTCCGGGACTAACCTATTAAAAAGATGCCAAGTGCCAGTTCTCTGTTTTCTGCTGTTTTTTATTTCAGAAAAGTGATTCTGGAAATATTTTCGGAATTGGACCCCACAAAGCCCGAAGTGCCTATTTTCCCCGGAGCATCCAGAAGACCAAAGAGGAGTCGAAGACGGGCACCAGGGGGCACACCATTGGGTGCCCCCCCCTTTGGCCGCGCCAGCTGGTGGTCTGGGGCCCAGGGCTCCACCGCCTCTGCCCTTTCGCCTATTTATTCCCCCCGGGTGGAAAACCCTAGGCACCTGATCAAAAATACCTGAAAAGTTCCACAGTCGCCATCGTTGTCAACCCTAGATCAGGGGGGTTCTGAAGCTGTCTCCCGGCACCCTGCCGGAGAGGAAATCATCACCGGAGGCTTCTCCATCACCATGCCTGCCTCCGGAGTGATGCGTGAGTAGTTCATCCTTGGACTACAGGTCCATAGCAGTAGCTAGATGGTTGTCTCCTCCTCATATGCCTACATGTTTAGATCTCGTGAGCTGCCTAACATAACCGAGATTGTTCCTATGTAATTCTATGTGCTGTGTTTACTGGGATCACATGAATATTGAACTTATGCCAAGTTGATTATAGTCTTTATTGCATATGCAATTTGTGATCTTGCATGCTTTCCGTTGCTATTGGTTGCTCTGGCCAAGTAGTTGCTAGTGACTCCAAGAGGGAGTATTTATGCTCGATAGTGGGTTCATGCCTCCTTTTCGCCTTACTCGAGTGACAGAAATGTGACGGGGGAGGATATGATGTTGCCACTAGGGAGAAAACAACGGTGTGAGTGACCGCGTGTACAATCATTGCTTACTTTACACACTTTGTTTAATGCAATTATCTTTTGCTTGCAACTTAATACCTAAGGGAGTTCGGATGATAACCTGAGGGTGGATTATTAGTCATAGATGCAGTTGGATTACAGTCTATGTATATTGTTGTAATGCCCGCACTAAATATCATAGTAGTCTTCATGTCATGAATGTGCACTACGGTGCAACCTTTATTTGTTAATTGCACGGTTGTAATTTCTTCACCCAGCATGCTATATTTTATGGAGAGACACCACTAGTGAACCTATGAACCCAGTCCATTTTGCTACACTGTTAAACAAAACACTACAATTTCCTACTTTCTTTACTTACTGCAAGCATACACTATTTTCCACACTATACGTCTAATCTTTGTTTTCAGCAAGACCGGTGAGATTGACAACCTCACTGTACCATTGGGACAAAGTATTTTGGTTGTGTTGTGTGCAGGTTCCGCGTTGTTGCTCACACCGGTGAGCCATCACCACCATCAGTGGCATCAACCTTCCGAAGATCCTCTTTATCCTACTGGATTGATAACCTTGGTTCTTAACTGAGGGAAGTTCTTACCGCTATACTCATCACACCGTCCTCTTTGGGTTCCCAACACGCCATCACAAGCAGCAAGAATTCCTAGCACCATCAAGGTGTAGCAAAAGAATTTCGGGCGCCGTTGTCAGGGAGGAAGAAGTCTTCTGGAAAGGGGAGTCTCTCACTCTCAACCTCTTTATTTTGTTTATTGTCTTGTTTTTATTTTTTGTCTTGTTTTTCTTCTTTATATAAAAAACACAAAAAAATAGTTCTTATTTTAGTTGTTATTTTTGCTTTATCATGCTTGCTATCAATGTTTGATGTCTTTGAAACTAGATCTTTTAGGCAAGGTGGGTTCACGGATGAACAACAAAAACATCATAAGGAACACCGCTTGTCACAAAAAGGGGTACACTTATGGGAGCAAATTAATAAATTGCATGACTATGCTAAAAACTTGTGCTCTACTAATAATGTTACTTATTGCTTTGATAAATCTTGTTGCCTTAGGAGGTATAAACACCTCCCTTTTCAATGTGAGTATAATGATAATGTTACCATATCTTCTTATGTTAAGTGAAATTATGAATTATATGATGTGGAACAAATTGAAGAATTTATTGCTTGGAAGGGTACATTCGAAATTGCCTATTTGCTTGAAAGTATTGATGATGCACCTTATAAATATGAGATTTATGCTATAGTTGAATATTGCTTTGATAATTACAAGGATTGTAACTACTACATAATTGAATATCTTAATAAATTCTCACGACCTAAGGAAGTAACTGATGCCTCGCAGGAGCCTATGGAAGAACAAATTGTCGAATCTGGAAGCTCAAGAGGAGGAAGAATGGAGGTACTCATGTCTACCTCCCAATGATAGTAACTCTTTAACTCATACATTATTTGATGAAATTCATACTTGCTATACTTGTGACTTTGATACTACTATGAATGAAACTTGTGAGAATGATATTTCTACTGTTATTTATGATAATCCATGCTTCTAGGATAAATCTTATGATAATGCTCTTCATGATGGTCCTATGTTACTTAATGTTATAAATCATAATTCTACTGAAATAGGATTGCTAAATGTGTCCTATACCGTTTAAGAGTAACAATTATCTTGTTTTGCTATTTCTAGAAGTGGGGAAAAGAAGAGATTTTAAATTTTGATCCCACTGTTTTTGAGCTTGATATGAATTGTGTGCTTTTAGACCATGACAAACATGCTTTATGTGATAATTATGTTGTTGAGTTTGTTCATGATGCTACTGAAAATTATTATGAGAGAGGAAAATATGGTTGAAAGAATTTTCATGTTACTAATACATCTCTCTTTGTTGAAGTTTTGAAGTTGCTCTGTTCTACCTTCCCATGATTTCTAGTTTGAGCTTCTTTAATTTATTTCTATACAAGATTCCTATGCATAGAAAGTGGGTTAGACTTAAATTTGTTTTATACTTGATTCTTGATACTCTCTTTTGATTTAATTCATATTTCTAATGTGAGCATGTTTTTTTCCAATTGAAAATACTTGACTTGCTTTTTATGCCTACCTCAAAGGCGTTAAAGAAAAGCGCTACCGGGAGACAACTCGTTTTATTCTCTGTTTTCAACCTGTTTTCCGTCGTTTTCTTTTGTTTTCTCTGCACCTGGGTGTTTTCTATTTCCTTAGCAACCCCACTGTATCTTTTATTTTGTGTTTTTATTGAGCCAAGTAAAGCCTCTAGTGGAAAGTTGAGACTATATTTCAGATTTGTGCGCAGGAAACAGATTTCTGCTGTCCACTGTTAAATTCGTATAAAATCGCAGAAAATATAAAATGACCTGATTTTTTTTGTGCGTAATCCCAGGCTGTATGCGAAACTTTTCTAAAAAAAGATCATCTTTACCTGTTGTCCTACTTTGACAGAATTCTGCTAATAATTGCATTTGCATCTTAATCTCTTTCTTTTTGTGTTCTTTTGAGAAAAGGAGTTTTAAAAGAACTTGTGACAGTAGCTAATGTGTTTTTGAGTTTTAGGCATGTGTTGAAACTGAACCATGTGAATTTATTATTTCGATTTGATTAACGTTGCTAATGAAGATTGTGAGAAGTTTGGTGTGAAGGAAGTTTTCAAGGGTCAAGAGAAGATGATTATATGACGTGATCAAGAAGAGTGAAGAGCCTAAGCTTGGGGATGGCCCGGTGGTACATCCCAGCAAAGTCCAAGAAGACTCAAGCGTCTAAGTTTGGGGATGCCCAAGGCATCCCCTTCTTCATCAACAAATTATCAGGTCACTTCTAGTGAAACTATATTTTTATTCGGTCACATCTTATGTGCTTTACTTGGAGCATCTTTTATTTTTTTCATTAAGTTTGTTTTTATTTTTGCAATAATCTTGGTTAGACCCCAGCATTATTTAATTGGATAGTGACGCGCTCCGCTTTTTCATGGGAATACTTTCTATTCTTAATCTTTGTCTGGTTGCTGCATATATTTACCTCCTGTTTTGCATGCATCTCTTATCAGAGTTGTTAGTTTTATTAGTGTTATGTGAGTACTCTCATGTTTGCTTCATGTATCATAAAGAGTATTTTTGTTAAAACATATCGTGTATGGTGCTTGTTAGGAAAAGAAACTGCTGCTTGAAGTAGAATTTATAACAATGCAAGTAGAAGCTTGTATAGACTGTGGCTAGAACTTTTTCATGCCATGCTAAATGTTATTTTAGTTTTAAAGCCTTGTGGTTATTGAGTAGCATGAATAGCCTCAAATAGCTGAGAGAGTTTAATATGCCATTTAAAGATTCATGAGTTGTTCTTGTCATAAGGAAGCATAAATTTATGGTATTCTCCTTTGAATGTTTTATTTGGTAGACTTGGCGCATGCTCACACCATGTTTATGACTATGAACCAGTCACGAATAGCCTCCATGACCACTTACTTTTTGAACTTGTGATACCGCGTATGCTTTAATTAATGATGTTTATGTCTCCATGCATGATTATGGCTCTTATGCTCTCTTGATTTGTCGCTCCCAGTATTTTGCTAGCCTCCACCTGTACTGAGTATGAGCTCTACTCGTGCATCCAACTCCCTTAAACCAAAAGATTTCCCATTGTGTCCACCATACCTACCTACATGTGGTATTTAACTGCCACTCCAAAGTAAATTTCTCATGTGTTACCTTTAAAGCTTTCAAAACTACTCCTGCTTTATGTTCCTGTTTTTGCTCATGAGGATGTCAATGGAGAATCTTTATCTCACTTGTTGATTGGATTTCACACCCTGGACTAGTGGCTTCATCCGCTTATCCAAATGATAGAAGAGCTGGCAGCGGGGTGCCCAGCCCCAAATTAATGCAAACAAATTCTCTTCACTCTTTTTGCCCCTGATTTTTCAGTCAAAGCATAATTGTGTAAACAAAAGGGAAAGAGGGATGACCTTCTACCCAGATGCGTCCTTCATATGGGAGCCACTCTTGTGAATCCAGTTAGCTTGTGACATACTGTATTTTTTGTTTACCATTCGTTGACATTGGCATACATCTCCCAAAATATAGACACTCCTCCATGGTATGTGATTGTTGGCAGGCACCCGAGGATTCGGTTAGCCATGGTTTATGAAAGATGGATGGGAGGAGTGTAAAACTTTTAATACCTCTGTTTAATAAAATAAAAAGCTCTAGAACATGAGTGATCCCTGCTTCCCTCTGCGAAGGGCCTTTCTTTTACTTTTATGTTCAGTTTCCATCTTCTAACTTTATGCACAGTTGAGAGAGCATTTTTGCCATTCTGAGTTCTATGTGCATTTGTCCCATAAACATCAATAATTGATTCATGATGTGATATTTTTTGTTCTTAATTTATTTTCTCTAGTCTTCCTCATGAACTTTGAAGGTGTCCTGGCATTTATGTTTTATCCCACTCTTAAGGACTAGTGAAATACCACTTTGCCATGCTTTCTCTATACTTGAAACAAACGTTTATCTTTCTTTGCATTATTATTCATGATCCTTTATTTGAGATACTCTTCATGATGCAAAGTGTTTGCTATGCTTTATTATTAAAGTTCTATTTATCATGTTTGTGTTTGAAGTTCTATGATCTCAGCGTACATATGCTTTTACATTATAATGATCGAGTTTATGTTAGTAGCATGTCACCTAAGAAATTATTGTATTTTATCGTTTACCTACTCGAGGACGAGGAGGAACTAATCTTGGGGATGCTTGATACGTCTCCAACGTATCTATAATTTCTGATTCTCCATGATCATATTATGTCAATTGCTACTTGTTTTCTCCCCTATTTATAGCATTTTTATACGTTTTCCGGGACTAACCTATTAACAACACGCCAAGTGCCAGTTCCTTGTTTTATGTTGTTTTTTGTTTCAGAAAAGTTGTTCTGGAAAGATTCTCGGAATTAGACCCCACAAAGCCCGAAGTGCCTATTTTCCCCGGAAGCATCCAAACCACCGAATAGGAGTCGAAAATGGGCAACACAGGGGCCACACCATAGGGTGGCGCGGGTCCCCCCGGGTCTCACCACCTATGGTTGTGGGGGCCCTGGAGCTCCACCTCCTTTTCCCTTTCTCCTATTTAATCCCCCCGGATGGAAAACCCTAAGCACCTGATCAAAAAACCCGAAAACTTCCACAGCCGTCGTCACCGTCAACCCTAGATCAGGGGGGGTTCTGAAGCTGTTTTCGGCATCCTGCCGGAGAGGAGATCATCACCGGAGGCCTCTCCATCACCATGCCTTCCTCCGGAGTGATGCGTGAGTAGTTCATCCTTGGACTACGGGTTCGTAGCTGTAGCTAGATGGTTGTCTTCTCCTAATATGCCTCCATGTTTAGATCTCGTGAGTTGCCTATCATGATCGAGATTGATATTATGTAATTCTATAAGCTGTGTTTGCTGGGATCTGATGAATATTGAACTTATGCCAAGTTGATTATAGTCTTTATTTGCATATGCTATTTGTGATCTTGCATGCTTTCCGTTGCTAGTGGTTGCTCTGGCCAAGTAGTTGCTAGTGACTCCAAGAGGGAGTATTTATGCTCGATAGTGGGTTCATGCCTCCTCACCACCTTGCTCGAGTGACAGAAACGTGAAGGGGGGATGTGCTGTTGCCATTAGGGAGAAAACAACAGTGAGAGTGCCCGTGTGCATAATCATTGCTTACATTACACACTTTGTTTAATGCAGTTATCTGTTGCTTGCAACTTAATACCTAAGGGGGTTCGGATGATAACCTGAGGGTGGATTATTAGTCATAGATGCATATGTATGTCGTTCTATGTATATTGTTGTAATGCCCGCACTAAATATCATAGTAGTCTTCATGTCATATATGTGCACTATGGTGCAACCTCTGTTTGTCCAATTCCCAGCTGTAACTTGTTCACCCAGCATGCTAACTTTTATGGAGAGACACCACTAGTGAACCTATGAACCCCGGTCCATTTTTCCACACTATTAAACAAACAATAATGATTTCCTGCTTTCTTTACTTACTGCAAAAATACATCATTTTTCCACACTATACGTCTAATCTTTGTTTTTACCAAGAGCGGTGAGATTGACAAACTCGACGTATTGTTGGGACAAAGTATTTTGGTTGTGATGTGTGCAGGTTCCACGTTGTTGCTGACACCGGTGAAGCGCCAGCACCACCGTTAGTGGCATCAACCTTCCTGAGATCCTCTTCCTCCTATTGGATTGATAACATTGGTACTTAACTGAGGGAAATTCTTGCCGCTTGCTCATCACACCCTCCTCTTGGGGTTTCCAACAACTTCATCCACTCTGCCATCAACAAGAATTTTTGGCGCCGTTGCCGGGGAGGAAGAAGTCTTCTGGCAAGGGGAGTCTCTCACTCTCAACCTCTTTATTTTGTTTATTGGCTTGTTTTTATTTTTGTCTTGTTTTTCTTCTATTTATCAAAAACACACAAAAAATATTGTTCTCATTCTAGTTGTTATTTTTGTCTCTACGTTGATTATTCTCATCATGTTGTTCCCTAAGTTCACCTTGAAAGATTTGTCGGTAGGGAGTGGTTCTATACTTGGAAAGGACATTATCAAAGAATTCTTTGGTCATGTTAGTAAGCATGATAACTTTGACAAAAAATCCATAGTAGAACTTGCTCCCAATTACGAGACTGCTGCAACTTCTTTAGTTCATATGTTAGAAGCTAGGTTTGTTAATCTCCATACCATAATGCAACATATGTTCCTCAACTTGAATAGCATTGAAGATGTTGAGAAAAGAAACTTCATCTTAGAAACTATGCTTAAAGAATTTGGAGATGTTGCTATAGAAGCTAGGAAAGTCTTTGATCGTTTTAATATGCTTGGATAATGTGTAGACATTATTGGTTCTCTAGAAAAACCTGAATCTAATAATGAAAACAATGATAAAATACCAATCCCTTTTAAATTATTGGCACTGCACGAAGCCCAGGAAAAGAATTTTGATTGGATTGTTCCTGAAAATTTATTTGATGAGGATAGTAGGCCTAAAATTACTAAGAGAGGAGCTTCTGAAATTCACTTAGATAAAATACAATGCATTATTAAATAATTGCCAACTCTTAATTTGAACATGTCACTTGAAAATACTTGAGTTTCCCTTTTATGCCTAGCTGAAAGGCGTTAAAGAAAACCGCTACCGGGTGACAACCCGTTTTATTTCGTTGTTTTCAACCCGTTTTATTTCGTTTTCTTTGTTGTGCTTTGTACCTGGGTGTTTACTAATTCCTTAGCAACCGCGATGTATCTTTTCTTTTGAGTTTTTGTTGAGCCAAGTAAAGCCTCTAGTGGAAAGTTGAGTCTATATTTCGGATTTCTGCGCAGGAAATAGATTTCTGCCGGCCACTGTTAATTCCGTTAAAAATCACAGAAAATTCAAAATGACCTGAGTTTTTTTGTTCTTTGTCCTGAGTTATATACGCAACATTTCTTAGTTCACTACTTTTGGATTTGAGAAACAGAAGAATTTTGAAAAAATCGATCTTTACCTGCTGTTCTGTTTTGACAGATTTGTGCCATTTATCGCATTTGCATCTTAATCTCTTTGTTTTGGTGTTCTTTTGAGAAAAAAGAGTTTTAAAATAAGTTGTGACAGCATCTAATGTGTTTTGAGTGTTAGACTTGTGTTGAAACTGAACCATGTGAATTTATTATTTCAATTGCACTAACGTTGCTAATGAAGATTGTGAGAAGTTTGGTGTGAAGGAAGTTTTCAAGGGTCAAGAGAAGAGGATGATATGATGTGATCAAGAAGAGTGAAAAGCCTAATCTTGGGGATGCCCCAGTGGTACATCCCAGAAAATTCCAAGAAGACTCAAGCGTCTAAGCTTGGGGATGCCCAAGGCACCCCCTTCTCCATCAACAAATTATCAGGTCACTTCTAGTGAAACTATATTTTTATTTGGCGATTGAACAGAGTCTGCAATTGGAGCATAATGAACCAACGTTTGGCGATCCCATCACCACAATCCCATGTTGTTTATTCACATTTAAAGAGCTAGGAAAATTAATGTTGTGAATATGTTGGTTGTTGATTTTCTTTTATTTCTTTACATGAAGTATTATATTCTATGAAATTTATTCCAGATGACTGTACTATGCGGTTACTATTAGTCGCCTTGTGTGTAAACATCAATGCACTATTGTATCCAGATCATGGCGTTCATGGTTGAAGCTGATGTGACATCGCTGAACTCCTCAACTGACATTGACACAATTGACAAAGCTATTGCTACTCAACAAAAATATTGATGCAATTTCTTCCAATGGTTTAGCTGTTCGAGTATTTGTTTAGCGATAAATGGGGTAGGATCGGCACCGAGGCTCATTTCATTTTTTACATTCCTAACCCCCAATATTATTTTTCCTTGCCTTATACTATCCCCGCTTAAATGTACTTGGTTAATATTTTTTTACCCTTTTTCATATTTTTTTTTTTGCAGATAGGGCAAAACTTAGTGTCATTTTACCAAAGTAGGGTTGTCCAAATATTGCTTTCCCACTATATGAGAGAAACTTAATATTGGTAAAGTTTTGTATGGTAAATAAGTTAAATGTAGCTATATCCCATTTAATTTATTTGGATGGTAGAGCATCGGGAGAAAATATACTTTGCACTCTCATACTTCAAGTCTTTCTTTATGGCCCCCTTAACCTATTTTTGTTTGTTTTTTCATGTTGGCATTGTTTGTAGCGGTTGAGAATTTAACATGGATTTTTAAGCTTCAATTTATTCAAGAAATTCCTAAAATATATGGAATATGGTTCTCCGCTAGGTTTCCCTCCCCTACATGATCTAGTCATCTCAAAAAGCAAACCGCAAAGGGTTGTCGCCGGGCCGACAAATTTTGCCCTCACCGGCCAGAGAGGGCTGCAGGAAACTAGACAAACGAGCCATCGACATCGCCATACCCTACGCCATCAATATGGCGAGGCTAGAAGAACAATTAATGAACAAAAAACAAATAGAAGTAGCACAACCAAAATCTACATCATGGACAATATCGGTGACGAGTGATAGCAGGGCCCCAAACTGGCACCATAACAATAAAAACCACAACAACCTCCCCAAAAAAAGGACAATCGTTTGGTCGCAAAACCAAAACCCCAGTCGACGACACCACAAAGGGTTGACCTTGAGTTTCCCAAATTACGAAAAATCCAATGCTATCGATCATGTAAGGACAATACCATATGGAAGAGCCGGGAGGGGAGAAGGGAGGTGGGATGCTGACTCCAGCGAGGGAACATGGGGACCGGAGAATCTAAGGTGGAACCAGGCAGGGACGAGGGCGAGGAGGAGGCGAACTTGCCGTGGCTAGATCTGTTTAGTGTATGGTAAGCAATGTATAGGGATTTTTAATCTTGCATTATAGGATAGGATTGATTTCCTCTTAATTTGCTCGCTAACGACGTATCTAATCATGTTGTTCATATGGATAATAACCTGACCCTTCTTTGCGGAAGTTCCAAATCTGATCTCAGCAGAGAACTGATTTAAATTTTAAAATCGTCTCCAAAAATAGAAAAATGGGCCAACATGTTTTTATCACATAAGATACCGTCGAGTTGAGTATGGTACCTATCGTGTCACGGGATGATGATGCCGACCAGTCACAACGTGCACCAGAAAAGGCGTTTGAGACATTCCCGCGGCACGACATCTAGATCCGATGAAAATCTTTGTGACGCGCGGAACCACTTGAGTTTCCCAAATTACGAAAAATCCAATGTGATCGATCATGTAAGGCCAGTACCATATGGAAGAGCGGGGAGGGGAGAAGGGAGGTGGGGTGCTGACTCCAGCGAGGGAACGTGGGGACCGGAGAATCTAAGGTGCAGCCAGGCAGGGAGGGAGGCGAGGAGAAGGCGAACTTGCCGTGGCGTTATCTTTTTATTGTATGGTAAGCAATGTATAGGGATTTTTAATCTTGCATTATAGGATAGGATTGATTTCCTCTTAATTTGCTCGCTAACTATGTATCTAATCGTGTTGTTCATATGGATAATAACCTGGCCCTTCTTTGCAGCAGTTCCAAGTTCCAAGTCTGATCTCAGCAGAGAACTAATTTCAATTTTAAAATCATCTCCAAAAATAGATAAATGGGCCAACATGTTTTTATCACGTAAGATACCGTCGAGTTGAGTATGCTACCTATCGTGCCACAGGATGATGATGCCGACCAGTCATAGCGTGCACCAGAAAAGGCGTTTGAGACATTCCCACGGCACGACATCTGGATCCGATGAAAATCTTTTTGCCGCGCCATGCTTAATAGGGGTTGGGTTCACCGAACAGAGTGGGAATGCGAGCGTGTGGGGTGGCTCTCTAGGCGTTTGGATCATGCATCCATGTGGTGCATAGAAAGGGGAGGTGCAGGTCTGATCCCGAGCAACAGACTTAAATAGGTTGAATCTCAGAAGCCAAAATCCAGCCCAATCAACGTAAACCTAGAGATGGAACATATACTAGGCACGAAAAATTGTAAGGCATTTTTAGCTATTTAATTAGGCATGTGACACATGATAGAGACGAAGAAATTAGCAAATGGATTGATTAAATGTATTATTCGTTAAATATCACAATTTCTATTCTCGTGATGACATCATTCTGGTGATTCGCGAGGTCGCAATATAGATCCTCCGATGACGATCAGAGAAAGCCGCAAGTGTCTCTCGTCCCTAGCGTTCAACCTCCACGATGTGTAGGTCCGTGGTATGCGTGTGGCATTTTCAACGTTTTAATATTTAAGCTTGCCAAATACATTTAAAGTTCACTCCATTTATTGCGTTATGATTTGTGGTACTTTTGTGTTATTTTGGATTTTAGTTCACACAAGCATTTCTAGAGAGTCAAGATATTCTGTAAAGTTATGTGTTAAATTGGATAAACTGTTGACCTTTTTCCAAAGAAGAAAATGTCACCTGACATGGTATTTTCTTTTAAGATTTGAATTTTGTGTGGGATAACCGGTTGTCTCTGGCCATCTGCATTATTTCCCAGTATTATATATATTTTTGTCCTCTATTGCAAGTAGCATAATTTTTCTGATGTGTGTTTTTAACACAACTCACATTTTTCTCTATTAGACATAATAATGTTTGTTCATATGTAACATTTAACCTTACAAAACACTTATGTAGTTTACTCCATATCCTGCAATTTGATTTTTGGTACTTTTGTGTTATATTAGATTTTAGTTCCGACAAGAGTTTTTAGTCACTTCTAGGAACTCGAGATATTTTTTAAGGTCATGTGTTAAACTGAGAAATGCCGAGGTAACATGATTAAAGGAATTTGTGGGATTACTATTTGGCGATTGAAGAGACTCTCCAATTAGAGCATACCGAGCCAACGTTTGGCGAGCACATCACCACAAGCCCATTTGTTTATTCTCGTGTAAAGAGCAAGGAAAATTAATGTTGTGAATCTGTTGGTTGTTGTTTTTCTTTTATGTTGTTACATGAACTCTAATATATTATGAAATGTAGCCCGGATGACTAGACAAGACGGTTAAAACTAGTCGCCTTGTGTGTAAACATCAATGCACTATTGTATCCAGATCCTGGCGAGCACGGTTGAAGCTGTTGTGACACCGTTGAACTCCTCAACTGACATTTTCACAACTGACAAAGCTATTGCTACTCAACAAAAATAATGATGTAGTTTATTCCAATGGTTTATATGTTCGATTATTTGTTTAGCGATAAATGGGGTATGATCGGTATCGAGGCTCATATCATTTTTAACATTTCTAGCCCCCAATATTATTGTCCTTGCCTTATACTATTCCCGCTTAAATGTACTTGGTGATACTGTTTACCTTTTTTCATATTTACTTTTTTTAAGATAGGGCAAAACTTAGTGTCATTTTACCAAAGTAGGGTTGTCCAAATATTGCTTTCCCACTATATGAGTGTACCTTAAGATTGCTAAACTTTTGTATGGTAAATAAGTTAAATGTAGCTACATCCCATTTCATTTATTTGGATTGTAGAGCATCGGGAGAAAATGTACTTTGCACTCTCATACTTCCGGTCTTTCTTTATGGCCCCCTTAACCTATTTTTTTTTCATCATGGCATTGTTTGTAGAAATTGAGTTTTTTCATGCAAATTTAACATTGATTTTTAAGCTTCAGTTTATTCAAGAAATTCCTATAATTTATTGAATATGGTTCTCCACTAGGTTTCCCTCCTCTACATGATCTTGTCGTCTCAAAAAGCAAACCGTAAAGGGTTGTCGCCGGGCCGACAAATTATGCCCTCACTAGCCAGAGAGGGAAGCAGGAAACTAGACCAACGAGCCATCGGCATCGCCATAGCCTACGCCATCAATATGGAGAGGCTCGAAGAAAAATTAATGAACAAACAACAAATAGAAGTAGCACAACCAAAATCTACATCATGGAAAATGTCGGGGACGAGTGATAGCAGGGGCCCCAAACTGGCACCATAACAACAAGAACCACAACAACGTCGCCAAAAAAAGGACAATCGTTTGGTCGCAAACCCAAAAACCCAGTCGACGACACCACAAAAGGCTGGCCTTGAGTTTCCCAAATTACTAAAAATCCAATGTGATCGACCATGTAAGGACATTACCATATGGAACATCAAGGAGGGGAGAAGGGAGGTGGGGTGCTGACTCCAGCGAGGGAAAGCGGGGACCGGAGAATCTAAAGTGCAGCCGGGCAGGGAGGGAGGCGAGGAGTAGGCGAACTTGCCGTGGTAGGATCTTTTTAGTGTATGGTAAGCTAATGTATAGGGATTTTTAATCCTACATTATACTAAAGGATTGATTTCCGCATAATTTGCTAGCTAACGACGCATCTAATGTTGTACATATGGATAATAACCTGGCCCTTCTCTGCGACAGTTCCAAGTCTGATCTCAACAGAGAACTAATTACAATTTTAAACTCATCTCCAAAATAGAATAATGGGCCACCTTGTTTTTATCAAGAAAGATACCGTCGAGTTGAGTATGGTACCTATCGTGCCACAGGATGATGATGCCGACTAGGCACAACGGCATGCACCAAAAAAGGGGTTTGAGAGATCCGGGCGGCGCGACATTTGGATCCGACGAAAATATTTGTGAAGCGCTATGCTTCCTAGGGGTTGGGTTCGCGGGACAGAGTGGAAATGCGAGCGTGTGGGGTGGCTCTCTAGGCGTGTGGATCATGCATCTACGTGTTGCAAAGAAAGGGGAGGTGCAGGTGGGAGCTCGAGCAACGGACTTAAACAGGCTGAACCTCGGAATCCGAAAACCAGCCCAATCAATATAAACCTTGAGATGGAACATATACTAGGCACGAAAAATTGTTAGGCATTTTTCGCTATTTAATTTG
This sequence comes from Alopecurus myosuroides, assembly GCA_028641055.1. Classification (NCBI taxonomy): domain Eukaryota; kingdom Viridiplantae; phylum Streptophyta; class Magnoliopsida; order Poales; family Poaceae; genus Alopecurus; species Alopecurus myosuroides. The sequence continues at coordinate 553,919,981 of CM054058.1, forward strand.
GCATGTGCCACATGATAGAGACGAAGAAATTAGAAAACGTATTAATTAAATATGTGAAATTAAACATCGCAATTTCTATTCTCGTGTTGATATCATTCTGGTGATTCGCGAGGTCACAATGTAGACCATCTGATGACGATCAGACAAAGCCGCACGTGCCTCTCGTCCCTAGCGTGCAGCCTGCACGAAGTTTTGGCCCGCGGTATGCATGTGGCATTTTCGACCTTCTTTTAATTTAAGCTTTCCAAATAATCTTATAGTTCACTCCATTTCCTGTATTACGATTTTTGGTACTTTTGTGTTATTTTAGGTTTTAGATCATACAAGCACTTCTAGAGAGTCGAGATATTTTGTGAAGTCATGTGTTAAATGAGATCGCGTGTTGACTTTTTTCTAGAGAAGAAAATGTCACCTGACATGGTATTTCCTTTTAGGATTTGAATTTTGTGTGTGATAGCGGGATGTCTCTCGCCATCTGCACTATTTCCCATTCTTATATATATTTAAGTTCTTTAATGCAGTGGCATTTATTATGTGTGTTTTTAACACACTCACATTTATCTATCCGACATGATATTATTCTCGTAACACTTGAGCGTACAAAACACTTCCGTAAATTATTTATTTTTTGATTGATTTTTGTTTTTTCTGTTATGTTTTAGTATGTAATTCATTCCATTTCCTGCAATTTGATTTTTTGTACTTTCGTGTTATTTGAGATTTTAGTTCTGACAAGAGTTTTTAGTCATTTCAAGGAGGTCGACATATTTTTTTAAGGTCATGTGTTAAATTGAGAAATGCCTAGGTAACGTGATTAAACGGATTTGTGGTATTAATATTTGACGATTGAAGAGTGTCTGCAACTAGAGCATACTGAACCAACATTTTGCGAGCACATCACCACAATCCTATGTTGTTTATTCACATGTAAAGAGCTAGGAAAATTAACGTTATGAATATCTTGGTTGTTGATTTTATTTTATGTTGTTACATGAATTCTAGTATATTATGAAATTTATTCCAAATGACTAGACAAGGCGGTTACAATTAGTTGCCTTGTGTGGAAACATAAGTGCACTATTATATCCAGATCCTGGCATTCATGGTTGAAGCTGATGTGACACCGCCGAACTCCTCAGCTGACGTTGACACAATTAACCAAGCTATTGCTACTCAACAACAATATTGATGCAGTTTCTTCAAACAGTTTAGTTGTTCGAGTATTTGTTTAGCGACAAATGGGATATGATCAGTATCGATGCCAATGTACCACTTCATATAATTTAATTTTTACATTCCTGGCCCCCAATATTATTTTCCTTGCCTTATACTATTCCCGCTTAAATGTACTTGGTTGATACTGTTTACCTTTTTTTCATATTTACTATGTTTTGCAGATTGGGCAAAACTAAGTGTCATTTTACCAAAGCAGTGTTGTCCAAATATTGCTTTCCCATTATATGAGTGAAACTTAAGATTGGTAAAGTTTTGTATGGTAAATAAGTTAAATGTAGCTATTTCCCATTTTATTTATTTTGATGGTAGAGCATCGGGAGTGAAGGTACTTTGCACTCTCATACTTCATGTCTTACTTTCCGGCCCCCTTAGCCTAATTTTGTTTTTTTTTCATCTTGGCATTGTTTGTAGCAATTCAGTTTTTTGATGCAATTTTAACATCGATTTTTAAGCTTCAATTATTGACAAAATTTCTAACATTTATTGAATATGGCTCTCCACTAGGTTGCCCTCCCCTACATGATCTAGTCGTGTCAAAAAGCAAAGTGCAAAGGGTTATATCGCCAGGCCGACAAATTATGCTCTCACCGGCCAGAGAGGCCAGCAGGAAACTAGACCAGCGAGCCATCGACATCGCCATAGCCGATGCCATCGATATGGAGAGCCTCGAAGAAAAATTAATGAACAAACAACAAAGAGAAATAGCACTAACAAAATCTACATCACGGACAATGTCGGGGACGAGAGATAGAAGGGCCCCAAACTGGCACCATAACAATAAAAACAACAACAACCTCGCCAGAAAAAGGACAATCATTTGGTCACAAGCCCAAAACCCCGGTCGACGACACCACAAAGGGACGACCTTGAGTTTCCCAAATTACTCAAAATTGAATGCGACCGACCATGTAAGGACATTACTGTTAGGGAACGGGTAGGCTATGCTGGCACAAATAAAAAATGTCTACTGTGTTCATCCTAGGAACCCCTGCAAGTAATTGATCACGGAGCCATGACTTACCTCTTGACGCGTTGTGCACCGGAAGACTGTCAATCTCCTCCTCCTCGCGATCCCGCGTACAACTCCTCGCGGATCCCATGAATGATTCGTCCAAGCTCCACAAGTGTGGCGCCTCCAAGTTATCCACACTTACAGGGATTGAACATCGCGGTCGTGGTGCTAGAACCGATGTCGCGATCTGGGTGGAGAGAGCGTGGCGGCTAGGTTTTGTGTCTCACACAACTTGTGTGTGCTAGGATGCCCACTCCTCACGTATATATAGTCCTTATATTAGAGACCCATTAGTACTATAAACCCAATTAGATGGATTGCATCCAAACTATGTTTCATACCCTTAAGTGTGTGATCCTATAGGTTCACGTATATATGGACATGGCACGAGTACACTACTCGACCAAGAATCGGTAGCGGCCTCTAGCAAGACGTGCCGACTCCTAAATATACATAAAGATCATATCGGACGAACCTTCCACAATATTGCATACTTTTCCATTTTCCTCGCGATATTGATCAAGCCCAAGGTGATAACTTGTCATCCTTGTTATAGCTAGATCATATTTCTTGATTTCCTTTACTCGAAATCCCTGAAACATGGTTACTTAACCGAGAGTGCGGCCATATATTTTCCGGATCCAGTCATTCGAGTGGCCATGTACGGAGGGCAAATCCCATCTTGATCAACCTTGACTCGCGGCATGTTTCTTGACAAACCTGAAAGCTACCGTTATAACTACCCTGTCACGATGTAGCGTTTGATAGCCCAAAAGTAAGCCCTTACATATTCCAAGCACTTGCAAAGATCTTAGGTCCATGGAATCAGCATACATATTATATGAAATCAACTGATGACATGAAACAGTATACTATTCTCACAGTGTCTCATGGTGGGTCAGTCCAACTCTATGTTCTCCAACACGAGTCCACATTATTGATCGATATCTCCATGTCAATGTTCCGTGAAACATGATCATCCATCAATACATGTGCTAGTCACTAACTCGTATGCATACCTCATATGATTATTGACTAGGAACCTATTTAGAATAACATCATAGAGATAATGGATTTCATAAACGAATAACGTATTCATTAACCAATGTCATGATAGTTTATTCATGGGACGGAATAACAATTATCCTTATTCAGATATTCATAAACATATGTAAATATCATCATCAATATGATTGCATCTAGGGCATATTTCTAACAAGTACCATATGGAAGATCGGGGAGGGGAGAAGGTAGGTGGGGTGATGCCTCTAGCAAGAGAACGCGAGGACTGGAGAATCCGAGGTGGAGCCGGGCAGGGAGGGAGGCAAGGAGGAGGCGAACTTGTCGTGGTAGGACCTATTTAGTGTATGGTAAGCTAATGTATAAGGAGTTTTAATCCTGCATTATAGTAAAGGATTTGTTTCTGCTTAATTTGCTAGCGAACGGCGCATCTAATCTTGTTGTACATATGGATAATAACCTGGCCTTTCTCTGTGGCAGTTCCAAGTATGATCTCAGCAGAGAACTAATTACAATTTTAAACCGTCGAGTTGAGTATGGTACCTAGCGTGCCGCAGGATGATGATGCCGACTAGTCATAGATTGCACCAGAAAATCTGTTTAAGAAATCCACGCGGTGCAACATCGGGATCCGATGAAAATATTTGTGAAGTGCCATGCTTCCTAGGGGTTGGGTTCACCGGACGGAGTGGAAATGCGTGCGTATGGGATGGCTCTCTAGGCGTGTGGATCATGCCTATTCATGGTGCAAAGAAAGGGGAGGTTCCGATGGGAGCCCGACCAACGGACTTAAACAGGTTGAATCTCGGAAGCCAAAAACTAGTCCAATCAACGTAAACCTTCATATGGAAAATATACTAGGCAAGAAAAATTGTTAAGCCTTTTTAGCTATTTAATTAGCCATGTGCCACATGACGGAGACAATTAAATTAGCAAACAGATTAATTAAATATATGATTAATTAAATATCGCAATTTCTATTCTCGTGTTACCATCATTCTGGTGATTCGCGAGGTCACAATGTAGACTGTCCGATGACGATCAGAGAACCACGAACGTGTCTCTCGTCCCTAGCGTGCAGCCTCCACGACGTTTAGGCCCGCTGTATGTGTGTGGCATTTTCGACTTTTTAAATTTAAGCTTTCCAAATACTTTTATAGTTCAGTCCATTTCCGGAATTATGATTTCTGGTAGTTTTGTGTTATTTTAGATTTTAGTTCACACAAGCACTTCTAGAGAGTCCAGATATTTTGTAAAGTCATGTGTTAAATTGGATCACGTGTTGACCTTTATTCAGAGAAGAAAATGACACCAGGCATGGTATTTTCTTTTAAGATTTGGATTTTGTGTGTGATAACAGGTTGTCTCCCGCCATCTGCATTATTTCCCATCCTGATATATTTATGTTCTTTATTGAAAGTAACATAAAATATCTGATGTGTGTTTAACACAAATTACATTTTTCTCTATCAGACATGATCATGTTTGCTCTTATGGAACATTTGAGCTTACCAAACACTTCTATAATTCACTCAATTTCCTGCAATTTGATTTTTACTAATTCGTGTTATTTGAGATTTTAGTTCCGACAAGATTTCTTGGTCACTTCAAGGAAGTCGAGATATGTTGCAACGTCATGTGTTAAATTGAGAAATTCCTAGGTAACGTGATTAAACGGATTTGTGGGATTAATATTTGACGGTTGAAGAGTGTCGGCAATTGGAGCACACCACCACAATCCCATGTTTTTTATTCACATGTAAAGAGCTAGAAAAATTAATGTTGTGAATATATTGGTTGTTGATTTTCTTTTATGTTGTTACATGAAGTCTAATGTATTATGAAATTTATTCCAGATGTCTAGACAAGGCGGTTACTATTAGTCGCCTTGTGTGTAAACAGCAGTGCACTATTGTATCGAGATCCTGGCGTTCATGGTTGAAGCTGATGTGACACCTCCGAACTCCTCAACTGATATTGACACAATTGACAAAGCTATTGCTACTGAACAAAAATATTGATGCAGTTTCTTCCAATGGTTTAGTTGTTCGAGTATTTATTTAGCGATAGATGGGGTATGATCAGTATCGATGCTCATGTACCACTTCTTATAATTCAATTTTTACATTCCTGACCCCCATATATTAATTTCCTTTGCCTTATACTATTCCCGCTCAAATGTACTTGGTTGATAATGTTTACCTTTTTTCATATTTTTCCTCTGTTTTGCAGATTGGGCAAAACTAAGTGTCATTTTACCAAAGCCGGGTTGTCCAAATATTGGTTGCCCATTGTATGAGTGAAACTTAAGATTGGTAAATTTTTGTATGGTAAATAAGTTAAATGTATAGCTATTGCATTTCTTTTATTTTGATGGTAGAACATCGGGAGTAAATGTACTTTGCACTCTCATACTTCATGTCTTTCTTTCCGCCCCCCTTAGCCTAATTTTGTTTGTTTTTTCATCTTGGCATTGTTTGTGGCAATTTGAGTTTTTTTCGTGCAATTTTAACATTGATTTTAAAGCTTCAATTTATTGACAAAATTTCTAACATTTGTTGAATATGGCTCTCCACTAGGTTGCCCTCCCCCACATCATCTAGTCGTCTCAAAAAGTAGGGTGCAAAGGTTTATCGTCGGGCCGACAAATTATGCTCTCACCAGCCAGAGAGGCCAGCAGGAAACTAGACCAGCGAGCCATCAACATCGCCATAGCCGACGCCATCGATATGGAGAGCCTCGAAGAAAAATTAATGAACAAAAAACAAAGAGAAGTAGCACCAACAAAATCTACATCACGGACAATGTCGGGGACGAGAGATAGCAGGGGCCCCAAACTAGCACCATAACAACAAAAAGAACAACAACCTCGCCAAAAAAAAGGACAATCATTCGGTCGCAAGCCCAAAACCCTTGTCGACGAAACCACAAAGGGCCGACCTTGAGTTTTCCAAATTACTCAAAATTGAATGCGGCCGACCATGTTAGGACAGTACTGTTAGGGAACGGGTAGGCTATGCTGGCACAAATAAAAAATGTCTATCGTGTTCATCCTAGGAACCCCTGCAAGTAATTGATCACGGAGCCATGAATTACCTCTTGAAGCGTTGTGCAGCGGAAGACTGTCGACTAGCGCGTCGCTGCCGATATCCTTCTCCTCGCGATCCTGCGTACAACTCCTCGCGGATCCCATGAACGATTCGTCCAAGCGCCACAATTGTATCGCCTCCAAGGTATCCATACATACAGGGATGGAACATCGCGGTCGTGGTGCTAGCACCGATGTCGCGATCTGGGTGGAGAGAGTGCGGCCGGTAGGTTTTGTGTCTCACACAACTTGTGTACTATGCTGCCCGCTCCTCACGTATATACAGTCCTTCTAGTGGGCTGCTACATTAGAGACTCATTAGTACTATAAACCCAATTTTATGGATCGTATCCAAACTATGTTTCATACCACTTAAGTGTGTGACCGTATAGGTTCACGTATATATGGACATGGCACAAGTACACTACTCGACCAAAAATCGGTAGCGGCCTCCAGCAAGACGTGCCGACTACTAAATATACGTAAATATCATATCGGACGAACCTTCCACAATATTGCATACTTGTTCCCTTTGCCTAGCGATATTGATCAAGCCCAACGTGATAACTTGTCATCCTTGTTATAGCTAGATCATATTTATCGATTTCCAAGACTCGGAATCCCTGAAACACGGTTACCTAACCGAGAGTGCGGCCATACATTTTCCGGATCCAGTCATTCGAGTGGCCAAGACATATCTCTCCGATGTACGGAGGGCAAATCTCATCTTGATCAACCATGACTCGCGGCATGTTTCTTGACAAACCTGAAAGCTACAGTTATAACTACCCTGTCACGATGTAGCGTTTGATAGCCCCAAAGTAAGCCCTTACACATCCCAAGCACATGCGAAGATCTCAGATCTAAGGAATCAGCATATGTATTATATGAGATCAACTGATGACATGAAACAATATACTATGCTCACAGTGTCTCATGGTGGGTCAGTCCAACTCCATGTTCTCCAACACGAGTCCACATTATTGATCGACATCTCCATGTCAATGATCCGTGAAACATGATCATCCATCAATACATGTGCTAGTCACTAACTCGTATGCATACCTCATATGATTATTGACTAGGAACCTATTTAGAATAACATCATAGAGATAATGGATTTCACAAACGAATAACGTATTCATTAACAAATATCGTGATAGTTTATTCATGGGACGGAATAACAATTGTTCTTATTTAGATATTCATAAACATATGGAAATATCATCATCAATATGATTGCCTCTAGGGCATATTTCTAACAAGTATCATATGGAAGATCTGGGAGTGGAGAAGGTAGGTGGGGTGCTACCTCTAGCAAGAGAACGCGGGGACTGGAGAATCCGAGGTGGAGCCGGGCAGGGAGGAGGCGAACTTGTCGTGGTAGGATCTGTTTAGTGTATGGTAAGCTAATGTATTAGGAGTTTTAATCCTGCATTATAGTAAAGGATTGATTTCTGCTTAATTTGCTAGCTAACGACGCATCTAATCCGGTTCATCATATGGATAATAACCTGGCCCTTCTCTGTGGCAGTTCCAAGTCTGATCTCAGAAGAGAACTAATTACAATTTTAAACTCATCTCCAAAATAGAATAATGGGCCAACATGTTTTTATCACGTGAGATACCGTCGAGTTTAGTATGGTACCTAGCGTGCTGCAGGATGATGATGCCGACTAGTCACAGCGTGCACCAGAAAATCTATTTGAGACATCCACGCGGTGCAACATCGGGATCCGATGAAAATATATGTGAAGTGCTTTGCTTCCTAGGGGTTGGGTTCATCGGACGGAGTGGGAATACGAGCGTATGGGATGGCTCTCTAGGCATGTGGATAATGCCTATTCATGGTGCAAAGAAAGGGGAGGTGCAGGTGGGAGCCCGACCAACGGACTTAAACGGGCTGAATCTCGGAAGCCAAAAACTAGTCTTATCAACGTAAACCTTCAGATGGAAAATATACTAGGCAAGTTAAGCCTTTTTAGCTATTTAATTAGCCATGTGCCACACAATAGAGATTATTAAATTAGCACATAGATTAACTGAATATATGAATAATTAAATATCGCAATTTCTATTATCGTGTTGCCATCATTCTGGTGATTCGCGAGGTCACAATGTAGACTGTCCGATGACGATCGGAGAAACCCGCACGTGTCTCTCGTTCCTAGCGTGCAGCCTCCATGACGTTTAGGCCCGCTGTATGTGTGTGGCATTTTCGACTTTTTAAATTTAAGATTTCCAAATACTTTTATAGTTCACTCCATTTCCGGAATTATGATTTCCGGTAGTTTTGTGTTATTTTGGATTTTAGTTCACACAAGCACTTCTAGAGAGTCCAGATATTTTGTAAAGTCATGTGTTAAATTGGATCACATGCGTGTTGACCTTTTTTCCGAGAAGAAAATGTCACCTCACATGGTATTTCCTTTTAAGATTTGGATTTTGTGTGTGATAACAATTTGTCTCCCGCCATGTGCATTATTTCCCATCCTTATATATTGCAAGTAACATAAATTATCTGATGTGTGTTTTTAACACAAATCACATTTTTCTCTATCATACATGACCATGTTTGCGCTTATGTAAAATTTAAGCTTACAAAACACTTCTGTAATTCACTCAATTTCCTGCAATTTGATTTTTGGTACTTTCCTGTTATTTGAGATTTTAGTTCCGATAAGATTTCTTGGTCACTTCAAGGAAGTCGAGATATTTTGAAACGTGATGTATTATATTGAGAAATTCCTAGGTAACGTGATCAAACGGATTTGTGGGATTAATATTTGACCATTGAAGAGTGTCTGCAATTGAAGCATACTGAACCAACATTTGGCGAGCACATCACCACAATCCCATGTTGTTTATTCACATGTAAAGAGCTAGGAAAATTAATGTTGTGAATATCTTGGTTGTTGATTTTCTTTTATGTTGTTACATGAAGTCTAATGTATTATGAAATTTATTCCAGATGACTAGACAAGGCGGTTACAATTAGTCGCCTTGTGTGTAAACATCAATGCACTATTGTATCCAGATCCTGGCCTTCATGGTTGAACCTGATGTGACACCGCCGAACTCCTCAACTGACATTGACACAATTGACAAAGCTATTGCTACTGAACAAAAATATTGATGCAGTTTCTTCGAATGGTTTAGTTGTTCGAGTTTTTGTTTAGCGATTAATGGGGTGTGATCAGTATCGATGGTCATGTACCACTTCATATAATTCAATTTTTACATTCCTGACACCCATATATTATTTTCCTTTGCCTTATACTATTCCCGCTTAAATGTACTTGGTTTATATTGTTTACCTTTTTTCATATTTTTACTCTGTTTTGCAGATTGGGAAAAACCAAGTGTCATTTTACCAAACCAGGGTTGTCCAAATATTGTTTTCCCGTTGTATGAGTGAAACTTAAGATTGGTAAAATTTTGTATGGTAAATAAGTCAAATCTATAGCTATTTTGCATTTCTTTTATTTTGATGGTAGAACATTGGGAGCAAATGTACTTTGCACTCTCATACTTCCTATCTTTCTTTCCGGCCCCCCTTAACCTATTTTTGTTTGATTTTTCATCTTGGCATTGTTTGTAGCAATTGAGTTTTTTCATGCAATTTTAGCATCGATTTTAGTGATAAATAGGGTGTGATCAGTATCGATGGTCATGTACCACTTCATATAATGCAATATTTACATTCCTCCCCCCCCCCCCCACATACATCATCTAGTCGTCTCAAAAAGCAAGGTGCAAACGGTTATCGCCGGGCCGAAAAAGTTTGCTCTCACCAGCCAGAGAGGCCAGCAGGAAACTAGACAAACGAGCCATCGACATTGGCATAGCCGACGTCGGCGATAGGGAGAGGCTCGAAAAAAAATTAATGAACAAACAACAAAGAGAAGTAGCACCACCAAAATCTACATCAGGGACAAAGTCGGGAACGAGAGATAGCAGGGGCCCTAAACTGGCACCATAACAACAAAAACACCAACAACCTCGCCAAAAAAAAAAGAACAATCGTTTGGTCGCAAACCCAAAACCCCAGTCGACGACACCACAAAGGGCCGACACCCCAATAAAAAATTGAATGTGATCGGCCATGTAAGGACAGTACCATATGGAAGATCGGGGAGGGGAAAAGGGAGGTGGGGTGCTGACTCCAGCGATGAACGCGGGGACCGGAGAATTCAAGGTGAAGCCGTGCAGGGAGGGAGGCGAGGAGGAGGTGAACTTTTCGTGGTAGGGTATGTTTAGTGTATGGTAAGCTAATGTATAAGGATTTTTAATCCTGCATTATAGGAAAGAACTGATTTCCGCTTAATTTGCTCGCTAACGACGCATCTAATCCCGTTGTACATATGGATAGTAACCTAGCCCTTCTCTGCATCAGTTCCAAGTCTGATCTCAGCAGAGAACTAATTTCAATTTTAAAATCGTCTCCAAAAATAGAAAAATGGGCCAATATATTTTTATCATGTAAGATACCGTCGAGTTGAGTATGGTACCTATCGTCCCGCAGGATGATGATCCCGACTAGTCACAGCGTGAACTAGAGGTGTTTGACACATCCGCGCGGTGTGACATCTGGATCTGATGAAAATCTTTGTGAAGTGCCATCCTTCCTAGGGGTTGGGTTCACCGGACGGAATGGGAATGCGAGCGTGTGGGTGGCTCTCTAGGCATGTGGATCATGCATCCTCGTGGTGCAAAGAAAGGGGAGGTGTAGGTGGGAGCCTAAGCACTAGAATTAAAAAGGTTGAATCTCGGAAGTCGAAAACCATCCCAATCAACATAAACCTTGAGATGGTACATATACTAGGCACGAAAAATTGTTAGGCATTTTAAATATTTAATTAGGAATGTGCCACATGATAGAGATGAAGAAATTAGCAAACAGGTTAATTAAATATGTGATTAATTAAATATCGCAATTTCTATTCTCGTGCCGATATCATTCTGGTGATTCGCAAGGTCACAACGTAGACTGTTCGATGACTATCAGAGAAAGCTGCACGGGTATCTTGCCCCTACCACGCAGCCTCCACGGCGTGTAGGCCCAAGGTATGCGTGTGGCATTTTCGAAGTTTTTTTAATTTAACCTTACCAAATACTTTTTTAGTTCACTCCATTTTATGTATTATGATTTTTGGTATTTTTGTGTTATTTTAGATTTTAGTTCACACAAGAACTTCTAGAGAGTCGAGATATTTTGTAAAGTCGTGTGTTAAATTTTAGCACGTATTGACCTTTTCCCAAAGAAGAAAATGTCAGCTGACATGGTATTTCCTTTTAAGATTTGAATTTTGTGTGTGATAATAGGTTGTCTCTCGCCATCTGCAATATTTTCCAATATTATATAAATTTATGTTCTTTATGGCATGTAGCATAAATTATTTGATGTGTGTTTTTAACACAACTCACATTTTACTCTATCAGACATGATAATATTTGTTCACATTTAAGCTTACAAAACAATTCTGTAGTTCACTCCATATCCTGCAATTTGATTTTTGGTACTTTTGTGTTATTTGATATTTTAGTTCCGACAAGAGTTTTTTGTCACTTATAGGAAGTATTTTGTAAGGTCATGCGTAAAATTGAGAAATGCCTACATAACGTGATTAAACGGATTTGTGGTATTAATATTGGGCGATTGAAGAGAGTCTGGAACTGGAGCATATTGAACCAACGTTTGGCGAGCACATCGCCAAAATCCCATGTTGTTTATTCACATGTAAAGAGCTAGGAAAATTAATGTTGTGAATCTGTTGGTTGTTGATTTTCTTTTATGTTGTTACATGAAGTCTAATGTATTATGAAATTTATTCCAGATGACTAGACAAGGCGGTTACAATTAGTCGCCTTGTGTGTAAACATCAATGCACTATTTTATCCAGATCCTGGCGTTCATGGTTGAACCTGATGTGACACCGCCGAACTCCACAGCTGACATTGACACAATTGACAAAGCTATTGCTACTGAACAAAAATATTGATGCAGTTTCTTCGAATGGTTTAGTTGTTCGAGTATTTGTTTAGCGATTAATGGGATGTGATCAGTATCGATGGTCATGTACCACTTCATTTAATTCAATTTTTACATTCCTGACACCCATATATTATTTTCCTTTGCCTTATACTATTCCCGCTTAAATGTACTTGGTTTATATTGTTTACCTTTTTTCATATTTTTACTCTGTTTTGCAGATTGGGTAAAACCAAGTGTCATTTTACCAAACCAGGGTTGTCCAAATATTGTTTTCCCGTTGTATGAGTGAAACTTAAGATTGGTAAAATTTTGTATGGTAAATAAGTCAATTCTATAGCTATTTTGCATTTCTTTTATTTTGATGGTAGAACATTGGGAGCAAATGTTCCTGTCTTTCTTTCCGCCCCCCCTTAACCTATTTTTGTTTGATTTTTCATCTTGGCATTGTTTGTAGCAATTGAGTTTTTTCATGCAATTTTACCATCGATTTTAGCGATAAATGGGGTGTGATCAGTATCGATGGTCATGTACCACTTCATATAATGCAATATTTACATTCCTCCCCCCCCATACATCATCTAGTCGTCTCAAAAAGCAAGGTGCAAACGGTTATCGCCGGGCCAAAAAAGTTTGCTCTCACCAGCCAGAGAGGCCAGCAGGAAACTAGACAAACGAGCCATCGACATTGGCATAGCCGACGCCGGCGATATGGAGAGGCTCGAAAAAAAATTAATGAACAAACAACGAAGAGAAGTAGCACCACCAAAATCTACATCAGGGACAAAGTCGGGAACGTGAGATAGCAGGGGCCCTAAACTGGCACCATAACAACAAAAACACCAACAACCTCGCCAAAAAAAGAACAATCGTTTGGTCTCAAACCCAAAACCCCAGTCGACGACACCACAAAGGGCCGACACCCCAATAAAAAATTGAATGTGATCGGCCATGTAAGCACAGTACCATATGGAAGATCGGGGAGGGGAAAAGGGAGGTGGGGTGCTGACTCCAGCGATGAACGCGGGGACCGGAGAATTCAAGGTGAGGCCGTGCAGGGAGGGAGGCGAGGAGGAGGTGAACTTTTCGTGGTAGGGTCTGTTTAGTGTATGGTAAGCTAATGTATAAGGATTTTTAATCCTGCATTATAGGAAAGAACTGATTTCCGCTTAATTTGCTCGCTAACGACGCATCTAATCCCGTTGTACATATGGATAGTAACCTAGCCCTTCTCTGCATCAGTTCCAAGTCTGATCTCAGCAGAGAACTAATTTCAATTTTAAAATCGTCTCCAAAAATAGAAAAATGGGCCAATATATTTTTATCATGTAAGATACCGTCGAGTTGAGTATGGTACCTATCGTGCCGCAGGATGATGATGCCGACTATTCACAGCGTGAACCAGAGGTGTTTGACACATCCGCGCGGTGTGACATCTGGATCTGATGAAAATCTTTGTGAAGTGCCATCCTTCCTAGGGGTTGGGTTCACCGGACGGAGTGGGAATGCGAGCGTGTGGGTGGCTCTCTAGGCATGTGGATCATGCATCCTCGTGGTGCAAAGAAAGGGGAGGTGTAGGTGGGAGCCTAAGCAATAGAATTAAAAAGGTTGAATCTCGGAAGCCGAAAACCATCCCAATCAACATAACCTTGAGATGGTACATATACTAGGCACGAAAAATTGTTAGGCATTTTAAATATTTAATTAGGAATGTGCCACATGATAGAGATGAAGAAATTAGCAAACAGGTTAATTAAATATGTGATTAATTAAATATCGAAATTTCTATTCTCGTGTCGATATCATTCTGGTGATTCGCAAGGTCACAACGTAGACTGTTCGATGACTATCAGAGAAAGCTGCACGGGTATCTTGCCCCTACCACGCAGCCTCCACGGCGTGTAGGCCCACGATATGCGTGTGGCATTTTCGAAGTTTTTTTAATTTAACCTTACCAAATACTTTTTTAGTTCACTCCATTTCATGTATTATGATTTTTGGTATTTTTGTGTTATTTTAGATTTTAGTTCACACAAGAACTTCTAGAGAGTCGAGATATTTTGTAAAGTCGTGTGTTAAATTTTAGCACGTATTGACCTTTTCCCAAAGAAGAAAATGTCAGCTGACATGGTATTTCCTTTTAAGATTTGAATTTTGTGTGTGATAATAGGTTGTCTCTCGCCATCTGCAATATTTTCCAATATTATATAAATTTATGCTCTTTATGGCAAGTAGCATAAATTATTTGATGTGTGTTTTTAACACAACTCACATTTTCCTCTATCAGACATGATAATATTTGTTCACATTTAAGCTTACAAAACAATTCTGTAGTTCACTCCATTTCCTGCAATTTGATTTTTGGTACTTTTGTGTTATTTGATATTTTAGTTCCGACAAGAGTTTTTTGTCACTTATAGGAAGTATTTTGTAAGGTCATGCATAAAATTGAGAAATGCCTACATAACGTGATTAAACGGATTTGTGGTATTAATATTGGGCGATTGAAGAGAGTCTGGAACTGGAGCATATTGAACCAACGTTTGGCGAGCACATCGCCAAAATCCCATGTTGTTTATTCACATGTAAAGAGCTAGGAAAATTAATGTTGTGAATCTGTTGGTTGTTGATTTTCTTTTATGTTGTTACATGAAGTCTAATATATTATGGAATTTATTCCAGGTGACTAGAAAAGGCGACTAATTGTCTCTGCTAGAAAAGGGGCCAACCGTCCCGGTTGGTAGGCCCCATGCATCCCGGTTGTGCAACCGGATGGGGCAGCCGGGACAAATGGCCTACACCAATTCGTCCCGGTTGTCCTAGCACCCGGGATGCCTAGGGTGGCCCACATTGCAGGGCGCGCATGAGCTGGCCAGGGGCTATGCGTCCCGGTTCTTACCACGAACCGGGATGAATTCCCCCTCTGCCGCGGCAGCTGTTTGGCCTTTTTCTCTGCCATGGCAGTGTTTTTTTTCTGTTTAATGTTTTCCTTTTTATTTTATGTTTTGCGATCCCCACGGACCTCACGGTGGCCCCTCCCCGGACCTCCCGGATCCCATGATAAGAGAGGAGCCCCGATGGCCCCTCCCCGGATCCTAGGAAAAGAGAGAGCCCCCGTGGCCCTTCCCCGGACATCCCGGATGCCACGAGAAGAGAGGAGCCCGGTGGCCCCTCCCCGGACCTCGAGGATCCCATGAGAAGAGAGTAGCCTCGGTGGCCTCTCCCCGGACCTCCCGGATCCCACCAGTGAATAAGTAATGCATATATATAGCAAAAGAAAGAACACATACTTATATTACAGAATCAAAGTATGTCGAGCCTATTACATGACCGCTGAATGAATTACAAAATCAAGTTCATCCAAGCACGCTATAAGAGCGATAGTATTCTCCATTTACATTTAGGACCTGCATCTAAGAAGCCGGCAATTTCCTCCTTAATTGCTCGTATGTGGTCCCTTGGTAGAAGACCATCCCGGAGCCGTTCGATCTAATATAAAGAAGAGTGGTCAATATATATTAATAGAACTAAGTAACTACAATAGATGGGAATAAGAAAAATTGATGACTGACGTACATGAAGTTTGTTTAAATCTCTGCCCTTGTCATAGGTCGTCTGACGAATGAAATCACAGACGTAGTATCCACATAAGTTATTCCCATCTCCCTTTTGCAAGCACTTTACGAGAACATGTTTCAATCAAAATAATAATCAACCATGATAATGGTATCGAAACTAGAATCAAGGAGATGCACGGATCTCAATAGTAGTACTTACTTGCATAATTTCAAATGTAAGCTCCGATTTCCATTCACCCATGGCCTTTCTTGTGAACCTCTTCCAAGCGCTGCCAAGGAAAGAAAAATAATAAAAAGAGTTATTAATTACTTGATATCAGAAAATGAAACAAAGTAGTCAATATAGTGCCATATATAAAGATTGAAACTACCGCTGGATCATTTCTTGCATGTTCGCCCAAACCTCAAGGGGTTTACGTTTAGGGTCCATTACCAGTACTTTTCCTTTGTCAACTTGAAATATTAGCAGAATAAAGTGGAAGTTGCGCACGTATAACTCATCAATTATACACTTAACATCGAGTAAGGAAAACAGAATGTGTACAACATAGTAACACTCACCCGAAGTTGTAAGGAAATAGTATGTCCCATCTGTGTTTTTGAAAACTTTTTGCCTTCAGAATATTATCTTTTGTATCCTTGGAAGCTAGCTCAAGAGTCTTATGATTAACAAAATATTGGTCAATGAACCCAATGTCATAGATTCGTCCTCTTTTGCATTCAAGAATCTTCATTCTGCAATTATAATATAATGAGTGTACTATATGAATGCAATGAACGAGGTGAGCTAGCTAGAGAATTAATTACAGAAGTAAATACATACAGACAATAGGCACTAAGGATAGATTTGTCGAGGGACTTCTGCTGGAATAACTGAAACAATTCATCAAATTGAACCAGAATCATTCCATCTCCATACCCGTAGTGCTCATCTCTAACTCCCAACACTATCCAGTCCTTAGAGTCCCGAGCGGCTTCAATATACCAATTATGCACTCTTCGCATTTTTGTTGGTAGATTCTTTTCCTCCCCGGGTTTGACAAGAGGATTCCTGTGCCGGTATTTGTACTCACATTCAGAAGAGGGGAAGTACACTAATGTTTCGATATACTCAGCAATGGACATACCCACAACACCTGCCCCTGGTCCGTACAATTCTATAAACTCCGGATCAATTTGCTCGTCAACAGTAGTGCTTGGCCCAACCTGGGTATTGAAAATCACTTTGAGCGAGGAGATGGATTGTTTTTTCTGCTGTCCAAGCTAGGCAACTGATTTCCCGCCTTTCCCGCGTTCCCGCTTGCGCTACTACTCTTCTACCGCACCATTTCCTGGTGTGACTTCAGAATAGAGCGGTCATAGTTAGATGACAGCCTCGGCTCGGGTTGATGAAGGGTCTTCACCATTTTCCACGCTCATTCTACCTCTTCATCGGTGTTTGGGAAATCTGCCGGTTTTTGCTCCTTAAGCTTTGATCTCCACGCCTCGTATTGTTCCCTTGTGAGATCCTGGGTTTGCTCTAGGGTATAGTCATAAGGTAACTTGGGTAGCTCCTTTGGCACCTTTGGGAGGGGCGACCGTGGACGTTTCGGTGATTTTTTACGACTCCACGGAAACTTAGTGGGCGGAGACGGCTAACTGATACGTCTCCAACGTATCTATAATTTCTGATGCTCCATGATAATATTATGCCAATTGCTAAATGTTTTCTCCCTTCTTTATAGCATTTTTACACGTTTTCCGGGACTAACCTATTAAAAAGATGCAAAGTGCCAGTTCTCTGTTTTCTGCTGTTTTTTATTTCAGAAAAGTGATTCTGGAAATATTTTCGGAATTGGACCCCATCAAGCCCGAAGTGCCTATTTTCCCCGGAAGCATCCAGAAGACGGGCACCAGGGGGCACACCATGGGGTGCCCCCCCCCTTTGGCCGCGCCAGCTGGTGGTCTGGGGCCCCCAGGGCTCCACCGCCTCTGCCCTTTCGCCTATTTATTCCCCCCGGGTGGAAAACCCTAGGCACCTGATCAAAAATACCTGAAAATTTCCACAGTCGCCATCGTTGTCAACCCTAGATCAGGGGGGTTCTCCATCACCATGCCTGCCTCCGGAGTGATGCGGGAGTAGTTCATCCTAGGACTACAGGTCCATAGCAGTAGCTAGATGGTTGTCTCCTCCTCATATGCCTACATGTTTAGATCTCGTGAGCTGCCTAACATAATCGAGATTGTTCCTATGTAATTCTATGTGTTGTGTTTACTGGGATCACATGAATATTGAACTTATGCCAAGTTGATTATAGTCTTTATTGCATATGCTATTTGTGATCTTGCATGCTTTCAGTTGCTAGTGGTTGCTCTGGCCAAGTAGTTGCTAGTGACTCCAAGAGGGAGTATTTATGCTCGATAGTGGGTTCATGTCTACTTTTCACCTTACTCGAGTGACAGAAATGTGACGCGGGAGGATATGATGTTGCCACTAGGGAAAAACAACGGTGTGAGTGCCCGCGTGTACAATCATTGCTTACTTTACACACTTTGTTTAATGCAATTATCTGTTGCTTGCAACTTAATACCTAAGGGAGTTCGGATGATAACCTGAGGGTGGATTATTAGTCATAGATGCAGTTGGATTACAGTCTATGTATATTATTGTAATGCCCGCACTAAATATCATAGTAGTCTTCATGTCATGAATGTGCACTACGGTGCAACCTTTATTTGTTAATTGCACGGTTGTAATTTGTTCACCCAGCATGCTATCTTTTATGGAGAGACACCACTAGTGAACCTATGAACCCAGTCCATTTTGCTACACTGTTAAACAAAACACTACAATTTCCTACTTTCTTTACTTACTGCAAGCATGCACTATTTTCCACACTATACGTCTAATCTTTGTTTTCAGCAAGACCGGTGAGATTGACAACCTCACTGTACCATTGGGACAAAGTATTTTGGTTGTGTTGTGTGCAGGTTCCACGTTGTTGCTCACACCGGTGAGCCATCACCACCGTAAGTGGCATCAACCTTCCGAAGATCCTCTTTCTCCTACTGGATTGATAACCTTGGTTCTTAACTGAGGGAAGTTCTTACCGCTATACTCATCACACCGTCCTCTTTGGGTTCCCAACACGCCATCACAAGCAGCAAGAATTCCTAGAACCATCAAGGTGTAGCAAAAGAATTTCTGGCGCCGTTGTCAGGGAGGAAGAAGTCTTCTGGAAAGGGGAGTCTCTCACTCTCAACCTCTTTATTTTGTTTATTGTCTTGTTTTTATTTTTTGTCTTGTTTTTCTTCTTTATATAAAAAACACAAAAAAATAGTTCTTATTTTAGTTGTTATTTTTGCTTTATCATGCTTGCTATCAATGTTTGATGTCTTTGAAACTAGATCTTTTAGGCAAGGTGGGTTCACGGATGAACAACAAAAACATCATAAGGAACACCGCTTGTCACAAAAAGGGGTACACTTATGGGAGCAAATTAATAAATTGCATGACTATGCTAAAAACTTGTGCTCTACTAATAATGTTACTTATTGCTTTGATAAATCTTGTTGCCTTAGGAGGTATAAACACCTCCCTTTTCAATGTGAGTATAATGATAATGTTACCATATCTTCTTATGTTAAGTGAAATTATGAATTATATGATGTGGAACAAATTGAAGAATTTATTGCTTGGAAGGGTACATTCGAAATTGCCTATTTGCTTGAAAGTATTGATGATGCACCTTATAAATATGAGATTTATGCTATAGTTGAATATTGCTTTGATAATTACAAGGATTGTAACTACTACATAATTGAATATCTTAATAAATTCTCACGGCCTAAGGAAGTAACTGATGCCTCGCAGGAGCCTATGGAAGAACAAATTGTCGAATCTGGAAGCTCATTAGATGAAAAAAAGCAAGAGAGTGATGATCAAGAGGAGGAAGAATGGAGGTACTCATGTCTACATCCCAATGATAGTAACTCTTTAACTCATACATTATTTGATGAAATTGATACTTTCTATACTTGTGACTTTGATACTACTATGAATGAAACTTGTGAGAATGATATTGCTACTGTTATTTATGATAATCCATGCTTCTAGGATAAATCTTATGATAATGCTCTTGATGATGGTCCTATGTTACTTGATGTTATAAATCATAATTCTACTGAAAATAGGATTGCTATAATGTGTCCTATACCGTTTAAGAGTAACCAATTATCTTGTTTTGCTATTTCTAGAAGTGGGGGAAAAGAAGAGCTGATTTTAAATTTTGATCCCACTGTTTTTGAGCTTGATATGAATTGTGTGCTTTTAGACCATGACAAACATGCTTTATGTGATAATTATGTTGTTGAGTTTGTTCATGATGCTACTGAAAATTATTATGATAGAGGAAAATATGGTTGTAAGAATTTTCATGTTACTAATACATCTCTCTTTTTGTTGAAAGTTTTGAAGTTGCTCTTGTTCTACCTTCCCATGATTTCTAGTTTGAGCTTCTTTAATTTATTTCTTTACAAGATTCCTATGCATAGAAAGTGGGTTAGACTTAAATTTGTTTTATACTTGATTCTTGATACTCTCTTTTGATTTAATTCATATTTCTTATGTGAGCATGTTTTTTTCCAATTGAAAATACTTGACTTGCTTTTTATGCCTACCTGAAAGGCGTTAAAGAAAAGCGCTACCGGGAGACAACTCGTTTTATTCTCTGTTTTCAACCTGTTTTCCGTCGTTTTCTTTTGTTTTCTTTGCACCTGGGTGTTTTCTATTTCCTTAGCAACCCCATTGTATCTTTTCTTTTGTGTTTTTATTGAGCCAAGTAAAGCCTCTAGTGGAAAGTTGAGACTATATTTCAGATTTCTGCGCAGGAAACAGATTTCTGCTGTCCACTGTTAAATTCGTATAAAATCACAGAAAATATAAAATGACCTGATTTTTTTTGTGCGTAATCCTAGGCTGTATGCGAAACTTTTCTTAGTTTACCACTTTTCAGTTTTAGCAAAATAAGATTTTCTAAAAAAAGATCATCTTTACCTGTTGTCCTGCTTTGACAGAATTCTGCCAATAATTGCATTTGCATCTTAATCTCTTTCTTTTTGTGTTCTTTTGAGAAAAGGAGTTTTAAAAGAACCTGTGACAGTAGATAATGTGTTTTTGAGTTTTAGGCATGTGTTGAAACTGAACCATGTGAATTTATTATTTCGATTCATTAACGTTGCTAATGAAGATTGTGAGAAGTTTGGTGTGCAGGAAGTTTTCAAGGGTCAAGAGAAGAGGATTATATGACGTGATCAAGAAGAGTGAAGATCCTAAGCTTGGGGATGCCCCGGTGGTACATCCCAGCAAAGTCCGAGAAGACTCAAGCGTCTAAGCTTGGGGATGCCCAAGGCATCCCCTTCTTCATCAACAAATTATCAGGTCACTTCTAGTGAAACTATATTTTTATTCGGTCACATCTTATGTGCTTTACTTGGAGCATCTTTTATTTTTTCATTAAGTTTGTTTTTATTTTAGCAATAATCTTGGTTGGACCCCAGCATTATTTAATTGGATAGTGACGCGCTCCGCTTTTTCATGGGAATACTTTCTATTCTTAATCTTTGTCTGGTTGCTGCATATATTTACCTCCTGTTTTGCATGCATCTCTTATCAGAGTTGTTAGTTTTATTAGTGTTATGTGAGTACTCTCATGTTTTCTTCATGTATCATAAAGAGTATTTTTGTTAAAACATATCGTGTATGGTGCTTGTTAGGAAAAGAAAATGCTCCTTGAAGTAGAATTTATAACAATGCAAGTAGAAGCTTGTATAGACTGTGGCTAGAACTTTTTCATGCCATGCTAAATGTTATTTTAGTTTTAAAGCCTTGTGGTTATTGAGTAGCATGAATAGCCTCAAATAGCTGAGAGAGTTTAATATGCCATTGAAAGATTCATGAGTTGTTCTTGTCATAAGGAAGCATAAATTTATGGTATTCTCCTTTGAATGTTTTATTTGGTAGACTTGGCGCATGCTCACACCATGTTTATGACTATGAACCAGTCACGAATAGCCTCCATGACCACTTAGTTTTTGAACTTGTGATACCGCGTATGCTTTAATTAATGATGTTTATGTCTCTATGCATGATTATGGCTCTTATGCTCTCTTGATTTGTCGCTCCCAGTATTTTGCTAGCCTCCACCTGTACTGGGTATGAGCTCTACTCGTGCATCCAACTCCCTTAAACCAAAAGATTTCCCATTGTGTCCACCATACCTACCTACATGTGGTATTTAACTGCCACTCCAAAGTAAATTTCTCATGTGTTACCTTTAAAGCTTTCAAAACTACTCCTGCTTTATGTTCCTGTTTTTGCTCATGAGGATGTCAATGGAGAATCTTTATCTCACTTGTTGATTGGATTTCACACCCTGGACTAGTGGCTTCATCCGCTTATCCAAATGATAGAAGATCTGGCAGCGGGGTGCCTAGCCCCAAATTAATGCAAACAAATTCTCTTCACTCTTTTTGCCCCTGATTTTTCAGTCAAAGCATAATTGTGTAAACAAAAGGGAAAGAGGGATGACCTTCTACCCAGATGCGTCCTTCATATGGGAGCCACTCTTGTGAATCCAATTAGCTTGTGACATACTGTATTTTTTGTTTACCATTCGTTGACATTAGCAAAAATCTCCCAAAATATAGACACTCCTCCATGGTATGTGATTGTTGGCAGGCACCCGAGGATTCGGTTAGCCATGGTTTATGAAAGATGGATGGGAGGAGTGTCAAACTTTTAATACCTCTGTTTAATAAAATAAAAAGCTCTAGAACATGAGTGATCCCTGCTTCCCTCTGCGAAGGGCCTTTCTTTTACGTTTATGTTCAGTTTCCATCTTCTAACTTTATGCACAGTTGAGAGAGCATTTTTTCAATTCTGAGTTCTATGTGCATTTGTCCCATAAACATCAATAATTGATTCATGATGTGATATTTTTTCTTCTTAATTTATTTTCTCTAGTCTTCCTCATGAACTTTGAAGGTGTCCTGGCATTTATGTTTTATCCCACTCTTAAGGACTAGTGAAATACCACTTTGCCATGCTTTCTCTATACTTGAAACAAACGTTTATCTTTCTTTGCATTATTATTCATGATCCTTTATTTGAGATACTCTTCATGATGCAAAGTGTTTTCTATGCTTTATTATTAAAGTTCTATTTATCATGTTTGTGTTTGAAGTTCTATGATCTCAGCGTACATATGCTTTTACATTATAATGATCGAGTTTATGTTAGTAGCATGTCACCTCAGAAATTATTGTGTTTTATCGTTTACCTACTCGAGGACGAGGAGGAACTAATCTTGGGGATGCTTGATACGTCTCCAACGTATCTATAATTTCTGATGCTCCATGATCATATTATGTCAATTGCTACTTGTTTTCTCCCCTATTTATAGCATTTTTATACGTTTTCCGGGACTAACCTATTAACAACACGCCAAGTGCCAGTTCCCTGTTTTCTGTTGTTTTTTGTTTCAGAAAAGTTGTTCTGGAAAGATTCTCGGAATTATACCCCACAAAGCCCGAAGTGCCTATTTTTCCCGGAAGCATCCAGACCACCGAATAGGAGTCGAAAATGGGCAACACGGGGGCCACACCATAGGGTGACGCGGGTCCCCCCGGGTCTCACCACCTATGGTTGTGGGGGCCCTGGAGCTCCACCTCCTTTTCCATTTCTCCTATTTAATCCCCCCGGATGGAAAACCCTAAGCACCTGATCAAAAAACCCGAAAACTTCCACAGCCGCCGTCACCGTCAACCCTAGATCAGGGGGGTTCTGAAGCTGTTTTCGGCATCCTGCCGGAGAGGAGATCATCACCGGATGCCTCTCCATCACCATGCCTTCCTCCGGAGTGATGCGTGAGTAGTTCATCCTTGGACTACGGGTTCGTAGCTGTAGCTAGATGGTTGTCTTCTCCTCATATGCCTCCATGTTTACATCTCGTGAGCTGCCTATCATGATCTAGATTGATATTATGTAATTCTATAAGTTGTGTTTGCTGGGATCTGATGAATATTGAACTTATGCAAGTTGATTATAGTCTTTATTTGCATATGTTATTTGTGATATTGCATGCTTTCCGTTGCTAGTGGTTGCTCTGGCCAAGTAGTTGCTAGTGACTCCAAGAGGGAGTATTTATGCTCGATAGTGGGTTCATGCCTCCTCACCACCTTGCTCGAGTGACAGAAACGTGAAGGGGGGATGTGTTGTTGCCATTAGGGAGAAAACGGCAGTGAGAGTGCCCGTGTGCATAATCATTGCTTACATTACACACTTTGTTTAATGCAGTTATCTGTTGCTTGCAACTTAATACCTAAGGGGGTTCGGATGATAACCTGAGGGTGGATTATTAGTCATAGATGCATATGTATGTCGGTCTATGTATATTGTTGTAATGCCCGCACTAAATATCATAGTAGTCTTCATGTCATATATGTGCACTATGGTGCAACCTCTATTTGTCCAATTCCCAGCTGTAACTTGTTCACCCAGCATGCTAACTTTTATGGAGAGACACCACTAGTGAACCTATGAACCCCGGTCCATTTTTCCACACTATTAAACAAACAATAACGATTTCCTGCTTTCTTTACTTACTGCAAAAATACATCATTTTTCCACACTATACGTCTAATCTTTGTTTTTACCAAGACCGGTGAGATTGACAAACTTACCGTACCGTTGGGACAAAGTATTTTGGTTGTGATATGTGCAGGTTCCACGTTGTTGCTGACACCGGTGAAGCGCCAGCACCACCGTTAGTGGCATCAACCTTCCTGAGATCCTCTTCCTCCTATTGGATTGATAACCTTGGTTCTTTACTGAGGGAAATTCTTGCCGCTTGCTCATCACACCCTCCTCTTGGGGTTTCCAACAACTTCATCCACTCTGCCATCAACAAGAATTTTTGGCGCCGTTGCCGGGCAGGAAGAAGTCTTCTGGCAAGGGGAGTCTCTCACTCTCAACCTCTTTATTTTGTTTATTGGCTTGTTTTTATTTTTGTCTTGTTTTTCTTCTATTTATCAAAAACACACAAAAAATATAGTTCTCATTCTAGTTGTTATTTTTGTCTCTACGTTGATTATTCTCATCATGTTGTTCCCTAAGTTCACCTTGAAAGATTTGTCGGTAGGAATTGGTTCTATACTTGGAAAGGACATTATCAAAGAATTCTTTGGTCATGTTAGTAAGCATGATAACTTTCACAAAAAAATCCATAGTAGAACTTGCTCCCAGTTACGAGACTGCTGCAACTTCTTTAGTTCATATGTTAGAAGCTAGGTTTGTTAATCTCCATACCATAATGCAACATATGTTCCTCAACTTGAATAACATTGAAGATGTAGAGAAAAGAAACTTCATCTTAGAAACTATGCTTAAAGAATTTGGAGATGTTGCTATAGAAGCTAGGAAAGTCTTTGATCGTTTTAATATGCTTGGATAATGTGTAGACATTATTGGTTCTCTAGAAAAAACTGAATCTAATAATGAAAACAATGATAAAATACCAATCCCTTTTAAATTATTGGCACTGCACGAAGCCCAGGAAAAGAATTTTGATTGGATTGTTCCTGAAAATTTATTTGATGAGGATAGTAGGCCTAAAATTACTAAGAGAGGAGCTTCTGAAATTCACTTAGATAAAATACAATGCATTATTAAATAATTGCCAACTCTTAATTTTAACACGTCACTTGAAAATACTTGAGTTTCCCTTTTATGCCTAGCTGAAAGGCGTTAAAGTAAACCGCTACCGGGAGACAACCCGTTTTATTTCGTTGTTTTCAACCCATTTTCTTTAGTTTTCTTTGTTGTGCTTTGCACCTGGGTGTTTACTAATTCCTTAGCAACCCCGATGCAACTTTTCTTTTGAGTTTTTGTTGAGCCAAGTAAAGCCTCTAGTGGAAAGTTGAGCCTATATTTCGGATTTCTGCGCAGGAAATAGATTTCTGCTGTCCACTGTTAATTCCGTTAAAAATCACAGAAAATTCAAAATGACCTAAGTTTTTTTGTTCTTTGTCCTGAGTTATATACGCAACATTTCTTAGTTCACTACTTTTTGATTTGAGAAACATAAGAATTTTGAAAAAATCGATCTTTACCTGGTGTTCTGTTTTGATAGATTTGTGCCATTTATCGCATTTGCATCTTAATCTCTTTGTTTTGGTGTTCTTTTGAGAAAAAAGAGTTTTAAAATAAGTTGTGACAGTATCTAATGTGTTTTGAGTGTTAGACTTGTGTTGAAACTGAACCATGTGAATTTATTATTTCAATTGCACTAACGTTGCTAATGAAGATTGTGAGAAGTTTGGTGTGAAGGAAGTTTTCAAGGGTCAAGAGAAGAGGATGATATGATGTGATCAAGAAGAGTGAAAAGCCTAATCTTGGGGATGCCCCAGTGGTACATCTTAGAAAATTCAAGAAGACTCAAGCATCTAAGCTTGGGGATGCCCAAGGCACCCCCTTCTCCATCAAGAAATTATCAGGTCACTTCTAGTGAAACTATATTTTTACTCGGTCGCATCTTATGTGTTTTACTTGGAGCGTCTTTTATTTTTGTTTTCAGTGTGCTTTTGTTTTTGCTTTCAGTTGTTTTTTTTTTTACTTTTTTCAATAAGCTTGGTTGGACCCCAGCATTCTTTTATTGGAGAGTGACACGCTCCGCTTTTTCATGAGAATATTTTGTATTCTTAATCTCTGTCTGGCTGTTGCATTTATTTAGCTCCTGTTTTGCATGCATATCTTATTAGAGTTGTTAGTTTTAGAAGTGTTATGTGAGTACTCTCATGTTTGCTTGCTATCATAAAGATTATTTTTGTTAAAGCATGTTTTGTATGGTGCTTGTTGGGAGAAAGAAGATTGTTGCTTGAAGTAGAATTTATAACAGTACTAGTAGAAGCTTGTATAGACTGTGGCTATAACTTTTTCATGCCATGCTAAATGTTATTTTAGTTTTAAAGCCTTGTGGTTATTGAGTAGAATGATTAGCCTCAAATAGCTGACATTGTTTAATATGTCTTGAAAGATTCATGAGTTGTTCTTGTCATAGTAAAGCATCAATATATGGTATTCTCTTTCGAATGTTTTATTTGGTTGACTTGGCACATGCTCACACCGTGTTTATGACTACAAACCAGTCACGAATAGCCTCCATGACCACTTAGTTTTTGAACTTGTGATACTTCTTATGTTTTAATTAATGATGCTTATGTTGCTATGCATGATTATGGATCTTATGCTCTCTTGATTTGTCGCTCCCAGTCTTTTGCTAGCCTCCACCTGTACTGAGTATGAGCTCTACTCGTGCATCCAAACTCCCTTAAACCAAAGTTTTTCCCATTGTGTCCACCATACCTACGTAGATGTGGTATTTAACTGTCATTCCATGTAAATTGCTCATGTGTTACCTTTAAAACCTTCAAAATTACTCCTGCTTTATGTTCCTGTTTTGCTCATGAGGACGTAAATGGAGAATATTTATCTTACTTGTTGATTGGATTTCACACCCTGGACTAGTGGCTTCATTCTCTTATCCAAATGATAGAAGAGCTGGTAGCGGGGTGCCCAGCCCCAAATTAATACAAACAAATTCTCTTCACAATTTTCCCCCTGATTTATCAGTCAAAGCATAATTGTGTAAACAAAAGAGAAAGAGGGGTGACCTTCTACACCAGTTGCGTCCTTCACCAAGGGAGCCGCTTTTGTGAATCCAGTTGGCTTGTGACGTACTGTATTTTCTGTTTACCATTCGTTGACATTAGCATACATCTCCCAAAATATAGATACTCCTCCACGGTATGTGATTGTTGGCAGGCACCCGAGGATTCAGTTAGCCATGGTTTGTGAAAGATGGATGGGAGGAGTGTCAAACTTTTAATACTTCTTTTTAATAAAATAAGAGCTCTAGCACATGAGTGATCTCTGCTTCACCCCGCGAAGGGCCTTTCTTTTACTTTTATGTTGAGTCTCGATCTTCTAACTTTATGCACAGTTGAGAGAGCATTTTGCCATTCTGGGTTCTATGTGCATTTGTCCCATGAACATCAATAATTACTTCATAATGTGATATTATTTGTTCTTGTATTATTTGTTCTAGTCTTCCTCATGAACTTTGAAGGTGTCCTGGCATTTATGTTTTGCCCCACTCTTAAGGACTATCGAAATATCACTTTGCCATGATTTCTCTATACCTGAAACAAACGTTTACCTTTCTTTGAATTATTATTCATGATCCTTTATTTGAGTTAATCTTCGTGATGCAAAGTAATTGCTATGCCTTATTATTAAAGTTCTATTATCATGTTTGTGTTTGAAGTTCTATGATCCCAGCGTGCATATGCTTTTACATTAGATTGATCAAGTTTATTTAGTAGCATGTCACCTCAGAAATTACTTTGTTTTATTGTTTACCTACTCGAGGACGAGTAGGAACTAAGCTTGGGGATGCTTGATACGTCTCCAATGTATCTATAATTTCTGATGCTCCATGATCATATTATGTCAAATGCTACTTTTTCCCCCTTATTTATAGCATTTTCATAAGTTTTCCGGGACTAACCTATTAACAAGATGCCAAGTACCAGTTCCCTGTTTTCTGCTGTTTTTAATTTCAGAAAAGTTGTTCTGGAAACATTCTCGGAATTGGACCCCACCAAGCCCGAAGTGCCTATTTTCCTCGGAAGCATCGAGAACACCGAAGAGAAGTCAAAGACGGGCAACAGGGGGGCCACACCATAGGGTGGCGCGGGTCCCCTGGCTGCGCCACCTATGGGTGTGGGGCCCCTGGAGCTCCACCGCCTTTGCCCTTTCGCCTATCTAATCCTCCCAGATGGAAAACCCTAAGAACCTAATCAAAAACCCCCGAAAAGTTCTGCAGCCGCCGTCACCGTCAACCCTAGATCAGGGCGGTTCTGAAGCTGTTTCTAGCACCCTGCCGGAGAGGAGATCATCATCGGAGGCCTCTCCATCACCATGCCTGCCTCCGGAGTGATGCGTGAGTAGTTCATCCTTGGACTACGGGTTCGTAGATGTAGCTAGATGGTTGTCTTCTCTTCATATGCCTCCATGTTTAGATCTCGTGGGCTGCCTATCATGATCGAGATTGATCTTATGTAATTCTATATGTTGTGTTTGCTGGGATCCGATGAGTATTGAACTTATGCCAAATTGATTATAGTCTTTATTTGCAAATGCTATTTGTGATCTTGCATGCTTTCTGTTGCTAGTGGTTGCTCTGGTCAAGTAGTTGCTAGTGACTCCAAGAGGGAGTATTTATGCTCGATAGTGGGTTCATGCCTCCTCACCACCTTGCTCGAGTGACAGAAACGTGAAGGGGGGTGTGTTGTTGTCGTTAGGGAGAAAACAGCAGTGAGAGTGCCTGCATGCATAATCATTGCTTATATTACACAATTTGTTTAATGCAGTTATCTGTTGCTTGCAACTTAATACCTAAGGGGTTCGGATGATAACCTGAGGGTGGATTATTAGTCATAGATGCAGATGGATGTCGGTCTATGTATATTGTTGTAATGCCCGCACTAAATATCATAGTAGTCTTCATGTCATATATGTGCACTACGGTGCAACCTCTATTTGTCAATTTCCCAACTTTATTTGTTCACCCAGCATGCTATATTTTATGGAGAGACACCACTAGTGAACCTATGAACCCCGGTCCATTTACCACATTGTTAAACAAACCACAACTATTTCCTGCTTTCTTTACTTACTGCAAACATACATTATTTTTCCACACTATACGTCTAATCTTTGTTTTTAGCAAGACCGGTGAGATTGACAACCTCACCGTACTGTTGGGACAAAGTATTTTGGTTTTGTTGTGTGTAGGTTCTACGTTGTTGCTGACACCGGTGAAGCGCCAACACCACCGTTAGTGGCATCAAGCTTCCTGAGATCCTCTTCCTCCTACTGGATTGATAACCTTGGTTCTTAACTGAGGGAAATTCTTGCCGCTTTCTCATCACACCCTCCTCTTGGGTTTTCCAACAACTTCATTCACTCTACCATCAACAGTCGTCAACCCTAGATCAGGGGGTTCTGAAGCTGTCTCTTGGCACCCTGCCGGAGAGGAAATCATCACCGGAGGCTTCTCCATCACCATACCTGCCTCCAGAGTGATGCGTGAGTAGTTCATACTTGTACTACGGGTCCATAGCAGTAGCTAGATGGTTGTCTCCTCCTCATATGCCTCCATGTTTAGATCTCGTGAGCTTCCTGACATGATCGAGATTGTTCTTATGTAATTCTATGTGTTATGTTTGCTGGGATCCGATGAATATTGAACTTATGCCAAGTTGATTATAGTCTTTATTGCATATTCTATTTGTGATCTTGCATGCTTTTCTTTGCTAGTGGTTGCTCTGGCCAAGTAGTTGCTAGTGACTCCAAGAGGGAGTATTTATGCTCGATACTGGGTTCATACCTCCTTTTTGCCTGTGCTCGAGTGACAGAAACGTTTGCATGTGTTACGGTACGTTGCAGTGCCTGTTGTTTGCCACCAGGGAGAAAACAGCGGTGTGAGTGCCCGCATGTAATATCATTGCTTACTTTACACACTTTGTTCAATGCAATTATCTATTGCTTGCAACTTAATACCTAAGGGGGTTCGGATGATAACCTGAGGGTGAATTATTAGTCATAGATGCAGTTGGATTACGGTCTATGTATATTGTTGTAATGCCCGCACTAAATATCATAGTAGTCTTCATGTCATGAATGTGCACTATGATGCAACCTTTATTTGTTAATTGCACGGTTGTAATTTGTTCACCCAGCATGCTATCTTTTATGGAGAGACACCACTAGTGAACCTATGAACCCAGTCCATTTTGCTACACTGTTAAACAAAACACTACAATTTCCTACTTTCTTTACTTACTGCAAGCATACACTATTTTCCACACTATACGTCTAATCTTTTTGTTCAGCAAGACAGGTCAGATTGACAACCTCACTGTACCATTGGGACAAAGTATTTTGGTTGTGTTGTGTGCAGGTTCCGCGTTGTTGCTCACACCGGTGAGCCATCACCACCGTCAGTGGCATCAGTCTTACCGCTAGACTCATCACACCATCCTCTTTGGGTTCCCAACACGCCATCACAAGCAGCAAGAATTCCTAGCACCATCAAGGCGTAGCAAAATAATTTCTGGCGCCGTTGCCGGGGAGGAAGAAGTCTTCTGGAAAGGGTAGTCTCTCACTCTCAACCTCTTTATTTTGTTGATTGTCTTGTTTTTTTTCTTGTTTTGCTTTTTTATATAAAAAACACAAAAAAAAAAAAGTTCTTATTTTAGTTGTTATTTTTTCTTTATCATGCTTGTTATCAATGTTTGATGTCTTTGAAACTAGATATTTTAGGCAAGGTGTGTTCACAGATGAACAGCAAAAACATTATAAGGACCACCGCTTGTCACAAAAAGGGATACACTTATGGGAGCAAATTAATAAATTGCATGACTATGCTAAAAACTTGTGTTCTACTTATAATGTTACTTATTGCTTTGAGAAATCTTGTTGCTGTAGGAGGTATAAATACCTCCCTTTTCAATGTCAGTATAATGATAATGTTACCATATATTCTTATGTTAAGGGAAATTATGAATTATATGATGTGGAACAAATTGAAGAATTTATTGCTTGGAAGGGTGCATTCGATATTGCCTATTTGCTTGAAAGTATTGATGATGCACCTTATAAATATGAGATTTATGCTATACTTGAATATTGCTTTGATAATTACAAGGATTGTAATTGCTACATAATGGAATATCTTAATAAATTCCCACGACCTAAGGAAGTAACAGATGCCTTGCAGGAGCCTATGGAAAACGAAATTGCCGAATCTGGAAGCTCATTGGATGAAGAAAAAAAAGGAAGAGAGTGATGATCAAGAGGAGGAAGAATGGAGCTACCCATGTCTACCTCCCAATGATAGTAACTCTATAACTCATACATTATTTGATGAAATTCATACTTGCTATACTTGTGACTTTGATACTACTATGAATGAAACTTGTGAAAATTATATTGCTGTTGTTATTTATGATAATCCATGCTACTTGGATAAATCTTATGATAATGCTCTTGATGATGGTCCTATGTTACTTGATGTTATAAATCATAATGCTACTGAAAATAGGATCGCTATAATGTGTCCTATACATTTTAAGAGTAACCAATTATCTTGTTTTGCTATTGCTAAAAGTGGGGGAAAAGAAGAGCTGATTTTAAATTTTGATCCCACTGTATTTTAGCTTGACATGAATTGTGTGCTTTTAGATCATGACAAACATGCTTTATGTGATAATTATGTTGTTGAGTTTGTTCATGATGCTACTAAAAATTATAATGAGAGAGGAAAATATGGTTGTAGGAATTTTCATGTTACTAATACATCTCTCTTTTTGTTGAAAGTTTTGAAGTTGCTCTTGTTCTACCTTCCCATGATTTCCAGTTTGAGCTTCTTTAATTTATTTATTTACAAGATTCATATGCATAGAAAGTGGGTTAGACTTAAATTTGTTTTATACTTTCTTCTGGATGCTCTCTTTTTCTTTAATTCATATTTCCTATGTGAGGATCTTTTTTCCACTTGCTGTATAATATGCATAGTAGTGTTATATGAGTACTCTCATGTTTGCTTGCTGTATAATAAAGAGTATTTTTGTTAAAACATATCTTTTATGGTGCTTGTTGGGAAAAGAAACTGCTCCTTGAAGTAGAATTTATAACAGTGCAAGTAGAAGCTTGTATATATTGGATTGATAACCTTGATTCTTAACTGAGGGAAGTTCTTACCGCTACACTCATCACACCCTCCTATTTGGGTTCCCAACACGCCATCACAAGCAGCAATAATTTCTAGCACCATCAAGGCGTAGCACTGACGCGGCGGTGTAGACGATCGTGCTGGAGACGGCATGCACGGCGTAGACGACCGCGCTGGAGACGGCATGCATGGCGGAGACTGTTCGCTGGAGAATGGTGAGGAGTCGATGGCCTTGCCGTCTGATTTTGAAGCACAATGTGTTCCTTTAGCCATAGAACGGTCAACTTCTTGGCGTCTCCGAGTTCAGTCACCTCTCCGTCTTCACCTTCAGGGAATTGAAGCTTCACCCGCTCGGATCCGTTGACAACTTCATCGACCCCGACAACAGCGTAGCCCCGTGGAACTGGAAGACTACGGTGAGTTGGTTCAGTGCCAATTTATAAGGCATAGCTGACCGCCGCCTTAATGGTTAAGTTGACGACCTTCACATGGAGCTCACAAGTGTCATCTCTGTATATCATCCACCGGGTGCATCATCGGCGGTGCATCATCACCCTGCAGCTGCGTGGAAGCAACGCTGCTTTTCCGATTAGAATGTGCGGTGACGGTAGCATCGACTTCACCTTCTACCATGTGTGGTAGGACGGTAGTACCTTGCTGCTGGCTAAGTCTGTCAATTTGCTCCTGCTGCTTCACTGCTACCTCCTGCGTCCGCTTTATCTGTTCTTCAAGTTGACGCCTCTAGTCTGCCTGACTCACTGCTTCAGCTGTCTCCAAGTCCTTTCTCCTCTGACGGCTTCTATCAGGATATTTCTTTTTGCGCTCGTCAAACCCATATTTCCACGGAACAGAGCCTATTGTGGTTCGTGCATGCCCTATGTGTTCCTTATTCTTGAGGGTGCATGTGAGCTCGTCGTTCTCTCTATCTAGCTCGAACCTCCCCTCTTTAGCATCCTTTATTGTGTTTCTAAGATATTCGATGGGTAGAGGATTCTCTTCATGCCTTCTATTATAGATGCAGTTTCCTTCTTCGTCCAACGTGCCCCATGCCCCATGCCCGTAAAACCAAGACATTGCCCGCTCAGCCCACATGAATGGCTCTGGAGTGATCCCCTTCTCAAGCAGGTCGTTCTCCCATTTCTCCCACTTGGGCATGCAACCCTTGTAGCCAGCTTGCCCCATAACATGGTGATATACCTTTTTGGCAGTGTTTCTCTAATTTTTTGTTGACCTTATCTTCGCATAATCTGACTGCTTGTACTTCACATAATCTTCCCATAAGGGTTTTATTTTCTCATACGCTCCAGTGAAATCCGGAGTCTTACCTTTCTTGATAAAGTCAAGGTGCAATCTTTTATTCCAGTTGCTGAATTGTTGGGCCATCTTTTTAAGAGTCCACGCCTTGACCTTTTTAACTAGCTCAATTTTCTTTTTATTAGCATCGCCTTCACCTTCTACCACCTCATTCTCATCCACCTCCAGCGTCGGTAAGGTGAAATTAGCCATGATCTTTTTGAAAAGATTTTCTTTGGATATGTTGCTGACTGCGGATCTCTTGGCTCATTCCACTCCTGAACAGTGATCGGGATGTGATCCCTAACAAGCACTCCTCATTGCTTTACAAATTTTTGGGCAACATCACTGGGAAGCTCGGGTGCGCCATCTGCTCTGATCGTTTCGATCCTATATCTTTCTGTCTCTTTCAACTTTTTTGTTGCGCCTCGTTTAGTCCTTTTTCCGGTGGATTCGCTAGATCCGGATGGCTAAAAAGTAAAGAGTTTTAATACATGTATATAGACAACAGATGATTCATTAATTAACATATATATATGCACCTCGATGCCGGTTTTTGTAATTTGTATGGCTCCACCGGAGTCGTCGGCTTCTCCCTCACCGGAGCCGTCGGCTTCTCCCGCTCTTCGGTCGAGACCCGTATCCCCCTCATCAGAGACGTCTCTTCGGGTGAGCTCCGGATCTCCCTCACCGGAGTTGTTCATCCACTGGCTTACATCGGGCTCTCTCTCAGGCCCGCGGATTAAACCTGCGAGCAAGTTTTCCGCATCTTCGTCTCTTGGTTCCATACTTTTCTGCAAATACACAAAATTCCCTAAGTTTTCCGCATCTTCGTCTCTGGGTTTCATACTAAAAATACAAAGTGGTACTAAAATTCCCTAAGTTAAATACACTAAGTCAAATACATAAAAAATTACCAAACGTTCTACTCTAAGTAAAATTTGATTCTACATTAAGTCAAATTACTTACAAAAAATTCTTAAGTCAAATTCACTAAGTCAAATACACTAAGTCAAATTTCTAAAAATTCTTATTATTTTACACTTAGACAAATTACTGAAAATTCTAATATTTTACACTAAGTTAAATTACTAAAAAATAAACTAGTGGTACTAAAATTCCCTAAGTTAAAT
This sequence comes from Alopecurus myosuroides, assembly GCA_028641055.1. NCBI lineage: Eukaryota > Viridiplantae > Streptophyta > Magnoliopsida > Poales > Poaceae > Alopecurus > Alopecurus myosuroides. The sequence goes on from CM054058.1 coordinate 553,955,168, forward strand.
ACACTAAATCAAATACACAAAAATTACCAAAAGTTCTACACTAAGTAAAATTTGGTTCTACACTAAGTCAAATTACTAAAAATAATAATAATTCTTAAGTCAAATTCCCAAAGTCAAATACACTAAGTCAAATTTCTAAAAATTCTTATTTTTTAAACTTGGACAAATTATTAAATTTTTTAATATTTTACACTAAGTCAAATTACACTAAGTTAAATTACTAAAAAATACACTAGTGGTACTAAAATTCCCTAAGTTAAATATGTCAAATACATAAAAATTTACCAAAAGTAAAAAATTGATTCTACACTAAGTAAAATTACTAAAAAATTAATAATTCTTAAATCAAATTCCCTAAGTCAAATACACTAAGTCGATTTTCTAAAAATTATTATTTTTTTACACTTACACAAATTACTGAAAATTCTAATATTTTACGCTAAGTCAAATTAATCTAAGTTAAATTACTAAAAAATATACTAGGTAAAAATTCTAAACTAATATTGCTAATTCAAACATGACTAAAAATTCTATACTTAATATTTTCTACACTAAACATTTAATGTCTAAGAATTTTCTACACTAAAAAATTTATATACTTAATATTTTTTAACATTGCACGTACCTAGTGAATTTTCTACACTAGTGTTTCTATAAAACTTATATCTAATTGAAAACAGTAAAACAAAAAAGGAAAAACAAAAGAAGTAAAAAAAGTAAAAAAAAAATTATCTCTGTTTTCATACAGAGAGAGGAGGCGACGGGGCAATGGCCACCGAGAGCGCTCCTCCACGCGAGCTCGGGCGGAGGGAGGGGCAGTGGCGCGTGGCGACCACGGCGGCGGCGCGCTCCTCCACGGGCCACAGAGAGGAGAGGGCGGCGACAACGGGGATGGCGCGGTGGCGGGCGACGGCGCAACAGCCTGGCGGCGTTTTTCCTTTGTGCACAGGATTGGATTTGGGGAGAAAGACGACGCGTATATGTAGTACGGGGCATCCGTCCCGGTTGCTAGCAACAACCGGGATGAAAGGGTCATTCATCCCGGTTGTTGCTACCAACCGGGACGGATGCTCCCCTCTTTTTTTTTTATAGCGCGCGGATCGGGGACATGTGGAGCGCGCGCGTGGTGGGGGCATTTGTCCCGGTTGTTGGGATAAACCGGGACGAATGCCCTAGTTTCGAATTATTTTTAAATTGAAAAATTGTTCCCGCCCTTTTTTTTCAAAACTCCTATAAGACATTAAATAACAATCAGAAAAATTTGAAGAAGATACCAAAATATTTAGAAAATTATAAACTAACTAAATATATTACTTTCAAACATATTTGGTGAAGTTCAAAATTTTGAATTATTTGCATTTGAATTAATTCATTTAAGAAATGGAGAAAATATCAAATAATTCAATAAATTCTGAAAATTGCAAGTTATATATCAAAATGATCAGAAAGATAAATGCAACTCACTTATGATGTTTAAAACTCATTTGGGTGACCGATAAGGTGGACTTTTCTCCAGCTGGGCTAGGGTTTTGCCACGGAGGGGCTCCGGAGTGTCGGGATGTCACCAAAACCTAGGAGTTGGCATACCAAGTGTTTACATGTGTTCTTAGGGTTGTACATGCCAAATATTCACTCACCCTTTGTGTTGGGTCTTCACCGGCATCGATTCCTCTCTCCGAGTCATACAATCGCGGTAGAACAAAACAATCGGTATCGCCTGCATACAACCCGACCGTGGATCGTGAGTGCACATATGCATATCAAATGCACGGTCGAACGTATGCTGGTGAATCCGGATGATTTGTATTCAGTCAATGAACTGAATGATTTGTATGCTAGCGCACCGCAGTTCGCCAGAATACAGATTCTTTTATTTAAAACAGAAAACAAACGAACACTACTCCTCGTCGTCTTCGTCGGGGAACTCATCGGTGACCTCCTCCTGGTCGTCGTTGTCGGCGAACTCGTCGGTGACCTCCTCTTCGTCGTCGGAGGTGCACGATATCGTGTCCGAGATAGGCCCCCAGCTCGAATCGTCGGAGGCCCAGACTTTGCCGGCGTGGTCGGCCCGGCGGAGCTCTTGCAGCGCCATCGCCCTCGCCTCTCGGACGGCCTCTGACGCGAGGTGGTGTTCGAGGCGGCGCTCCGCCCGCTCAGCCATTCGGGTCTGCCAGAGCTCCTCGTCGGCGCGCTGCTCCTCTGAATTGTTCCGGTAATACTCGCGGACGGCGCACTCGTCCCTGGCGTCGATTAGGCAATGAAACGCGCGGTGGCGAAGGTGGCGGTGGTCGGCGGCGGTGACGATCTGCGGCGTCGGCGCCCTGGCCTCCGCTTCCCAGAGGGTGTGGTAGTCGTTGAAATTCATCAGCAACTGCGGGCGGTTGAGGCGTCAGGCCGCCGTGTCCCAGGCGCGGGCGGCCTCCGCCGCCGTCGCAAAGGAGCCGAGGGGGATGCGGTCGTCCCCGTAACGGATCTCCGCGGTGAACATTCCGTTTGGCCGTGCTCGGACACTGTAGAAGCCGGTTATGTTGTTCCCCCTCGGAGGCATGGCGGCGGCGCGGCGGTGCGTGGAGAGGAGAGAGGGAGAGGAGTGTACGCTTGGAGAGGAGAAGACGCTCGAGGGGCGGCATTTTATACCGCGCGCTCGCGGCCACCCGGCACAACTCCCGCACCACAGGGCCACGTGTGCAGCATGGGCTCATTATAACAAACGATGCCATGTATTTGGCCATAATACGTGTCATTTCAACCGAACCCCTAGAATGTTAGGAGAATATAGCTCTTTTTTGTGAACACTTTTTCAACAGAAATGACGTATTCCAAGTTTATTATTTTTGGTGGATACTAGGACAAATGTAATGACACCAGGCGAAGGTCTCGCGTTATTTAGGTTTTTTTTTAATTCTCTGGAATGTTCTCAGCCCGTTTTAGGAGAAAGTCAAGACGGAGGGCATGACCGTTCGTAGCTAGGGGTTGTATATTGTAACACCTGGGGTGTTTTCCCTAATTTAGAAGAATTGGTTGTTTTTCTTTTTTGCATTGCATCATGCATCATTTGCACCCTTGTTTGCAAACCAATTAAAAATTCAAACCAATTTAGTTTTCACATTCAAATGCAAACATTAATAGAAACTTTTGAATTTTGGAAAAACCAAAACTTGTGCAACTGGGCATTTTAGATGCCAAGTGCATAGAAACTTGTTTCATAATTTTCTGAAATGTAAAACTACCCCAAAATTCATTTTTGCTTCTCTCTTTTTTTCTCTCTTACAAAAAAAAATACAAAAGGAAAACAAACCAGCAGGGGGAGGCAGGCCAGCCCAAAACGAGCCAAGCCCACCTACTACCCCTGCCTCGCAGCCCACCGAAGCCCGTACCCTTTCTGCCTTCTCCCCTCTTCCTCCCCAAGCGTCATCTTCTTTCCACGCTGGAAAGCAGGCAGAGCACCACCACCGCACCTCCCTCCTCCACCTGCTCCCTCCTTTTCCCCCTCCTTATCTACTCCCCGAGCCCAAACCCTAGCCTCCCTCATCTCTCTTCCTCCCTGCGCCGCCACCCTTCCTTCTTCTCCCCTCGGATCCCCTCCAATCTTCTGCTTTTCTTTCTTTATATTCTGAACCGGAGAGGAGCCACCATGGCCGGGAGTTGGAGGTGACGCAACGGTCGCCGTGTTTGTTGTCAAGCCGTGTTAGCAGCGGGAATGGAATCAGGAAGGTGCCGGCCTCATTTTTGGTGAAGGCCCGGGGGGCGGAGGCGGGCTACCGTGCCGACGCTGTCGAGCTCATCGCCGCCGCCACACACTGTCCCATCGCCGTCAGGTTCTGCGTCGCGCCCTCTCTGCCTCGACCACCGCGAGCCCTCGGTGAGACACCCGTTCCCCTCCTTCTCTCCTCCGCTGGCGGCACGCTGCACACGCACGCTTCTTCAGCAGCGGCCGCCGCTGGCCGTTCCGTCCCCGGCGCGTTTCCTGTTTACGGCCAAGTTCAGAAACTGAACTTTTACAGTTTCAGTTAAACACCGAGTCCCACCTCAAAACCCCCAAGCACCCCAGATCTAACGCGAGTCCGATTCCAGCCCAGTGGCTCTGTTCCTTGCGCACACCGTGGAAGGGCAGGGTTCGATCCCCCGCACCGCGCGGAATATGCCGAATTTTTTTGGGATTTCGCTGCACCCCCCTGGCCCCACATGTCATGGGCTGTGGAGGCACAGTCAGACACCAGCATCCCAGTCACACGCCACCCTGGCATGGCCCCACTGGTCAGCCAGTGCGGGTAGCCCAAGCCACGGTGCAAAAAGTCCAACCCCCTGTTTTCTTTTTTCCAGAAATGGTTTAATAACCCTAAAACTTGCATAAATCATATCTATTTCATCCTAACTCCAATTCCCACAAATAAAATTTGTTTTCCAATTAAAATTAAATGCTCTACCCAAATATAAAATTTGTTTACTGTTTTGAATATTTCAAATGGTTTCAAAAATTCAAATTCAAACAACTCTTTCAAATTTGGTCAAATTCATAACTAATTCAAATTTAAATCAAATGGCACATATAAAATATGTTTTCCAATCCAAATTTCCTATATTTTTCAAATATGCAATTTGTTCACTGTTTTTCCTAATTAAAATTGGTGTAATAATTCAATACTTTAAATACACCTTTTAAATTTCAAAATTCATAACTGAGGCAATTCAAATCCAATTCCAACATGTAAAATATGTTTTCCATCCCATTTTTCATGAACTTTGCAAATATCAACTTTGTTTTCTGTTTTGAACAATTTAAATTGCTGAAAACAACTATTTCTTAATTAAGGCATTTAAAATTGTCAATTTAATAACTTGCTCATCTAAAATCCAAATTCAACAAATGAAATATGTATTCCATCTAAAATTTTGTGTTCTTTCCAAATATAAATTTTGTTATCTGTTTTGAACATTTAAAATTGGTGAAAACAACAAATGTTTGTTTAAATCATTTAAAATGCCAAAGTTCATAACTTAATAAATAAAATTCCCAACTTGGTAAACAACATATCAAACTGAAGCTATTGTTGTTTTCTTACTGTTTTCATCATCCATGTATCATTCTAATCAACTTTCACATGATGGTTATTTGTAAATCATTTAATTCAACATTAATTCATGGGCTTTTCCATATGCAATCCAAATTGCATATGGGCCCATTTAAATATGTTTACCATGTCAACTAGTTTATCTTTGATGCATCCTTAAACTTGTCATGCATATAAAATAGGGTCATGCTGGATCTTTTGCCGTAGTAGTAATTGTTGCATCCGGTGTTTGTTCTAGTTCGTTGCTTCTTCGCGGATAGGACGTTGAGATGATGTGAGCAACGACAAGTTCTTCGGATGTACCTCTACTTGCTGGATTCCAGGCAAGTATACTCACTTGCTACCTATGGCTTCCTTTCATCACTTGTTACCGATTCTTCCCGTTGCCTTTGTTCTAGCCTTATGATTCGATGCTTGTGTTCCGATCCCATCACATGTTTACCCTGCTGCCACGATATTACCTTACCTCCACACCTATAACCCTGTTGTTTGTTGGCCTGTGTCGTACTAGCATGCTTTGGTTCGTTTGTGCTCAAGTCTTGTTGTCTGTCTTATCACCTGTTTAGTCGATAGTTGGGTTTCAATTCAATCAACAACATGTTAATGCTTGGGGTAATAATAATTGATGATAAGGCACCGGGAGGAAGCCCGGCGTGGTTTTGAGGCCTGCTAGTGTCGACCTTAATTAGGAAAAGGGTCTTGTCCTCCGATCCATGATGAGCGCGCTAACCGCATGTTGGAAGCGAGTATGGGCGCCCCCCGCAACTTTGATTCGATTCGCATCTCGTCCAAATCGCCTCATTTAGTTCGGGTTTTCCATTTGCCGCATGCATATGCAGGTGCGAACCCTTGGCGCCAGGGTAGAACTTTTGTAGTCGGCATTTAGGGAGACACGTTCTTAGAGTGCTATGAGGGTCCCCTTTTCTTCGTGGGGCTTGATTAGCCGTGCGCTCAATTGCACGGGGTTCTTTGGGCTTGATGCGAAGAAGAGTTGGGTTGTGTTGAGTGCCTCGCTAGGTGGAAGGGCCTTTCCATCTGGCGGGTCATTCTTACGTGTACGGCCAAATTGGTGCATCCCTGCAGGGTTAATCTTCTCGAGAAGCCGTGTTGTCCGCGGTTATGGGTGACTTGGTGAAAGTGCTGGCTAACAAGTACTCAGACAACTTACACTTAACGATGATAACTTGACTAGTAATATAGATTACCTCCACCATAAAAATGAATGTCACCTTAATCAACAGTGTGAGTTTCCTTTGGTTGCTTCCTTAGTAGGGGGTAACATTGGATGGGTATTGTTTGGTGAGTAGTTATAGTTGGTTCTGATACGCTATCTTATCCCTTTCTTTTAGCCGGGTGTTGTAGCGCGTCTCTGTAGTTAGTTAGTGCAGCCCGCTGCCGCTTCTTTGCAATAATCCCTTCCTTTCCGTTGTACCCAAAGTATTTGTATCTTGTGATGATGGGTTACGCTGGTATCTTGTGAGTATGGTTTATCCACTTGCAGTACTTAATAGTACTGACCCACGAATCCCATTCGTGGCTGCATATTCCACATTGCAGTCAACAGGTTTGAAGTCTGACGACGTTAGCATGGGAATCCCTCCGGCTTGGCCTGGGCAGGGATTGGACGCCATCGGTTATCTTCAGGACTCTTAGTCCAATTTGTATCTTGTCCGTAGTCGGACACTATGTTGTTTCTTCCGCTGTCATTTGGATCTTTGTATTGTATCAGTTGTATCCTTGACTCGTTTGAGTCGTCTTGTATATACCTCCTCTGTTGTTGTTGTGGATTATTCGTGAACTGTTGTAATGTTATCACAAGTGGCAACCTGGAATCGGTTATTATGTGGATTTTGGTGGAAATGCTGAAATCTGCATAGTGCCCGATCCCGGGGCGTCACAAATGGTATCAGAGCATGGTTTCCGATTCCCAAAGTTGTTTCGATACGAATAGTTATCGAAGCAACGGGTCCGCAAAGCCTGTAGGATAACCTCGCTAACGGTCGTTGTTTCTAGAGTGTCAAAAACTATTTCTGCTAAACTATTTTGGAAACATCTCAATAGGATTCTTGTTTTTCTCCTTATCTCTATTCTATTTCTCCTCCTACCTTATTTGTTTTGGAGTCTCTTCCCTTATCTATCTTTCAAAGTGTTAGGATCCTACGTGGGTGGACGGTTTCTGAGCCTTTAACCTAATAGGTTCGATCATCGGAAGATTCCTGGTGGAAGAACATCGTCGTCACTCCGAGCAAGAATCTCTTGTTAGTGGTGTCGAGAAGCCCTTGTTAGTGGTGTCGAGGAGATCAACTGGAAGCATGAAGAATCGATAGTCGAACTTCTTTCCCCTCCCGGGTTAGTGGGTGGATTGCGAGGGCGCAATCCCTTTTTAGTGGTGTCGTCTATAACACCTGGGGTGTTTTCCCTAATTTAGAAGAATTGGTTGTTTTTCTTTTTTGCATTGCATCATGCATCATTTGCACCCTTGTTTGCAAACCAATTCAAAATTCAAACCAATTTAGTTTTCACATTCAAATGCAAACATTAATAGAAACTTTTGAATTTTGGAAAAACCAAAACTTGTGCAACTGGGCATTTTAGATGCCAAGTGCATAGAAACTTGTTTCATAATTTTCTGAAATGTAAAACTACCCCAACATTCATTTTTGCTTCTCTCTTTTTTTCTATCTTACAAAAAAAAATACAAAAGGAAAACAAACCAGCAGGGGGAGGCAGGCCAGCCAAAACGAGCCAAGCCCACCTACTACCCCTGCCTCGCAGCCTACCGAAGCTTGTACCCTTTCGGCCTTCTCCCCTCTTCCTCCCCGAGCGTCATCTTCTTTCCACGCTGGAAAGCAGGCAGAGCACCACCACCGCACCTCCCTCCTCCACCTGCTCCCTCTTTTTCCCCCTCCTTATCTACTCCCCGAGCCCAAACCCTAGCCTCCCTCATCTCTCTTCCTCCCTGCGCCGCCACCCTTCCTTCTTCTCCCCTCGGATCCCCTCCAATCTTCTGCTTTTCTTTCTGAATATTCTGAACCGGAGAGGAGCCACCATGGCCGGGAGTTGGAGGTGACGCAACCTTCGCCGTGTTTGTTGTCAAGCCGTGTTAGTGGCGGGAATGGAATCAGGAAGGTGCCGGCCTCGTTTTTGGTGAAGGCCCCGGGGGCGGAGGTGGGCTACCGTGCCGACGCCGTCGAGCTCATCACCGCCGCCACGCACTGTCCCATCGCCGTCAGGTTCTACGTCGCGCCCTCTCTGCCTCGACCACCGCGAGCCCTCGGTGAGACACCCGTTCCCCTCCTTCTCTCCTCCGCTGGCGGCACGCTCCACACGCACGCTTCTTCAGCAGCGGCCGCCGCTGGACGTTCCGTACCCGGCGTGTTTCCTGTCTACGGCCAAGTTCAGAAACTGAACTTTTACAGTTTCAGTTAAACACCGAGTCCCACCTCAAAACCCCCAAGCACCCCAGATCTAACGCGAGTCCGATTCCAGCCCAGTGTCTCTGTTCCTTGCACACACAGCGGAAGGGCAGGGTTCGATCCCCCGCACCGCGCGGAATATGCCCAATTTTTTTGGGATTTCGCTGCACCCCCTGGCCCCACATGTCATGGGCTGTGGAGGCACAGTCAGACCCCAGCATCCCAGTCACACGCCACCCTGGCATGGCCCCACTGGTCAGCCAGTGCGGGTAGCCCAAGCCACGGTGCAAAAAGTCCAACCCCCTGTTTTCTTATTTCCAGAAATGGTTTAATAACCCGAAAACTTGCATAAATCATATCTATTTCATCCTAACTCCAATTCCCATAAATAAAATATGTTTTCCAATTAAAATTAAATGCTCTACCCAAATATAAATTTTTTTTACTGTTTTGAACATTTCAAATGGTTTCAAAAATTCAAATTCAAACAACTCTTTCAAATTTGGTCAAATTCATAACTAATTTAAATTTAAATCAAATGGCACGTATAAACTATGTTTTCCAATCCAAATTTCCTATACTTTTCAAATATGCAATTTGTTCACTGTTTTTCCTAATTAAAATTGGTGTAATAATTCAATACTTTAAATACACCTTTTAAATTGCAAAATTCATAACTGGGGCAATTCAAATCCAATTCCAACATGTAAAATATGTTTTCCATCCCATTTTTCATGAACTTTGCAAATATCAACTTTGTATTCTGTTTTGAACAATTTAAATTGCTGAAAACAACTATTTCTTAATTAATGCATTTAAAATTGTCAATTTAATAACTTGCTCATCTAAAATCCAAATTCAACAAATGCAATATGTATTGCATCTAAAATTTTGTGTTTTTTCCAAATATAAATTTTGTTATCTGTTTTGAACATTTAAAATTGGTGAAAACAACAAATGTTTGTTTAAATCATTTAAAATGCCAAAGTTCATAACTTAATAAATAAAATTCCAAACTTGGTAAACAACATATCAAACTGAAGCTATTGTTGTTTTCTTACTGTTTTCATCATCCATGTATCATTCTAATCAACTTTCACATGATGGTTATTTGTAGATCATTTAATTCAACATTAATTCGTGGGCTTTTCCATATGCAATCCAAATTGCATATGGGCCCATTTAAATATGTTTACCATGTCAACTAGTTTATCTTTGATGCATCCTTAAACTTGTCATGCATATAAAATAGGGTCATGCTGGATCTTTTGCCGTAGTAGTAATTGTTGCATCCGGTGTTTGTTCTAGTTCGTTGCTTCTTCGCGGATAGGACGTTGAGATGATGTGAGCAACGACAAGTTCTTCGGATGTTCCTCTACTTGCTGGATTCCAGGCAAGTATACTCACTTGCTACCTATGGCTGTCTTTCATCACTTGTTACCGATTCTTCCCGTTGTCTTTGTTCTAGCCTTATGATTCGATGCTTGTGTTCCGATCCTATCACATGTTTACCCTGCTGCCACGATATTACCTTACCTCCACACCTATAACCCTGTTGTTTGTTGGCATGTGTCGTACTAGCATGCTTAGGTTTGTTTGCGCTCAAGTCTTGTTGTCCGTCTTATCACCTGTTTAGTCGATAGTTGGGTTTCAATTCAATCAACAACATGTTAATGCTTGGGGTAATAATAATTGATGATAAGGCACCGGCAGGAAGCCCGGCGTGGTTTTGAGGCCTGCTAGTGTCGACCTTAATTAGGAAAAGGGTCTTGTCCTCCGATCCATGATGAGCGCGCTAACCGCATGTGGGAAGCGAGTATGGGCGCCCCCCGCAACTTTGATTCGATTCGCAACTCGTCCAAATCGCCTCATTTAGTTCGGGTTTTCCATTTGCCGCATGCATATGCAGGTGCGAACCCTTGGCGCCAGGGTGGAACTTTTGTAGTCGGCATTTAGGGACACACGTTCTTAGAGTGCTATGAGGGTCCCCTTTTCTTCGTGGGGCTTGATTAGCCGTGCGCTCAATTGCACGGGGTTCTTTGGGCTTGATGCGAAGAAGAGTTGGGTTGTGTTGAGTGCCTCGCTAGGTGGAAGGGCCTTTCCATCTGGCGAGTCATTCTTACGTGTACAGCCAAATTGGTGCATCCCTGCAGGGTTAATCTTCACGAGAAGCCGTGTTGTCCGCGGTTATGGATGACTTGGTGAAAGTGCTGGCTAACAAGTACTCAGACAACTTACACTCAACGATGATAACTTGACTAGTAATATAGATTACCTCCACCATAAAAATGAATGTCACCTTAATCAACAGTGTGAGTTTCCTTGGGTTGCTTCCTTAGTAGGGGGTAACATTGGATGGGTATTGTTTGGTGAGTAGTTATAGTTGGTTCTGATACGCTATCTTATCCCTTTCTTTTAGCCGGGTGTTGTAGCGCGTCTCTGTAGTTAGTTAGTGCAGCCCGCTGCCGCTTCTTTGCAATAATCCCTTCCTTTCCGTTGTACCCAAAGTATTTGTATCTTGTGATGATTGGTTACGCTGGTATCTTGTGAGTATGGTTTATCCACTTGCCAGTACTTAATAGTACTGACCCACGAATCCATTTCGTGGCTGCATATTCCACATTGCAGTCAACAGGTTTGAAGTCTGACGAGGTTAGCTTGGGAATCCCTCCGGCTTGGCCTGGGCATGGATTGGACGCCATCGGTTATCTTCAGGACTCTTAGTCCAATTTGTATCTTGTCCGTAGTCGGACACTATGTTGTTTCTTCCGCTGTCATTTGGATCTTTGTATTGTATCAGTTGTATCCTTGACTCGTTTGAGTCGTCTTGTATATACCTCATCTGTTGTTGTTGTGGATTATTCGTGAACTGTTGTAATATTATCACAAGTGGCAACCTGGAATCGGTTATTATGTGGATTTTGGCGGAAATGTTGAAATCTGCATAGTGCCCGATCCCGGGGCGTCACATATATTCAGAAACTCATTGTGGATCTCTATTGAAATAGGTAGTTGAGTACCTAGAAATGATTTTTTGCCAAAATTCATGAGCAAATTACGAGGCACTTGTAGTTCAAATTTGTCCCGTCTCCAGCTGAATCGGCAGAAAATTGTGATTTTCAAAAGAGGTCGATGGAAATCTTTTTTTAGAAAACAAATTGTTTATTTGTGCATATCACGTGTCCTAGCATGTTCAAAAAATTAATCTCCCAAGTTTTGCAACATGTTTGTGGTAGGTCCTTCACAAAAAAAACCATTTCTAACACTCAAAAAATGGAAAATGGTTTTTTATTTCAGTTAAAAAAACCTTTCTTTTACAACATTGTCCGTGCTTCCAAGATGCATGTTATTGTGCAATATGGGCTCATTATAACAAACTATGCCATGTATTTGGCCATAACACCCGTCATTTCAACCGAAACCCTAGAATGTTAGGAGGAGATAGCTCTTTTTTGTGAGCACCAAGTTTATTATTTTTGGTGGATACTAGGACATATGTAATGACACCAGGCGAAGCCCTCGCGTTATTTAGGGTATTTTTGAATTCTCTGGAATTTTCTCAGCTCGTTTTAGGAGAAAGTCAAAACGGAGGGCATGACCGTTCGTAGCTAGGGGTTGTATATTTAGCAACTCATTATGGATCTCTGTTGAAATAAGTAGTTGAGTACCTAAAAATGATTTTTTCCAAAATTCATGAGCAAATTACGAGGCACCTGTAGTTCAAATTTGTCTCGTTTCCAACTGAATCGGCAGAAAATTGTGATTTTCAAAAGAGGTGGATGGAAATCTTTTCTTAGAAAACAAATTGTTTATTTGTGCATATCACATGTCCTAGCATGTTCAAAAAAATTCTTCTTCTAGAGATGGTCCATGAACCCTATGTCCCTTGCTTATGATCGCTTTGGCCGTAACCATGGAGCATCTTCATTATTTAACGAGATGGTTGGGTTTGTTTTCACTGTGAAGGGCGGAACTTCAACAAACTTATTATAATCTTCTAACATGTCTGTATTTTTCTCGACTCCCACGATGTTTCTTTTCCCTGAAAGAACTATGTGACGCTTCGGCTCATCGTATGATGTATTTCTTTGCTTATTTTTTCTTTTTTTCGTCTAGAGGACATGTCCTTCATATAGAAGACCTGAGCCACATCATTGGTTAGGACATGTTCGTCATTGTAACCAATATTGTTGAGATCCACAGTTGTCATTCCGTACAACGGGTCTACCTTTACCCCTTCTCCATTCAGGTTGACCCATTTGCACTTAAACAAAGGGTCCTTAAAACAAGGTCCATAGTCAAGTTTCCATATCTCCTCTATGTAACAATAGTATGTGTCATTTTTCCCATTCTTGTTTTTTGTATCAAAGCGTACACCACAGTTTTGGTTGGTGCTCTTCTTATCTTGGGAGATCGTGTAAAATGTATTCCCATTTATCTCGTACCCTTGAAAACTCCCAATAGTCGAAGATGGTGACCCGGCCAACATGTATAGTTGATCTTCAACAGTGGTGTCATTTATAAGATGTGTTTGCAACCAACTTCTGAAAGTCTACATGTGTTTGCGTTTAATCCATAAGTCATCCTTCCCCGGGTTTGTGGAGCGTACAATATTCTTGTGTTCCACGAGATACAGAGCCATGAAGGTGGAATTTTGTAGAAATGTGTAGTCTGCTTTAGTGAAAGAATGCCCTTCCCTAGGTATCATTGTTTTCTTTCCCAGTTTTCCTTTTCCCCTCAGTCTCCCCTCATGCCGCGATTCAGGAACACCAATCGTCTTAAGGTCAGGAATAAAGTCAACACAGAACCCAATGACCTCATTTGTTCCATAGCCCTTCGAGATGCTTCCTTCTGGCCTAGCACGGTCATGAACATATTTCTTCAAGACTCACATGAACCTCTCAAAGGGGAACATATTGTGTAGAAATACCGGACCGAGAATATGAATCTCTTCACATATGTGAACCAGGAGATTCTTCATAATGTTGAAGAAGGATTGTGGGAACACCAACTCAAAACTAACAAGACACTGGACCACATCCCTCTGTAATCTTCCCAGACTTTATGGATCGATTACCTTCTGAGATATTGCATTGAGGAATGCACATAGCTTCACAATGGGTACTCGAAAACTTTCTGGTAGAAGCCCCCTCAATACAATCGGAAGCAACTGCGTCATTATCACGTGAAATTCATGAGACTTCAGGTTTTGGAATTTTCTCTCTGCCATATTTATTATCCCCTTTATATTCGACGAGAAGCCAGACGGCACCCTTATACTATAAATGACTTCAAAAAATATTTCCTTCTCTGCTTTGGTAAGAGTGTAGCTTCTTAAGTAATGGCGCTTTGTATCCGTGTGCTTGTTTCTTGGGTCTTTCTTATGTTGCTGGTCCTCCCGTGCTTCTGGCGTATCTTTTGACTTCCCATACACGCCCAGGAAGCATAGCAGGTTGACGTAGAGACTCTTTGTCACGTGCATCACGTCGATTGAAGAGCGGACCTCTAGAACTTTCCAATAGGGTAGCTCCCAAAATATAGATTTCTTCTTCCACATGGGTGCGCTTATCAGGGCCGTTCGGAACAGGTTGGCTGCCATCACCCTTCCCAAAGATTACTTTAGGTCCTTGACCATATCGAATACATCATTACCACTATGGAGGTAGGCTTCTTCCGGGTATGTGCCTCACCTCTGAAATGCTTCCCTCCTTTCTTTCTTACAGGATGCTTGATCGGAAGAAATCTACGATGCCACAGGTATACAACCTTCTTACATTTATCCAAATATACACTATCAGTCTTATCTAAACGGTGTGTGCATGCATTGTATCCCTTGTTTGTATGTCCGGAAATGTTACTAAGAGCAGGCCAATCATTGTTGGTTACAAAATGCAACGCTCGTAGGTCAAATGGCTTTTGTTCCTTCTCATCCCACACACGTACACCTGGTTTTCCCCACAATTGTAAGAGTTCTTCCACTAATGGCCTTAGGTACACATCAATGTCGTTGCCAGGTTGTCTCGGGCCTTGGATGAGCACTGACATCATAATGAACTTGCGCTTCATGCACAATCAAGGAGGAAGGTTGTAGATACATAGAGTCACGGGCCAGGTGCTATGACTGGAGCTCTGCTCCCAAAAAGGATTAAAGCCATCTGTACTTAGACCAAACCATAAGTTTCTTGCCTCTCCTGTAAAGTCCGGGAAGTCTCTCTCGATATTTCTCCATTGTGATCCATCAGCGGGGTGTATCAACTTTCCATCTTTCTTATGGTCTTCTTTGTGCCATCGCAACAACCTGGCATGCTCTTTGTTTCTAAACAGACGTTTCAACCGTGGTATTATAGGAGCATACCACATCACCTTTGAAGGAACCCTCTTATGGGGGCTCGCCGTCAACATCACCAAGGTCATCTGGTCTGATCTTTTACCGCAGTGCAGTGCATACGGGACATTCATCCAAATTCTCGTACTTCTCACCGCGGTAGAGAATGCAGTCATTAATGCATGCATGTATCTTCTGCACATCTAATCCTAGAGGGTGGAGAGCTTTCTTTGCTTCGTACGTACTTCTAGGCAATTCGTTATCCTTTGGAAGCTTTGGCTTCATTATTTTAAGTAAACTCTCAAATGCCTTGTCAGTCACACCATTCTGTGCCTCCCATTTCAGAAACTCCAGGGTGGTACCGAGCTTTGTGCTGCCATCTTCGCAATTTGGGTACAACAACTTTTTGTGATCCTGTAACATGTTGTCCAACTTCAATCTCTCGAATTCACTTTCACAATCTTCTCTTACATCAGCAATAACTCGGCCAAGATCATCATCGGGCTCATCTTATGCCCGTTCTTGATCACCTCCTTCTTCTGCATTGTCTTCCATTGCAGTATCACCATATTCAGGGAACATAGGATCATCTTCTTCTTCATTGTCTTCCATCACAACCTCTCTTTCTCCAAGCTTGGTCCAGCAATTGTACCTGGGAATGAAACCTCTCCGGAGCAGATGGCCGTGAAGGACTCTCGAGGAAGAGTGCTCCCTGGCGTTCCGACAGTCAACACATGGGCAACACATAAAGCCATTCTCTTTGTTCGCCTGAGCTACACAGAGAAATTCATTCAGGCCTGCCCTGTACTCGGAAGTGCGTCGGTCACCGTACATCCATCCCTGTCGTGCATCCATCTGCATCGTACAATTAAGTTCATCAAAAACTATGCGAAATGGCCACCGTACATCGACAAATATAATATTTGTGTACCAATTACAGATGACAATGATAAGCATGCTAACCTCGATCCAGGCTATCATTTTGTGTGAACTTAAGCGTGGCTCGGGTATTTCGTCAAACACCTTGTGTGCATAGCAAAGATACACAAAGACTAGAACCACCTCTCACACCCTCCTAGCAGAAAAAAAAAGATGGGACTAGTGGCTGGTATATATTGGTACCAGGACATTCGTCCCGGTTCATGGCTAGAACCGGGACCAATGCCCCTGCGCTGGACACGTGGAGTGTGGCAGGGCATTGGTCCCGGTTTTAGCCACGAACCGGGACCAATGCACCCTTCTGAACCGGGACTGTTGGCTAGGCAGAGCCTGGCCGCACGAACCGGGACGAATACATACCATTCGTCCGGGTTCATAGCTAAACCGGGATGGATGGCTTGGCCAGCCCTAGACGAAAGGCCTAGTTTCCACTCGTGTGTAACGCTTTGTGTGTAAACATCAATGCACTATTAACCCAAATCCTGGCGTTCATGGTTGAAGCTGCCATGACACCGCTGAACTCCTCAACTGACAGTGACACAATTGACAAAGCTATCGCTACTCAACAAAAATGTCGATGCAGTTTCTTCAAATGGTTTAGCTGTTTGAGTATTTGTTTAGCAATAAATGGAGAATGATTAGTATTGATGCTCATGTACCACTTCACATAATTTAATTTTTCCATTCCTGATCCCAAATATTATTTTTCCTTCCCTTATACTATTCCCGCTTTGTCGCACCCTGATTTCTAGGGGATACTCATCGGGCCGAACTGGATAGCAGGTGCTTGGATTATGGGGCATAACTGCTCCCACGTCCCAGCTTCCTGGTAGGCCTGCGCTTATGCGCGACAACACAAGCCCTGCTATTCCATCGTCGATGTAAACTATCCACTAGAGATCAAAGGCACTTCCGTCGACGTACTTCAAACCATACACACATGGTACGTCAACGGCGTGGAACAACTGATATCACAACAGATCTCTACGACACAAAAGATTGAAATAAATTGCAAATGGCTCTCATTAGAGCAGAGATAGCAAATACAATCATTCAGAGGGCACCTGCCCCAACAATACATCATTACAATACAGCGGAAGCATTCAACATGTCTGAGTACAGACAAGAACCAAATAGGCCTAAGAGGCCGGAAACAAACAGACGGAGCCCATCCACGAAGTCTCGGATCCTGCCCGGGTCCGCTATCTACTCGTCAGCAGTCACGTCATGATCCACGTAGTAGCCACCATGTAGATCCTCGGAAACGTAGGTCTGCGGAAACCACAGCCCCAAAGGGGTCAGTACACCAACGTACTGGCAAGCAAGACTCACAGTTCACCAAAGTGTAACCCGTCAACACCAAGCACAGATGCTTTGGGTTCAACGGAAGGAAAGGGATATAAAAGATGCTGCAACTGGCTGCGCTAACCAACTACAGAGATTCTACCACTTCCGGCTAACAGAAAGGAGATAAGATCGAGGATTGTAACCAACTGAAAGATAACTTCAAACAAACCCATCCTGGATCTCGCCCCTTATCCAAAGAAGCAATCCGAGGATAACTCACACAGTTGAAATAAGGGTGAATCAAGTTATTGTGTCATCAACCTATTACTAGTCAAGTTATTAATCATTGGGTGTAACATGTTTGATCATTATGTTTAAGTTGTCCTGAGTACTTGTTAGCCAGTACTTTCACCAAGTAATCCATAACGCGGAAAACACGGCTTCTCGAGAAGATTATCCCTGCAGGGTTGCACCAATTTGGCCGTACACGCATGAATGGCCCGCCAGATGGGAGATCACCCCACCAAGCGGGGCACTCAACACAACCAACCATTCTTCGCATCAAGCCCAAAGCACCTTGGGCGCACGGCTAATCGAGCCCAGAAGAAAATGGACCCTCATAGCACTCTAAGAACGTGTCCCCCTATATGCCGACTACAAAAGTTCCACCCTGCGCTGGGCTCGCAAAAACATGCATGCGGCAAATGGAAAACACGAACTAAATGAGGCGATTTGGACGAGATGCGAATCAGGTCAAGTTGGGGGGCGCCCATACTCGCTTCCCACATGCGGGTAGTGCGCATCATGGATCAGTAGACAAGACCCTTTTCCTATTAGGGTCGACACTAGCAGGCTCCAAAACCTCTCATGGGCCTCCTGTCGGTGCCTTATCATCAATTTATTATTAATAGTAACATTAGCATGATTGATTGATTAAACATCGAGCCCCCACGACGTAGTAGAAATAGTAACATAAAGTAACGGGTAACAGACTCGAGCAAAACAACCTAAGCATGCTAGTAAGACACAGGCTCAAACAATGGTTATAGGTATGGAGGTAAGGCAATATCAGGGTTAAGGGATTCATGTGATGGGTTCGTAACAGAAACAACTACTACTAAGGCTAGCAGAAGAGAACAACGGAAAGTATCGGTAATCAATGTTGAAAGGAACACAGTGGTTCATGTGAGTGATAACTTGCCTGCAAAACCCAGTAGCCTGGTACTGAGTTAACTCCTTAGAAGGGGTGTCGTAAGTATCGTCGGTCTCAACGTCGCCGTTTATCCGAGAAGAAGCAAACATACAATGCAGGAAAGGTAGACAATCAATATCATGGCATAGTGCACAATCAGGGGATGATGCATGTCAGGTTAATAGATGCATCAGAATAAACTACTTGACAAGATAACACAATTTAATTGGACCCATATGCAATGTGAATTGCATATGGATGCAAATGGTTAAGGTGGAAGCAATGATCTACATTTGGTTAACAAGTGTAAGTGGTTAAACATGATGCATGCATGATGATGATAACAAGATAACAACAAATAACAATGATAGATGCAAGTGAAAAAGGATTGGAACAAGTTTTGGAAATCATTGATTAAGTTTGGAAAGTTTGGTTACTTAAAACATGTCACACAAGCAACTGTTTTTTCAACAAGTTAAAGTGTTCAAACAGATAACAAAGTTTATATTTGAAAAGAACATCAAATTTTAGTTGGATTACATGTTTCAAATATTGAAATTGGAATTAGGATGAAGTTATTATGAATTAAACAATATTAAACAAGTTTTAATTGAATTTAAAAACAAGTTTTAATATTAATTGAATTTTATTTAGTCAAAACATAATTTCACATTCACATTTGCAAAGTTCACACTTTGGTGGTTTGAAAACATATTTTGCATGTTTGAAAATATTTTATGTTGAGCAAGTTATGATTTTATCAAATTTAAATGAATTAAACAAGTATTAAACTATTTAGGCAGTTTAAATTATTCAAACAATGAAACAAATTTTATATTTGAATAGGATGTTCAAAATGGTATGAAAAACATATTTTATTTGCCTTATTTGGAATTGGTATGAATTATTTATGAATTATTGCAAATTGCATTTGAATTTTAAATGTATTTTGAAAACTCAAAACATAACACAAATTGATTATTTGGAAAGATTAGGAAATTTTGAACAGAAAACATATATAACTTTTATTTGTTAGATTTATAGATTAAAAGTTATTGATTTTTAAAGTTTAATGTTTATTCTGCTATTTAAAAAGAAATAGAATTTAAACAGATTCGTTTCAAAACCGTTTGTTACCGCAACGGGGTCTACCGTAGCCACTGCCTCGCGGGCCCGTGGCCAGCGTGGCGAGGTTAGAAGATGAGGTGGCGGTGGCGGTCTATGGCTGGTGGGGTCGCGCACACGGGATAATTCCCGAAAAAATGGTGCAGTACCGGGGATTCGAACCCGAGCCACTGCGCACTAACGAACGGAACCAACCACTGCGCTGCTACGGAGTTCTTGTCAGTTAGAGCGTTGCAGTGAGGAAGAGGTTCCGATCCGCGCAGGTTCTGAAAGTTAACTGAACTTTCTCTGTCAGTGCAGGTTCAGGCATCGCTGCTTCTCCGTCAGGCGAGCGGGCGGCGACGGCGGACAGTGGACTCGCCGTGCGTGCGCTGGGCGTGGCGTGCTGGCTGGGGTGTGGGCCTAGGGCGCGAGTGTGGAGAGGGAAAGGAGGGAATGAGAGAGGTGGCCTGCTCACCTCGCTGCTGTATGTCGCTGACGACTGCCTGACGGCAGGCAGCAGCGCGGCTGCTCTCCGGCGACGGCGCGGCCACTCCGGTGCGTCCCAGCACGCGGCGAAAGGACGAGGAGCTTCAGGGGAACGCGGCGGCTCCATTCCCCTCCTCAGATGCCCCTCGAGGCGACCACGACGGTCGGAGCTAAGTGGAGTCGATGGTGTTCTGTGAGGTGGTGTCTGACGGCGGGTGGCAGGCTACAGAGAAAAGCAGAGAACTTGGGGGGAGAGAGATGAGACGGCGGCGATGGAGGGTTAGGGACTAGGGTTTCTAGGGTTGGGCTAGCTGTGGGTAGGTTAGATATAGGCCTTGGAGCTTGTACGGCGAGCATCGAGGGAGGGGTGGAGAGATCGCACGGTGCAGAGCCATGTCGTACACAGATGACATCAGCTCGAGGAAGATGACCAGCGAAGAGGTACTGGGCCAGAAGAAAGGGTTGGGCTGGGAAAGAAAAGGATGGGCCATGCCCCTCTCCCTTGTGGTTTTAACTATTTGTTCTTATTTATTTATTTTTGCATAGAACCAAATGGAAGAAGAGGAGGCTTTTTAGGTTAATAGAAATTTTATAAAAATTAGTGTTAGCTAGATAGGTTAGAAGAAAACAAATGCCAAGTTTGGTTTTGCAGAAGATTAATTTTTAATTACTGTTTTGCAATTTAAGTCAATATTTAAAAGAATGCTTCTTATTTGGTTTTTATTAAAAATCAACATGTTTATTAGGGGAACCCCAATGATTAAAATAGAACAACTGGTTTGGTTATAATGCTGATTTTATAAATTGCATTTGGGTGTTGTTTGAAAAACACTTGGTTGAGTTAGAATATTTGCAAATTAATGGGTTAATGATTGAAAACAACAAGTTTAATAGGGTGAGCCCTATTATTAGTTGGATTAGAAACATTGGAATGGTTTGATATTTGATAATTTCCAAATGAGGTGTTGATGATTATTTTGCTTTGAATTTGAAAACCAATTTGGAATTAATTAATTGAAATAAAAGCACCATTTTATTAGTTGATCAACATGGAATAAAATGGAACAAATTGGTTGTTTTCATTTGTTATTTTTATTCCAAAAGTTGTAACAGAACAAGTATGAAAACATTGTTTGAGTAAGGTTTGAATTTGAGTTGTGAAAACAGTGGAAAACAAATGCAACAATTTAGAAACAAAAGCAAGCAACATGGAAACAATATGATGACATGATGCAATACTTAAATAAACAAGAAATCAATCATTCTAAGGGGAGTTTTCATACTTGGGATGTTACAAAACGCCCCCCTTGAAGGAATCGCGCCCCGAGATTCCTACTGAGAAAAGAAAAGGTCCAGATACTTCTTGGGAAGATCCTCTTGAGTTATGACACGTGAAACACATCGTGCACATTGGATAGACGTCAGTGAATTTGGAAACCACCGGAACAATATTAGTAGAGGTATAGGTTTTGTATTTAGGGTGTAAAGCTGGATGGAATTTGATTCATTTGGAGAATAGACTATCTGTAATAAGGGTGGAACAGAGTTATTGACATCAATGCAACACCAAGAATAATCATCAATGTCAGAATCATCAACATGAGAGTAACGAGGAATATGTGGCCTCCCATTAGAATTGGATTGTTCTTACTTATGTTGGTAGTCAACATTTGAGATTCCGGAGAGTGAACGGTGATTTGATTGCTTAGTGGAACCAGAATTAGGTAGTTTGTTGTGGTAAGGATTTTTGACAGAAAAGGAATGTGATGCTCCGGTATGAAACAACACTTTAGATGGAATAGAGTTCTGCAGATGAACGGGGAAATTTTGATTAGACACCGGCAGAAGAATTGAAGTGGAAAACAACAACAAGATTTCAACGGACGAAAATGAAATGTTTAGAAGAACATGATATTGAAGCAACACCGGGAAAACGAGACCAAAACTTCTGAGGTACTACGGAGAACCCAAAACACGTGAAATCCTAACTTGAAAGTTTAGATGAGAAGGGAAAAATCAACGTTGCACTTCCTTACCAGAAAAGGGAGGGAGGGTGGGGAAAAGAAGAAAAAGAACAGAATTCCTACTCTCACGTTTCATTTTTCCTATATAGCTACAAAATAGTTTCTAGACTCAACTGCGACCAGTAAAAAGGGATCCTACAGGCAGACAGGCTCTGATACCATTTGTCGCACCCTGATTTCTAGGGGATACTCATCGGGCCGAACTGGATAGCAGGTGCTTGGATTATGGGGCATAACTGCTCCCACGTCCCAGCTTCCTGGTAGGCCTGCGCTTATGCGCGACAACACAAGCCCTGCTATTCCATCGTCGATGTAAACTATCCACTAGAGATCAAAGGCACTTCCGTCTCAAACCATACACACATGGTACGTCAACGGCGTGGAACAACTGATATCACAACAGATCTCTACGACACAAAAGATTGAAATAAATTGCAAATGGCTCTCATTAGAGCAGAGATAGCAAATACAATCATTCAGAGGGCACCTGCCCCAACAATACATCATTACAATACAGCGGAAGCATTCAACATGCCTGAGTACAGACAAGAACCAAATAGGCCTAAGAGGCCGGAAACAAACAGACGGAGCCCATCCACGAAGTCTCGGATCCTGCCCGGGTCCGCTATCTACTCGTCAGCAGTCACGTCATGATCCACGTAGTAGCCACCATGTAGATCCTCGGAAATGTAGGTCTGCGGAAACCACAGCCCCAAAGGGGTCAGTACACCAACGTACTGGCAAGCAAGACTCACAGTTCACCAAAGTGTAACCCGTCAACACCAAGCACAGATGCTTTGGGTTCAACGGAAGGAAAGGGATATAAAAGATGCTGCAACTGGCTGCGCTAACCAACTACAGAGATTCTACCACTTCCGGCTAACAGAAAGGAGATAAGATCGAGGATTGTAACCAACTGAAAGATAACTTCAAACAAACCCATCCTGGATCTCGCCCCTTATCCAAAGAAGCAATCCGAGGATAACTCACACAGTTGAAATAAGGGTGAATCAAGTTATTGTGTCATCAACCTATTACTAGTCAAGTTATTAATCATTGGGTGTAACATGTTTGATCATTATGTTTAAGTTGTCCTGAGTACTTGTTAGCCAGTACTTTCACCAAGTAATCCATAACCGCGGAAAACACGGCTTCTCGAGAAGATTATCCCTGCAGGGTTGCACCAATTTGGCCGTACACGCATGAATGGCCCGCCATATGGGAGATCACCCCACCAAGCGGGGCACTCAACACAACCAACCATTCTTCGCATCAAGCCCAAAGCACCTTGGGCGCACGGCTAATCGAGCCCAGAAGAAAATGGACCCTCATAGCACTCTAAGAACGTGTCCCCTATATGCCGACTACAAAAGTTCCACCCTGTGCTGGGCTCGCAAAAAATGCATGCGGCAAATGGAAAACACGAACTAAATGAGGCGATTTGGACGAGATGCGAATCAGGTCAAGTTGAGGGGGGCGCCCATACTCGCTTCCCACATGCGGGTAGTGCGCTCATCATGGATCAGTAGACAAGACCCTTTTCCTATTAGGGTCGACACTAGCAGGCTCCAAAACCTCTCATGGGCCTCCTGCCGGTGCCTTATCATCAAATTTATTATTAATAGTAACATTAGCATGATTGATTGATTAAACATCGAGCCCACGACGTAGTAGAAATAGTAACAGAAAGTAACGGGTAACAGACTCGAGCAAAACAACCTAAGCATGCTAGTAAGACACAGGCTCAAACAATGGTTATAGGTATGGAGGTAAGGCAATATCAGGGTTAAGGGATTCATGTGATGGGTTCGTAACAGAAACAACTACTACTAAGGCTAGCAGAAGAGAACAACGGAAAGTATCGGTAATCAATGTTGAAAGGAACACAGTGGTTCATGTGAGTGATAACTTGCCTGCAATACCCAGTAGCCTGGTACTGAGTTAACTCCTTAGAAGGGGTGTCGTAAGTATCGTCGGTCTCAACGCCGCCGTTTATCCGAGAAGAAGCAAACAGACAATGCAGGAAAGGTAGACAATCAATATCATGGCATAGTGCACAATCAGGGGATGATGCATGTCAGGTTAATAGATGCATCAGAATAAACTACTTGACAAGATAACACAATTTAATTGGACCCATATGCAATGTGAATTGCATATGGATGCAAATGGTTAAGGTGGAAGCAATGATCTACATTTGGTTAACAAGTGTAAGTGGTTAAACATGATGCATGCATGATGATGATAACAAGATAACAACAAATAACAATGATAGATGCAAGTGAAAAAGGATTGGAACAAGTTTTGGAAATCATTGATTAAGTTTGGAAAGTTTGGTTACTTAAAACATGTCACACAAGCAACTGTTGTTTTCAACAAGTTAAAGTGTTCAAAACAGATAACAAAGTTTATATTTGAAAAGAACATCAAATTTTAGTTGGATTACATGTTTCAAATATTGAAATTGGAATTAGGATGAAGTTATTATGAATTAAACAATATTAAACAAGTTTTAATTGAATTTAAAAACAAGTTTGAATATTAATTGAATTTTATTTAGTCAAAACATAATTTCACATTCACATTTGCAAAGTTCACACTTTGGTGGTTTGAAAACATATTTTGCATGTTTGAAAATATTTTATGTTGAGCAAGTTATGATTTTATCAAATTTAAATGAATTAAACAAGTATTAAATTATTTAGGCAGTTTAAATATTCAAACAATGAAACAAATTTTATATTTGAATAGGATGTTCAAAATGGTATGAAAAACATATTTTATTTGCCTTATTTGGAATTGGTATGAATTATTGCAAATTGCATTTGAATTATTCAAATTTGAATTTTAAATGTATTTTGAAAACTCAAAACAGAACACATATTGATTATTTGGAAAGATTAGGAAATTTTGAACAGAAAACATATATAACTTTTATTTGTTAGATTTATAGATTAAAAGTTATTGATTTTTAAAGTTTAATGTTTATTCTGCTATTTAAAAAGAAATAGAATTTAAACAGATTCGTTTCAAAACCGTTTGTTACCGCAACGGGGTCTACCCCAGCCACTGCCTCGCGGGCCCGTGGCCAGCATGGCGAGGTTAGAAGATGAGGTGGCCGTGGCGGTCTATGGCTGGTGGGGTCGCGCACACGGGATAATTCCCGAAAAAAGGGTGCAGTACCGGGGATTCGAACCCGGGCCACTGCGCACTAACGAACGGAACCAACCACTGCGCTGCTACGGAGTTCTTGTCAGTTAGAGCGTTGCAGTGAGGAAGAGGTTCCGATCCGCGCAAGTTCTGAAAGTTAACTGAACTTTCTCTGTCAGTGCAAGTTCAGGCATCGCTGCTTCTCCGTCAGGCGAGCGGGCGGCGACGGCGGACAGTGGACTCGCCGTGCGTGCGCTGGGCGTGGCGTGCTGGCTGGGGTGTGGGCCTAGGGCGCGAGTGTGGAGAGGGAAAGGAGGGAATGAGAGAGGTGGCCTGCTCACCTCGCTGTTGTATGTCGCTGACGACTGCCTGACGGCAGGCAGCAGCGCGGCTGCTCTCCGGCGACGGCGCGGCCACTCCGGTGCGTCCCAGCACGCGGCGAAAGGACGAGGAGCTTCAGGGGAACGCGGCGGCTCCATTCCCCTCCTCAGATGCCCCTCGAGGTGACCACGGCGGTCGGAGCTAAGTGGAGTCGATGGTGTTCTGTGAGGTGGTGTCTGACGGCGGGTGGCAGGCTACAGAGAAAAGCAGAGAACTTGGTAGAGAGATGAGACGGCGGCGATGGAGGGTTAGGGACTAGGGTTTCTAGGGTTGGGCTAGCTGTGGGTAGGTTAGATATAGGCCTTGGAGCTTGTACGGCGAGCATCGAGGGAGGGGTGGAGAGATCGCACGGTGCAGAGCCATGTCGTACACAGATGACATCAGCTCGAGGAAGATGACCAGCGAAGAGGTACTGGGCCAGAAGAAAGGGCTGGGCTGGGAAAGAAAAGGATGGGCCATGCCCCTCTCCCTTGTGGTTTTAACTATTTGTTCTTATTTATTTATTTTTTGCATAGAACCAAATGGAAGAAGAGGAGGCTTTTTAGGTTAATAGAAATTTTATAAAAATTAGTGTTAGCTAGATAGGTTAGAAGAAAACAAATGTCAAGTTTGGTTTTGCAGAAGATTAATTTTTAATTACTGTTTTGCAATTTAAATCAATATTTAAAAGAATGCTTCTTATTTGGTTTTTATTAAAAATCAACATGTTTATTAGGGGAACCCCAATGATTAAAATAGAACAACTGGTTTGGTTATAATGCTGATTTTATAAATTGCATTTGGGTGCTGTTTGAAAAACATTTGGTTGAGTTAGAATATTTGCAAATTAATGGGTTAATGATTGAAAACAACAAGTTTAATAGGGTGAGCCCTATTATTAGTTGGATTAGAAACATTGGAATGGTTTGATATTTGATAATTTCCAAATGAGGTGTTGATGATTATTTTGCTTTGAATTTGAAAACCAATTTGGAATTAATTAATTGAAATAAAAGCACCATTTTATTAGTTGATCAACATGGAATAAAATGGAACAAATTGGTTGTTTTCATTTGTTATTTTTATTCCAAAAGTTGTAACAGAACAAGTATGAAAACATTGTTTGAGTAAGGTTTGAATTTGAGTTGTGAAAACAGTGGAAAACAAATGCAACAATTTAGAAACAAAAGCAAGCAACATGGAAACAATATGATGATATGATGCAATACTTAAATAAACAAGAAATCAATCATTCTAAGGGGAGTTTTCATACTTGGGATGTTACACGCTTAAATGTTCTTGGTTGATATTGTTTACCATTTTTTCATATTTACTTTGTGTTGCACATTGGGCAAAACTTAGTGTCATTTTACCAAAGCAGGGTTGTCCAAATATTGATTTCCCATTATATGAGTGAAACTTAAGATTGGTAAAGTTTTGTATGGTAAATAAGTTAAATGTACCTATTTCCCATTTCATTTATTTGGATGGCAGAGCATCAGGAATAAATGTATTCCCTCTGTCCTGGTATTTACGTCTTGCACGTATTTCTAAGTCGTTAAATTTGCTAATTTAAAATAAGATATATGTAACAAAAGATATCATTCGAAACTTTTGATTTTGTATTTTCTAATGATATAATTTTTGTGTTATATAACTTAGATTATGTTGATCAAATTGATAATCTAGGGACACGCGTAGAACCTAAATACCCGGACGGGGGGAGTACTTTGGACTCTCATACTTGCTATATTTTTTCGGTCCCCTTAACCTATTTTTGTTTGTTTTTTCATCTTGGCATTGTTTTTAGCAATTGAGTTTTCATCATGCTAATTTAACCTCGATTTTTAAGCTTCAATTTATTGACGAAATTCCTAACACTTATTGAATATGGCTCTCCACTAGGTTGCCCTCCCCTACATGATCTAGTCGTCTCAAAAAGCAAAGTGCAAAGGGTTATCGTTTGGCCGACAAATTATGCCTAGACCAACGAGCCATCGATATCGCCATAGCCGACGTCGTCGATATGGATAGGCTTGCAGAAAAATTAATGAAAAAACAACAAAGAAAAGTAGCACTACCAAAATCTACATCACGGACAATGTCGGGGACGAGAGATAGCAGGGCCCCAAACTGGCACCATAACAGGAAAAACAACAACAACCTCGCCAAAAAAAGCACAATCGTTTGGTCGAAAACTCAAAACCCTAGTCGTCGACACCACAAAGGGTTGACCTTGAGTTTCCCAAATTAGTGAAAATTCAATGCGACCGACCATGTAAGACAGTA
The DNA here is from genome assembly GCA_028641055.1 of Alopecurus myosuroides. Classification (NCBI taxonomy): domain Eukaryota; kingdom Viridiplantae; phylum Streptophyta; class Magnoliopsida; order Poales; family Poaceae; genus Alopecurus; species Alopecurus myosuroides. Next base: position 553,982,815 of record CM054058.1, read on the forward strand.
CCATATGGAAAAGCGGGAAGGGGAGAATGGAGGTTGGGTGCTGACTCTAGTGAGGGAACACGGGGAACGGAAAATCCGAGGTGGAGTCGGGCAGGGAGGGAGGCGAGGAGGAGGCGAACTCGCCGTGGTAGGATCTGTTTAGTGTATGGTAATCTAATGTATTGGGATTTTTAATCCTGCATTATAGGAAAGAACTGATTTCCACTTAATTTTCTCGCTATCGACGCATCTAATCTTGTTGTACATATGGATAGTAATCTGGCCCTTCTCTGTGGCGGTTCCAAGTCTCATCTCAGCAGAGACCCCAAACATAGAAAAATGGGCCAACATGTTTTTGTCGCGTAAGATACAGTCGAGTTGAGTTGGTACCTATCGTACCGCAGGATGATGATGCCGACCAGTCACAGCGTGCACCAGAAAAGGCGTTTGAGATATTCGCGCGGCGCGACATCTGGATCCAATGAAAATCTTTGTGAAGCGCCATGCTTCCTAGGGGTTGGGTTCACCGGATGGAGTGGGAATGCGAACCTGTGGGTGGCTCTCTAGGCGTGTGGATCATGCATCCTCGTGGTGCAAAGAAAGAGGAGGTGCAGGTGGGAGCCTCAGCAATGGACTTAAACCGGCTGAATTTCGGAAGCCAAAAACCAGCCCAATCAACCGTAAACCAATGTTTGGCGAACACATCACCACAATCCTATGTTGTTTATTCACATGTAAAGATCTAGGCGGTTTAATGTTGTGAATCTGTTGGTTGTTGATTTTATTTTGTGTTGCGACACGAAGTCTAATATGCTATGACATTTATTCCAGATGACTGGACAAGGCGGTTACAATTAGTTGTCTTGTCAGTAAAGATACACATATGTATCCAGATCCTGGCATTCATGGTTGAATCTTCTGTGACACCACTGAACTCCTCAACTGACACTCACACAATTAACAAAGCTATTGCTACTCAACAAAATATTGGCGCAGTTTCTTCCAATGGTTTAAGTGTTCAGGTATTTGTTCTGTCATAAATGGGGTATTATCAATACCGATGCTCATGTACTTGAATTTATTTCTCCTTCTAAGGCTGCATTTTCGAGACTTCATGAAAGTACTAAGAGCATTTCTAGCAGAGCCCTTAAACGCACGGAACTGAAAAATAACTGCCGAGTACAATTTTTTCACAAAAAAAGGTCCCAAACAGAACCCACAAATGATCCTAAATTGTAAAAAGAATTACAGCTGACCTATATTCACCATTCCAGCATTTAGAATCCTAGGTTCAGAGATCGACCAGATAGGGCCATGTATGGTCTTGTCCGTGGCGCGGCAGACCGCACGAGGGGGCTGTGCACCCAGACTATCCATGGGATGCTTCGCCTGCGTGCGCCACGGGGGGGCTCCGTCCATGCTGTGTCCATGGGGGGCTTCGTCCCGGCCGGCCGCGGGAAACTTCATCCAGCACGTGACCATGGGGGACTTCGTGCTAGCCGACCGCGGGGGCTTAGTCACGAGCAGCGTGCTTCGTTACGCTCAGCCCCGAGGGCTTCGTCCCTGGCCCACGTCCATCTGTCCCGACCGACCCACGCTAGGATCCACCGACCAGAGGAAAAAGGGAGAGACGGGAGGAGGAAGATGGGAAAAGAGTGAGGGAAAAATGGAATATGCGGGAATATTCTATGCTATGGTTTGCGTTTTCCATATGTGTTTTGTCTGTGCGGTTATCAGCCCTTAAAATGATTTTACCTTTCAAATTTTAAGTGTTTTAAGACTCTTATTTTTACGCAATTTCTAATTCTAGGGCGCCCTGGAAACAGCTGATCTCTAGGCACGTTTATCAACCGTTGGATTGGCCATCCACGGCCCCGCGTAACTGGGTGGACGTTACAAACGTGAAGCACATACCGCGCAGACCACGTGAGCCCACGTCGTTGTTTGTCCGTTTCGCCTCGCACGGAAAGAAACCGACACTCTCTATGTCATGTTAACCCAAAAGGAGAGGTGTTGTTCTGTTTTTTTTCAAGCGCACTTTTCCTTTCTCTCTGTCTCGTTCTCTCCTCCGGTGGAGAAACCGGCGGTTGCTTCCGATTCGCCGTGTTTTCGCCCGTTTCCGGCCAATCCGTCCAAGGCAAGCACGGAGAAGCAGGTTCGGTTGCATCTCCCCACAATTGCTCGCATCTTTGTTGATTATTGTCGCTCGATTTTTGTGCCCCGTCGTAATAGTGTGGTAGCTAGTCGCCGGCGCGTGCGTGCTTCCAGCCGCCGGAGACCCAGCCCGCGGAAAACAGAACCCGTTTCGAGACTGTTGTGCTCTCCCCCACACCCGTTTCTCATCCACCCCCGACGCCTGTGCTCGATTTTGATACGCCCAATCACCATCGACAGGTTCATCTACAGTTGAGTTTGCGTTTGTCGTATCAATCACAGGACATACATCCGTGCACATAGTTGTTTCTCCAAATGTAAGCACAAAACACGCGCCCCCCTCTATTCAGTGTTCCCCCAGGCCAGAGTGGTTCAGAAGGATCCGTAGTTCGTTTACATTATGGCATCATCGTGTTCCCTATATTATGTTGACGAAAGTCTTATTTAATCACAACATTCTCTCCACGTTCATGCTTAAATTTTCATAGTTTAGTCCATTTTTATTCATTTCACTCTGAATGCAGTTGAAGGTTTTAGCATGTAGGAGAAGGGGAAGGGAATGTAGTGCACATTTGTGTGTTTGATTTGGTGTTCAGTTAGATGTTTTCAAACCTGCATTATACACTTATGTTTTAGTATACTAACTTTTTCAATGATCTTCATATTTTAGCGTGTAGGAGAAGGGATAGTTTAGTCCATTTTTATTCATTCTTCACTTTGAATGCAATTGAAGGTTTTAGCGTGTAGGAGAAGGAGAAGGGGAAGGGAATGTAGTGCCCATTGTGTGTTTGATTTGGTGTTCAATTATATGTTTTAAACATGCATTATACACTTCTGTTTTAGTGTACTAACTTTTTCAATGATCTTCATATTTTTATTGTTGCGTGTTTTTACGGTTATTTTACTTATGAATTTTCAGTTCATGTTTTTTGGTGTCTGTGATTTGTTTGCTTGTGACAGTCTTATGTTTTTATGCATGTATGTTTTTATTTTATTTTTGTGCATTAATTCACACAGTATGGCGTGTGGTGTGTTGTCTTGTCAGGGAGATATAGTTTCCACACATTTACATGCTCACTGTAGTTTATTTTTGTTTAGTTCCAATTTTAGCCAGTACTTGATTCATTAAATTTTGTGTGTGAGCAAATCTATCAGAGCATTAACATGGATAAGTTGTTTTTGAGTGTACTACCAAATTAAATGGGAATAAGATTCTATTACTCATAGACTGTTATGCAATTTGTCCTTGTTGTAGGATTATCAATGGGGGGGGGACAGAAAACATTTGATGAAGGTGATAAAGTTGTTGCGGCTGGTGGTATAAAGCGAGTTTGGGGAAACAAGCAGAAAATGGATGATGATAGTGGTGAGTGATTTTTTTGAGGGTTTTGATTTAAAACCTCAGCAAAACAGGGCCTCACCTTGTCAAATTGTGAAGTTGTATGAGCACATCAACGATGACCAGAAAGCCGAGATTGTTAACATGGAGCTAGACAGTCTACATGGCATCAAATGTAGTGTTCTTCACAACCCTATAATCAGTTGGTTTACTGGAACATATGATAAGCATAGTCGCGAGTTTGTGATCCTAGACGTGGTAGGATCCCGCTGAATGACCAGACTATTTTCCGTTCTTTAGGCCTCCCCCCCCCCACATTAGTGACGAGCATGTCGTTTATGCTATGGATGCTGACATTCAGGCTGAGTTGGGTCCCCGTCTGTTCCCTGGAGAGTCAAGTACCCCAACCAGGACTCGTCTATTTGAAATCCTTAAGGGTATGGATAGTTGTGATGAGAAATTCAAACAGCTCTTTGTGATGTACATCATGTGTACCTTCATATGCCCAACGACGAAAAACAAGATCAGCAATAGGTGCTACCCTGTTCTGGTGAGTAACATTTTATTTGTGGTATCAATATGTCCTTGTTTAATTTTTTATTTGTGGTAACTTTTTAATGTTATGCACGGTAACTTTAATTCAGTGTGATGGTAACTATTACTATTATGACATGGTAACTTTTATTGGTATATTCTAATTTGATGTCATTCTAACTTATACTAATCTGACATGATAACTTATATTGAACTGGCTTGGTAACTTCTTTTTTTATTATTGGTCACTTTTAACATTTTTATGTTTTTTTAAAGGGCAACATTGGCAATTTTAAGAATCTTAATTGGAGTAAATTCATTGCTGGTCAACTTCATGGAGGTTTATCCAATGGCTAGTACAACAAGAATTGCTTGTTTGGCCTTGAGGTACGTATATGTTTGTACATTTTCTTTTCCTTCGTTTCATTTGTAGTATGGTTGCATACATTGTGTGATCTTTTGTTTGTTCATTTTTTATTTTTTGTGCAGATTTTGTATGTTGATTCTCTGGATGTTAGCAGTCTAAAACTTAATCTATCTAATGGGCGTTTTACTATAAACATATGGTCCAGAGAAGACATTGACACTATATTGGCCGCTGATTTGAAAGTTGATGGGAGGTGTTTTGGCAATCTCCCGGTAGGTGTGTTGCTTGATGTTTTATTTTTTGTATTCCTCAATAATTTTTTTTTTATATATTTGTTTTGCCTTTAAATTTTAAATTATCTGACTTTGTTTTCTCGATTTTGTATGTCTTGCAGCTTAAATCACAGTTTGGATTCAACTACACTTTATTTGGTGGTGTTGAAGGTTTTAATAGGTGGATTGACACTTGTTCTGATCCTGGATGTTCGGCCAAGGTATTTCTTCGTTTCAAACATTTAGGCCATATGTCTAGTTTTGTTCGGTACTAGTAATTTGGTATTTATTTTGTTCTTTTGTTCTGTTAAGTCAATGTTATTCTTCATTGTTCTTAACTATTCATTTTATTTGTTTTTCAGCAAAAGTGTGATGTTGCGCATCTTATTGGTTTGTTTGCGTCTAGAATGGTTGGTCTGATGGGAACTCTTGTTAGAGGGTGGACGAAGCTGTCACCTAGTGTAGGTGATGATTTAGGGGAGCAGTTTGGAAGTTTCACCGATACATTTGTTGGTGACAAAGCTAGATCAACCCGGCAAGAAGCTCGAGTAGAGAATGAAGGGGAACGTAGCATAGAAAACAAAAATTTTCCTACGCGAGAGATACCCGAAAGGCCAAGATCTAATCTAGGAGACGAAGTGCAACGGGCAACAAGAGGGTTAAGGAGAACACATACCCTCGAAGACTCAAAGTGGTACGAGATCAAATCTCGTTGCTGGCGTAGTCGTACTCACACCGATCCCGATAGCGAGAAGATGGCACCGCAATCCGGCGGTGCATCCGTGATCGGTCACACGTACGGTTGATGACGACCTCCGTTCCCTCGTTCCAGCGGGGCGCGGAAGTAGAGGATCCCTCGGAACTCCAGCAGCACGACGGCGTGGTGTGGTGGCGAAAAACATTGCTCAGGGCTTCGCCAAGCGCACGAACAAGTGGTGGAGCAGCGGCAGGAGGGAGGAAGAGATGACACAAGTGTGTGTAGTGGGAGAGGGAGCTCTCACCCCTCCTTTTATAGGAGGGGATGGCAGCCACGAATTTTTGGCTGCCTCCACCTCTCCCTCATCATGTGAGTGGAGTCTCCACTCAACCCACTCATTCTTCCATGAATTCCCACTCAAAATCCCAAGGGTTTTCTTTAATAAATAAATAAAACAATTTTATTTCTTTATTTTAATATTTGTTAATTCCATTAACAAACATTAACATATAACCCCTTGAGTTAGTTGTTAAATCTATTAACAACCATTTGATAAGAATCCCCTTGAACTATTTCAAAATTACTCGAAACAATTTCGGTGACTATTTCAATATTCCCCGAAACAATTTCGGTGCTGTCCAAACTTTTCTCCGATATTCCGTATCCTCTCAAATGCGTCATCGAACCTTAAGTGTGTCACCCTACGGTTCGCGAATAAGATAGACATGATCGAGACTCCTCTCCGATCAATAGTCAACAGCGGGATCTGGAGATCCGTGATGACTCCTATATATTCAACGATGACTCTCGTGATCGTGTGAACCAACAACGCCGTGAACTATTCCCTTTGTCTCGCGATATTTTACTTGTCCGAGATTCGATCATTGGTATCAACCATACCTTGTTCAATCTCGTTACCGACAAGTACTCTTTTTCTCGTTCCCGATATAACATCCTTTGTGATCATATCACGTGCTTGCAAGCGGTTTCGATGTGATATCACCGAGAGGGCCCAGAGTATATCTCTCCGTCATTTGGATGGACAAATCCCACTCTTGATCCATGATCCTCAACTAATACTTTACGAATACTTAACGACACCTTTATAGTCACCCTGTTACGGTGTGACGTTTGATGCCATCAAAGCACTCTTCCGGTATCAGTGATTGACATGATCTCATGGTCTAAGGAATAAGTTACTTCGTATGTTTGATATAACAATGTAAACTAAATGACTTGATCGCATTGCTATATTATCTTTGGGTATATGTTCATCACATCATTCTTCTAATGACATGACCCCGTTATTAATAACATCCAATGTTCATGATCAGGAAACCTTGATCATCTATTAATCAACGAGCTAGTTAAAAGAGAGGCTTTACTAGGAACCATTGTTTGTTTATTAAGCACACATGTATCAACGTTTCCGGTTAATACAATTCTAGCATGAGAAATAAACATTCATCATAAACAAGGAATAAGATAATAACCATTTTATTATTGCCTCTCGGGCATATTCCCTTCAGTCTCCCACTTGCACTAGAGTCAATAATCTAGTCTGTAAGCACTTTAACACATATGGCGTACCAGTGTTAAACATCATCAAAAAGATCTGAACTGTTCAGGTCCTATTGTATTTGCATGTTCTTTGCGTCTACACGCATCACTCATTCTCTAATGAGATGGCTTTGTATATATATAGTCAATTCGTGAAAACTTAATTCCTCAGCTTAAACTGATGTCACTAACATTGTGAAAATGTAGCTTCATAGTGTTAGCATTCTTGGAAACTCACCAAGTTCCGGTGATACCTTAATTCCTCAGCTTAAACTGATGTTACTAACATTGTGAAAATGTAGCTTCATAGTTTCAGCATTCTTGGAAATTCACCAAGTTCAATAAAGAACTCCTTGACACAAAATACGCTTATAATTAGTTGTCAACACAACGATATACTTTAGCCTTTGTTGTAGTATCTGTCACAATATTTTAATTTTGAAACTCTTTCAAATCCAGCATGGAACTTTCTTCCATCCTATTGTGCTACCCTTCATCACATATTTTAATTGAGATAAAATTACTTGAATAAATGACAAGACTATTAGTGTAACATATTACAACTATTATTTTGTCATTACTATATAGGAAAACATATCCTTAGCATTTCTAAAATGACACAAGGATCTCTCCCACTGTTGTCTAATCATCATATGAATTATCCTACTATAAATTTTATAGCATAGGACTCATCTGGTTGTGTACATAGCATGGAAACATGACTTAGAAATCTCAATTTCAATGATGCTCATCATGTGTCAAAACACATGAATCTTGCTCAATTATTTTCCATGTGACAAGAACTCCTTCTTATCAATTGTATATTGACTTACTTCAATATTTCATCTATGTAATTTGGCTTCAATCATATCAGGCGCTTCAATCCATCTTTTATAGATATCGATGCCCAATATCTTCTAAGCCTTTCATCAATATGAAATCTTAACCGTGTTAATTTAAAATACATATTTTCCAATCAACCATATGTCATCTACATAAAGTATTGGAAATATGTCATAACGCTCCCACTTAATTTCTTGTAACTACAAGCATCTTTATCATTCATGATGGAATCAAACTCTTTTGATAACTTCATTAAGGTAAAGATTTCAACTTCGTTATGCTCACTTCAACCATTGAAGTGCGCATGCCTTTCTAGCAACCTTTTGAATTTTACAAAACTCTCAGACTGTGTCAAGTACACATCCTTGAACAAACTTCCTCGAGAGGAGAATTGGTTTTGTTATTCAACATCCATATCATAATATGTAACTTTGCTAGAACTATCTGCAAAGACTAAGCATCACTACGGAAGATCAAAATCTTGTAGTAGTGAACTCTTTGAACTTCGTCGAAAACAACTTTTCGATAAGTATCCATTTCTTTGTCGCTATATAGACCCTTTTGCTATCGTTAGGCATCATTCCTATTGAAAGGACTACCAAGTCACATACTTGATATTCATACAAGGATACTATGGCGGATATAATGACTCATAGTCAATTTTACGAAGTCAGTGCCCATCATTTGCTTCCTTTATAAGGTCCAGGTCCTTTGTTGTCAAAACAACACTTTATACTTAAACCACAAGTTGTTCAAAGTACAAAGTTTTGGACTTTTCTGCTACAGTTCGCAAACTCATTTGAAGTATCTACAACATTTGTAGTGTCTTCTACTTAGTCAAAATAGTAAACCCCGGAACAACTTCCAGTGCTGCGCTACTCTTGACATGATAACGGAGATTCTGTAATCTTGTTGAGTTTGTACCGTGCTCCCACTCACTTGTTTCGCAAGAACTACTTTCTCGAGAAATCAACCCTTTCTGACAAACAACATTTGTCTTTTGGTTCGGTGATAGGATAAATACCCAATGTTTTATTTGGGATAACCTTATAAACATATATTTATCCTATTTTGGTTGTAAACATTTTACACATGCTATGCATACCAAAACTTAAGAAAAATGACAATTCAGGTCATTACCCAAACCATATCTTATATGTTGTCAATTTCAACGGATCATGATGGTGCTCTTTTCAGTGTAAAAGCGGTTGTCCTTAATGTATAAACTACAAACATATAATGGCAATTTTATTAATCTTACCATGTCAAACAGGGTTTGATTTTGTCTTTTGAATACTCCAATCTAATGTGGGGTATTCGAGAAGTATAAGTTGTAGAACAATTTTGCAACTTCTCAGATGTTTTGCTAAACTTGTAACTCAAAATTTATTCTTTATGATCCAATCATAAATACTTGATTATCTTGTTACATTGATTTTAACTTCATATTAACAACCTTTTGAACCAATTCAAAATGTCAAACTCTGTTCCCTTTAAATAGATATACTCACATATCTATTTAAGTCATCGACAGAATTTTATGAAGGAAAAATTAATCCACCATACATGACTACACATAATGGACTATATACATCAATATGTATAATCTCCACTAAATTAGTCGTCCATTCTACTTTGACCTATGAACGGAATTCTAGTCATCTTTTGGAAGAGGTCTCACAAGCGTCAATTTATTCAAAATAAAATGACTCCGGAAGTCCATCAATATGGAATTCCTTCATGTTTTCCTTTCCGATATGAACTAAAATGGTGGTGTCACAATTTAAGTGAAACTCTTCTATGTCTTGCAACGTTTAGCATTTAGTCTTATAGATGTTTACTTTACCAACATGATTTACATTAACATATCCATCAATTATGGAATATGGTCATAGTTTGAACAATCTCATTTGTTCTCACAAAAGACTAGAACAAAATAACAAATTATTAAGTTCTTCAAATAAATCTTGACTGTTTGGTTCGATACGACAATGAACACAATAACACTTTATTTATGTTCTTGTCATAATCGATTCCACATATATTACTAGTTCCTTTTAGGCCCTTGTATTTCTTGCATTGCGTTGCTTTGTATGACAACTCATACCAACCAATGTGGTATCAAAATACCCAAAAATACTTTGTTAACTAGTAATACATCTATAACTTGTATATCAAGTATATACTCCTGAGCTGGACTTTTCCAGTTATCTTCTTTTTCTGCCATATATCTTTTTGTAATTCTATTTTCAATATTCCCTTTCCTTTACAGAAGAATCATTCAACATCAAACAATGCTAGTCTTACTAGCTCATTTTCTTTGGCGTGTTAGTCATATACTATCACCCATTGAGTCATACTTTGAGTTTGATTGTTCTACTAATATCACCATATTAAAGCATTCTTCTAGATTCCACTCTTAACAATTTCTAAGTAAGGTAAAATACTTTACCCATACTTCTAATCCATCCCATCATAACAATTTTATGATTAAGTTACTATAGCTCGAAGGAAGGGATTTAGAGGATAATTTTGAGCGCCCAACTTCTTGGAATATTCAAACGCCTAGCGTCTTCAATCATTGCATATATTCAGATAATATAAGCAAACATTGTCACGCTAAATTTGCATATATTCAGATAATATAAGCAAACATTGTCACGCTAAATTATACTCAGTCATGTTGCCACAAATAAGTTTCTAGATATCAATATATCTTTCACTTGATTGTTTCTGAAAACAACTCTTTTCAGTTCCTAAATCACCTTGATCAACAAAACATTCTTTTGAAGATAAAGTAATACGGAAGCAACCATGACTCTGGATTCTAAGTAGGAATTATTTGCTCTCTAGATTAATCAATCATTAACCACATGGAGCTAGGTAGGAAATACCAAAAATCTACAATAGGACTCAATTTTAAATTTCACTAATACGGTACCAATCTTAAATGGTATTTACCAGATCATAACAGTTATATCTCAATTAACAATCTAAGTGTAAGGTAGTTATGTGGATGCCAATGAATACTACAATTTGTGCAAATTCACTTTGATTTGTTCATGATAAATAAGTTCAAGTTAATTCAAAAATTAAACCATGAACTCCCACTCAAAAACAACATCCCTCTTAGTCGTCTTTAGTGATTACACGAACCAAATTCACTACACCAAAACCGATCATCACGTGAGATGATGTAGCTTCAAAGGCGAACATCGACATGTTCATCATATCATCCATATGACTCATGCTTTACCTTTCGGTTACGTGTTCCGAGGCCATGTCTGTACATGCTAGGCTCGCCAAGTAGAACCGTAGTATTGCGTGTGTTTCAAGGCCATGTCTGTACATGCTAGGCTTGAAAACACCCGTTGTATGCGAACGTTGAGTCTGTCACACCCGATCATCACGTGGTGTCTCGAAACGACGAACTTTCTTAACGGTGCATACTTAAGGAAGAACACATTATTGTCTTGATATTAAGTGAGAGGGATCATCTTATAATGCTACCGTCGCTATCTAAGCAAAACAAGATGCATAAAAAGGATTAACATCACAGACATCACATGAAAGGATAACGTGATATGATATGGTCCTTCTTGCACTTGATCTCCATCATGTGCATTATGGTATGATCTCAATCATTCCACCGGCATGGTACCAAGTACCACGGTACCCCAAACTTGATTGTCCATCAATAAGAAGACAACCATATGGATACCTTCCGGTATCAATAATTTACAAAATAGATCATCTCATAATCAAATTTGTAATATTGACCATATCACATCACATGCCCAACAAAAACTAGTTAGACGCTTCTAATTTATTTTTGCATATTTTACGTGGCATAGGGCTTTCGAGGATAACCGTTCATACCTACGAACATCAACCACAACGTTGATAAACATATTTTTAGCAACCCTTCATAGTTTAGATCTTAACTATAGTAGGAGAAACAGACACCCGCAAGCCACTTATGCAATACAAGTTGCATGTCAGTTGTGGAACAAGTCTCATGTACGTGGACATGTAAGGTTAGTCCGGGCCGCTTCATCCCACTATGCCACTAAGATCATAAAATAATCAAGGAGGTAATAACATGATCATCAACGCCCACATACACCTATGTGTTCTACCCGTACAAAACATCTACGCATAGATCCGGCTCTGATACCACTGAAGGGGAACGTAGCATAGAAAACAAAAATTTTCCTACGCGAGAGATACCCGAAAGGCCAAGATCTAATCTAGGAGACGAAGTGCAACGGGCAACAAGAGGGTTAAGGAGAACACATACCCTCGAAGACTCAAGTGGTACGAGATCAAATCTCGTTGTTGGCGTAGTCGTACTCACACCGATCCCGATAGCGAGAAGATGGCACCGCAATCCGGCAGTGCATCCGTGATCGGTCACACGTACGGTTGATGACGACCTCCGTTCCCTCGTTCCAGCGGGGCGCGGAAGTAGAGGATCCCTCGGAACTCCAGCAGCACGACGGCGTGGTGTGGTGGCGAAAAACATTGCTCAGGGCTTCGCCAAGCGCACGAACAAGTGGTGGAGCAGCGGCAGGAGGGAGGAAGAGATGACACAAGTGTGTGTAGTGGGAGAGGGAGCTCTCACCCCTCCTTTTATAGGAGGGGATGGCAGCCACGAATTTTTGGCTGCCTCCACCTCTCCCTCATCATGTGAGTGGAGTCTCCACTCAACCCACTCATTCTTCCATGAATTCCCACTCAAAATCCCAAGGGTTTTCTTTAATAAATAAATAAAACAATTTTATTTCTTTATTTTAATATTTGTTAATTCCATTAACAAACATTAACATATAACCCCTTGAGTTAGTTGTTAAATCTATTAACAACCATTTGATAAGAATCCCCTTGAACTATTTCAAAATTACTCGAAACAATTTCGGTGACTATTTCAATATTCCCCGAAACAATTTCGGTGCTGTCCAAACTTTTCTCCGATATTCCGTATCCTCTCAAATGCGTCATCGAACCTTAAGTGTGTCACCCTACGGTTCGCGAATAAGATAGACATGATCGAGACTCCTCTCCGATCAATAGTCAACAGCGGGATCTGGAGATCCGTGATGACTCCTATATATTCAACGATGACTCTCGTGATCGTGTGAACCAACAACGCCGTGAACTATTCCCATTTTTACTTGTCCGAGATTCGATCATTGGTATCAACCATACCTTGTTCAATCTCGTTACCGACAAGTACTCTTTTCTCGTTCCCGTGATATAACATCCTTTGTGATCATATCACGTGCTTGCAAGCGGTTTCGATGTGATATCACCGAGAGGGCCCAGAGTATATCTCTCCGTCATTTGGATGGACAAATCCCACTCTTGATCCATGATCCTCAACTAATACTTTACGAATACTTAACGACACCTTTATAGTCACCCTGTTACGGTGTGACGTTTGATGCCATCAAAGCACTCTTCCGGTATCAGTGATTGACATGATCTCATGGTCTAAGGAATAAGTTACTTCGTATGTTTGATATAACAATGTAAACTAAATGACTTGATCGCATTGCTATATTATCTTTGGGTATATGTTCATCACATCATTCTTCTAATGACATGACCCCGTTATTATAACATCCAATGTTCATGATCAGGAAACCTTGATCATCTATTAATCAACGAGCTAGTTAAAAGAGAGGCTTTACTAGGAACCATTGTTTGTTTATTAAGCACACATGTATCAACGTTTCCGGTTAATACAATTCTAGCATGAGAAATAAACATTCATCATAAACAAGGAATAAGATAATAACCATTTTATTATTGCCTCTCGGGCATATTCCCTTCAGAGAAGGCAGAGTGTATTGGAAAATTTGATCCATTGGCTAGTGGGAAAGCAAAACCTATCCGCAAAAAGTCTGAACAAGGAAAAGAACATCAGTCTGACAGCTTGGAGAAGGTATCCACTGCCAAACCAACTGCTAGGTTTACACGCTCAACTGCAGATGCGAACAAGGGTGTTGTTATAGGTGCGCTGGATGAGAATGTGTCTTCTGATGGGGGCGATGAGTCTGATGGTGACGATGACAGTTCGTACAGAGTTTCAGATGATGATGACACACAGGAATTTGTTGTTGAATACAAGAATAAATTCAAACAATCTAGTGGATTTTAGGCAGGACAGTCTACTCGGGAGGGTGACGTATTTTCTGAATCACCCGCAACGTTTTCTAGTCGAGACATGGACACAGAGTCCCCTACAACTGATGATAGGAGTTTTGTTCACGAGGACATTATATTCTCGCAGGCTAGCACATGTTCTAGTGATGTTCTTCAGACTGGTTCTGATAACATCGTACGGGATGAATCTGACATGCCAGAAGATAGTGCATACTCGAGTGATATTCCCGCTGCGGACTTTGATACCGCTGCCCTTGATGATTTGTCTGTTCCTGGAGACAGTGTTGATACATATGGCATTAGCAAACTTGTTGAAGCAATAGACATTTGTGAGGGTCTTAAATCCCCTCCAAGAAATGTATGTGATCAAACTATTGTTGCTTCTACCGGTGGAAGTCCGATCCCACGTTTCAAGGAGAAAGGTGTGTACGTGAGGAGGAGGAAGCTACGCACTCTTAATGAAAATCATACTTTTATTAGTGGCATCGTCATATCTGAACTGAATTTAACTGCAGCCTCTATGTGTGGTGCGTTGCCAACCCGTATTTCATCTAGAGGTGATCCACCGAAGAAGATGTCACCTTTGTGGTTTGTTATCATTTTCTGCCTTTTTACTGCCATGTTGCATGTAATTCCTTTATTTATGTGTATATCATTAGTTTCACACACCCGTATAAGTTATATTTGATTTCACATTCTTATTTACTTTTTTTTTGCTAATTTTAGCCTAAAGTTTGATAGTAATTATAGTTAAAATCTTGTGATAACTTTAGTTCATTATGTGTGGTAACTTAATATGCGGTAACCTTTATAGATTTGTCGAGTGGTAACTATAGGTCAAATTGCATGGTAACTTTTGTTCACTTAGATGGTAACTATAGTACAAGATGCATGGTAACTTTTTATACAAAGTATTTTATTTTCTTTTGCATAGAAAATTTTCTTGCTGTATTGTTTGGCTGTTTTTCACAGTCATGTTTTTTTTATTTCTACTTAGCCATTAGATATACTTTTTCCCTATTTTTTAACTGTATTTTTAGTTGTGTTGGATCAGTTTGTAACTTTCTTTTTCTACGTGGAGTTATAATTTTTGTTTGTTGTGCTATGTTTTACTTTTTTTAAGCGGGAAGTCTTCCAATAGTCCTACTCTTAGGCCTATGAGGTTTTCTTCTCGCCTTAGGGCCCAGCATGCTCCTCCGGGGTCTGGTACTACGTCTTTTGTTGACCTTGTTGAAGATGCAGATGAAGATACTCTATCAAATGTTATGGAAATGGATGTAGATGCAAGGCCAGCCCGTCAATCGGATGTGAATCATGACTAGAGCTGCAATTCTCCTGCAATTGTGGAGGGAGCTCTTAGTGCATGTGCTGGACATGGTACGTTTTGATCGTTCATCAGTTGAGAAGACAGTCAGTCCAGCTCCAGTTTCTGGTGGGGTCCATTATGCGGATGTAACGCAAGCTCCTTGTTCTCTTGTTGGTGATATATCTGCCCATTCAGCTCTTCATTCTTCAGTGGCCCCTTCAACTGTTGTTGTGTCTGCATCCTCACTGCCCACATGTGAAACCAATCATCTAATATCAGCCCCCTCTCTTGAGAGTTTTGTGCAATATGTTGGTTCAGATGAAGCTACTCAAGTGCCTAGTGTGGTTTCTGATACAGATGCTAATCCTAAGAGAAACGATGTTGCTGGTCTTTCTGACAGAATTGGCACTCACCCATCTGGCCCTCAGTTGAGTTCTGACATGCAACTAAAAGTAGCTGATGTCCCTGCTAGGACCACTGACAATGTGATTGTGGCTTTTGTGTTCACTGTTGCAGTACGGACGTCTGTCGAGAGTGTACCTGTTGGGGAAGCTATTGCTGGTGATATTCCTGTTGTTGTCCCATTAACATCTGTTACACCAACTCACATGCCGGGGGTTTTCAGTGTGGATGCGGGTTTGCAGAAAAAAATAGATGAAGAGTCTGCAAAGAATGGTGGTTTCTTCTCTGCCAGTTTGTTGTTCCCACAAGCTGCGTCAACTTCAGCAGTCGTGCATTATAAGTATGGGCCATACATTCCTTGTAATGATGATGCAGGCATAGGGATTGATGATGGTTTGAACAAGAAAACAAGTGATGATGCTGAAATGAACGATGTTGCCCGTGCTTCTAATGCGCCATTCCCTAACATTGATCTTTCTGAATGGAATTTTGGAAGTCCTTTCGACGGTTCAGATGATGTTGCGCGCAATGTCTCCCCTTAGCGGTCTCATGACCCTGCCCCCACTGAAGATGAAGTTGCGGCTGTTTATTGCTCTAGTCTTATCAAGATCACTGAGCTTGAGGATGATCTCCATGTTTCATATGTGTTTCCTTTTGTGCCTGGTTAGTTTCCTACTATAGTTGAATTAGTTTATCTTTTTCTATTTTTTTATTTGTGCTTGTATGTTGTTTTTACTATATGGTGCATGTCAACTTTATTACGTAGTTGCTCTGTAATTTTTATAGTTTGTCGCATGGTAACTTTAGTCTACAATGTCTGGTACCTTTTATACTGTTATGCATGGTAACTTTAGTCTACAATGTATGGTAACTTTAGTATACGATGTCTGGTAACTCCATACTGTTATGCATGGTAACTTTAGTTTCAATGCATGGTAACTTTTTTTATATTGTCAATGTTATTTTGTATACATTAGTTTACATGTTGTTATTACTATATATTTATTTTGATTTCAGTGGTGGTAACTGTTTGTTTTGTTGCTTCTTTCTTTTTTTCTTGTTTTTCGGTGGGGGGTTTGTACCATGCAGATTTCATTCCACCCAAAGTTGTGCGCACTTCTGGACAGTCGGATGCTGGTGGGAAGAATGTTGGCGCTAAAGGACCGAAATAAGTATGTATGTTTCTAGCAACTAAAGATCAGCAAAGGTGGGGTTGGGTTAGGGGGTTGTGGTGTTGGGATTACTGGTGGTTGGTTGTGAAGGAGGTGCTACTATGTAGTTAGTTATAGTTGTGTTGTGTAGTTTTCTGGAAGACAATTTGGTTTGTATATATAGTTGTTTTAACGACTATTCACACGAATCTATCCAAATCAATTACCTATGTAATATTTTGTGTGTATGTGTATATGTGTTTGTGAATTATGTACATTTTGTGTTTTCATTCCGCCGCGTCTCTAATTTTTTTTATAGGCACGTTGATTTGCACCTTCATTTGTTCACCTTCCTTGTTTTTAAATATAGTGGTAAGCATTTTTTGTTAATGATTTGGAAATGTATGCAGCTGGTCCTGTTAGAGAGAATGCCCCTGTGAAGCTTAAACCTGATTTAATCTCGCTCGATGATCTATTGGGTGAAAATTTTGGAGTCCAGCAACCGGTTATATGTCGCACCCGGACTTCTAGAGGATACTCGCAGTTCCGTTGAACAGTAGATGATTGGATTACGGGGCTTACCGGCACCCGCATCTCTTACGAGTAGGCCAACACACGTATGTGTGACAACCAACCCCTATTGTTCATCGTCTACGTAAACCATCCCATAGAAATCAGGATACTACCATTGACGTACTTCATACCATACACACATGGTACGTCAACGGCGGTGAACAAAGTGATAGCACAACATATCTCTAAGACACAAAATATGGAAATAAGTTGCAAATAGCTCTCACTAGAGCAGAGATAGCAAATACAATCATTCAGAGGACACATGTCCGAACAATTCATCATTACATCACAGCGGAAGCATTCAACAGGTCTTAGTACAGACAAAACCAAATAGGCCTAAGAGGCCGGAAACGAATGGATGGAGCCCATCCACGAAGTCTCGGATCCTGCCCGGGTCCGCTATCTACTCGTCAACAGCCTCGTCGTACTCCACGTAGTAGCCACCATGGGGATCCTCGGAATCGTAGTCTGCGGAAACCACAGCCCCAAAGGGGTCAGTACATAAACGTACTGGCAAGCAAGACTCACAGTTCACCAAACTGTAACCCGACAACACCAAGCACAGATGCTTTGGGTTCAACGGAAGAAAGGGTGATATAAAAGATGCGGCTGCGGACTGCACTAACCAACTACAGAAACATACTATAACTTTCGGCTAACAGAAAAGGAGATAAGATAGCGTATCGTAACCAACTACAACTAACTCCAAACAAACCCATCCTGGATCTCGCCCCTTATCCAAAGAAGCAATCCGAGGATAACTCACATAGTTGGATTAATGATGGTTCAGGTTATTGTGTCAATAAACCTATTTCTAGTCAGGTTATCATTAGTTAGGTGTAAGTTGTCTGAGTACTTGTTAGCCAGTACTTTCACCAAGTCGTCACATAACCGCGGACAACACGGCTTCTCGAGAAGATTCATCCCTGCAGGGTGTGCTCCAGTACCCGTACACACTCGAGCCACCAACTAAAACTCAGGTGGACTCAACACGACTCGAACCATCTCTACAACCTGTCCTAGGAGCCACGGAGCTATAAGGTCCCGGCCAGTCCGACCTAACCTAAGCGCAAGGGTGAAAACCACACCCCCCCGGCACCACAGGCCTCGCCCTATATGCGTCATCATCATCATAATCATCACCAACAGTAACCATGGGAGCGACCCATTCATGCTTATGCACAAATGGAACACCCGAACTAAGTGTGGCTCTTCGGACAAACTGCGGATCAGGTCAAAGTCGAGGGGGGTTCCATACTACCACCCGGATGCGGTGAGCACGCTCATCATGGATCAGTAGACAAGACCCTTTTCCTAATTAGGGTCGACACTAGCAGGCCTAAAAACCACGCCGGGCCTCCTGCCGGTGCCTTATCATCAAATTATTATTACCCAACATTAACAGGTTATTGTTTAAACATCGAGCCCCAGAACATAAGTAACATGGTAATAGAAAGTAACTGACAACAGGCTCGAGCAAAAGCAACCCTAAGCATGCTAGTATGACACGGGCACAAGCAACGGGGTTATGGGAGTGGAGGTTAGGCAATATCAGGTTTAAAGGATAACATGTGGTAGGATCGAACAGAAGCAACGATTCATAGGCTAGCAGAATAGACAACGGAAGTATCGGTATCCAATGTTGAAAGGAACACGATGGTTCATGAGAGTGAATAGTTGCCTGCAAGCTCAGCAGCCTGGTACTGAGCTAGCTCCTCAGAAGGGGTGTCGTAAGTCTCGTCGGTCTCAACGTCGTCGTCTATTCGAGAAGAAACAAACAAACAACGCAGAGAGACAAACAATCAATAACATGGCATAATGCACAATCATGGGATGATGCATGTCAATTTAATTGATGCATCAAAAATAAACTAGTTGACATGGTAACATAGCATAATTAAATGGACCCACATGCAATTTGAGTTGCATATGAAAAGCCCATGATTTAAGGTTGAAATAATTGTTTTACAACTAACCAACAGGTGAAGGTGGATTATCATGATGCATGGATGAGGAAAACAAAAAGAAAACAACAATAGAAGCAATTTGAAATAAGGTTTACCAAGTTTAGAAATTTATTTATTAAGTTATGGAATTTTGGTTCCTTAAAGGTGTTACACAAGAATTTGTTGTTTTCACCCATTTTAATTGTTCAAAACAGGTAACCAAATTCATATTTGGAAAGAACACAAAATGTTAGATGGAAAACATATTTCATTTGTTGAATTTGGATTTAAAATGAGCAAGTTATTAATTTGGCAATTTTAATTGCATTAAATAAGAAACAGTTGTTTTCAGCAATTTAAATTATTCAAAACAGCAAACAAAGTTGATATTTGCAAAGTTCATGAAAAATGGGATGGAAAACATATTTTACATGTTGGAATTGGATTTGAATTGCCCAAGTTATTAATTTTGCAATTTAAAAGGGTTTAATTAAAGCATTGAATTATTGCACCACTTTTAATTAGGGAAAACAATAAACAAATTGCATTTAAAAGGTTGAAAACATGTATCAAATGTTTTACTGAACATTTTGAGCTATCAAACATAATTTTTGGGTTATTAATAAATTTATTATGCAAGTTTTGATAATCATTCTTATCCTGCCCTTTTTTAGTAAACAGAGGGTAACATGCTCAAAATTAATTCAATTGTGCCCAAATAAAATACCAATGTGTAGAGTTTGTTAAGACAAATTTTTAGAGCCCAAGTTTGCTTGAATTGGATGAACAGAACTAAAGTTATGAAATTCCAATGTTTCCACTTTTTATTGCATTTTCAGTAATTATTTATTTAGTGCAAAAATTAGTACAGAAACATATTGCAAACTTGACATTAATAGAAAGAGCACAAAATTATGAAGCCACTGGATTTTGAATCATTCAAATTGGAGCAATATTCAATTTTATATGGATTTAAGAATTAAGTGCTCAGATCTGAGTTTCTGAAATTCGGGCAGAAAAAGAAAAAAAAAGAAAAAAAAAGGGTGTTGCTTTTCTGCCTGGGGGGGGATCGAACTCAGGACCTGAGGCTTGCGCGCAAGGAACAGCAACCAACTGGGCTGCTGCTGTGGTGTTGAAAGGGGACAGCTAGCAGGGTGGTTATGGTTCAGGGACTGCACCGAAATAATTCGGAAAACAAACAGAAAAAGGTGGGGGTGCGGGGATTTGATCCCGCGAGCTGCTGCTGCGCAGCGAGCGGACGCAGCCAGCTGGGCTGCTGCGCTGGTGTGATGGATACGGGACGAGTTGGCTTTTGAACCTCACAATCGCTGTTAACTGAAACTGCTGCACGCGCACGACATACAGTCGTTCTCTCTGTCGACGAAAACAGAGCACGAACAGGGAGCAGCAAACTCGACCATGGCCGGAAGGAATCGAGGTGCAAACGGCAAGGAATCAAGAGGGTGAGGTAGGGAATGGAAAGAGGGTCTTACCCTCGTCGCAGGGACGGTCGCGGCACGGCCGGGGGGTGGCGGAGATGTCGGCGGCGAGCTCCGGTGGCCGGCGTCCGTGGCAGCAAGAAACGGGGGCGAGGTCCTCGATGGCGGCGGAGAGGTGGGAGACAGGAGGGAGAGGAGGCGGGTAGGGATAGGGTTAGGGTTAGGGTTAGGGTTAGGGTAGATATAGGAGGGAGGGGTGGGGTGGAGCAGCACCTGTCGCTGTCCATGGCTGACGTGCATCGTACGGAGGTAGGGGGAGACCGGTACCGGGCTGCAGCCTGGTGGGCTGGGCCTGCCTCTCCCCCTCTCCTGCGTTTTTTTTTGCTTTTTTTTTCTTCTGTTTTTTTTTTGCTGCAAGAGAAATAGGAAGGAATAGCTAGGTTTTGGGGTGTAAAATTTAGGGGAAAAATTTATGTTACCTATTTATGTAATAGCAACAATAATGCAACTTTTTGTTTTACAAAAAGTTCAAAATAAAAAGAGGTTTGTGATTTGATTCAAATTTGGATGGATTTGATGATTAAGTGACTTAGTGAAAACAAGAATTAAATGTGGTGATCATATAGTTTTAATTGGAATCAAATGATTATAATTGTTTTGGTAATTTTCATTATTTGAAATTGGGTACTGTTTGAAATTGGAATTGAATTTGAATGACATTTGAATTAAGTGAATTATTAAGAACAAATTAATAGTGAGCCTTTTATTTTTCATGGGAACAAATTGGATGTTTTAATTGAACTTTTATTTGGAAAATAAATTGTAACATAACAAGTATGAACCAAAGCATTTGATTAATGTTTGAAATTCAATTGTGAAAACAAATGAAACAGATGAAAACAAATGAAATCAAATGCAAAACAAATGCAAACAAAAAGCAATGACTATGATGACATGATGCAAAGCATAACTTAACAAGAAATAAAACATTCTAGGGGGAGTTTTTTTTCATACTTGGGATGTTACAAAACGCCCCCCGTTGAAGGAATCGCGCCCCGAGATTCCTACTGAGAAGTGAAAAGGTCCGGATACTTCTTGCGAAGATCCTCTTCGGTCTCCCACGTTGCCTCTTTATCGGAATGATGCGACCATTGCACTTTCAAGAACTTGGTGCTTTTGTTGCGAGTCTTACGCTCGGTCTCATCGAGAATTCGAACAGGGTGCTCCTCATAAGAGAGATCTTCTTGCAGTTCAATGGAATCATGATCAACTGCACGATCGGGATCTTTGAAACACCTCTTGAGCTGTGACACGTGAAACACATCGTGCACCTTGGATAGTTTTTCTGGAAGTTCAAGACGATAAGAATTTTCCGCACTCCTTGAGAGAATGTTGAAAGGACCAATGTATCTTGGTGCCAGCTTTCCTTTCACACCAAAACGATGAGTGCCTCTGAGGGGAGTTACACGGAGATATGCCTTGTCACCAGGTGCATAGATCATATCCATGTGCTTGTTGTCATAGTAGCTTTTCTGACGAGACTGAGCAATCTTGAGGTTGTCACGAATGATGCGAACTTTCTCTTCGGCTTCCTTAACAATGTCAGGGCCTAAGAGTGAACGTTCACCAGCTCCAGACCAATTGATTGGACTCCTGCATCTGCGGCCATAGAGTGCTTCAAATGGTGCCATGCCTAGGCTTGCCTGGAAGCTGTTGTTGTAGGAGAATTCAGCATATGGAAGGCATTCCTCCCATTTCATGCCAAAGGAGAGACCACATGCTCTGAGCATATCCTCGAGAATCTGATTGACTCTTTCGACTTTCCCTTGAGACTGAGGGTGATAAGCTGTGCTGAACAGAAGTTTGGTGCCCAATGCTTCTTGAAAACTCTTCCAGAAATGAGAAGTGAATATACTTCCACGGTCTGAGCTTATTTCCAATGGAACACCATGAAGAGGAACAATCTTTGCTGTGTAGAGCTCTGCTAACTGGCTAGCTGAGATTGTTTCTTTGACAGCAAAGAAGTGAGCTACCTTAGTGAGACGATCAATAACAACGAAGATTGCATCGTTGCCCCTCTTGGACTTTGGAAAACCAGTGACGAAGTCCATTTCAATCATGTCCCACTTCCACTCAGGGATTTTTAGAGGTTGTAGAAGACCAGCTATTTTCTGATGAACTGCCTTGACACGTTGACAAACGTCGCATTCAGAAACGTATTGAGCAATTTCACGTTTCATGCCAGACCACCAATACAGTGTCTTGAGATCCTGGTACATCTTTGTACTTCCAGGATGTATGGAGAGAGGAGTTTCATGAGCCTCCTTGAGAATAACATCTTTGAGACTTTGAATTTGAGGAACTGCAATGCGTCCTTCGAAGAACACAGTTCCCTTGTCATCAATTGAGAAGCACTCATACTTCACATTGCCTGCTTTGATGTTATTTGCGATCTTCTTGATCTCAGCATCACGAAGTTGTTCAGAACGAATCTTGTCCTAGAGAGTTGGAGTGGCTGTCAAGCTCGCAAGATAGCCTTGAGGAACAAGACCAAGGTTCAGCTTCTGGAATTCTTCATGAAGAGGAGGTTGGCTTTCCATGATCATGAGATTATTGCAATACGACTTGCGACTAAGAGCATCGGCCATAACATTAGCCTTGCCTGGAGTGTAAGAAATGGTAAGATCGAAGTCTTTGATCTTTTCAATCCATCTCCTTTGTCTGAGGTTTAGATCTGGTTGAGTGAAGATGTATTTCAGACTCTTATGATCGGAAAAGATTTCAGTGCGATTACCCAACAAGTATTGTCTCCATTTCTTGAGGGCAAACACAACTGCTGCAAGTTCAAGGTCATGTGTGGGATAATTGAGCTCATGTGCGTTCAACTGACGTGAAGCATAAGCCACAACTTGACGTTCTTGCATAAGAAATGCTCCTAGACCTTGGAGAGAAGCATCGCAGAATATCTGGAAAGGTTTGGTAGTATCTGGGCCAACCAGAACTGGTGTAGAAGTGAGTTTAGTCTTCAGGAGATTGAAACTTTCATCACATTGTGGAGACCAAACGAACTTCTTGTCCTTCTTTGTGAGATCAGTGAGAGGTTTGGCAATCTTTGAGAAGTTTTGGACGAAACGACGGCAATAGCTAGCCAAGCCAAGAAAACTTCTTACTTGCTTCACCGTCTTAGGAGGTTTCCAATCAACCATTGCTTTAACCTTTTCTGGATCAATGGCTATGCCCTTGGCAGAGATGACATGACCAAGGTAAGCAACTTCTGGAATCCAGAACTTACATTTGGAGAACTTGGCATATAGACGATGCTCGCGAAGTTTCATGAGAGTGAGACGAAGATGTTCTCCATGCTCTTCCTCGAATTTTGAGTAGACAAGAATATCATCAAGATATACCACAACGAACTTGTCGAGGTATTCATGGAAGACAGAATTCATGAGTCGAGAGAATGTCGCCGGTGCATTGGTGAGACCAAAGGACTTGACGGTGTATTCATATAGACCGTAGCGAGTGGTGAAGGCTATTTTTGGAATATCTTCCTTTCTGATCTTTATTTGATGGTAACCCATTCTCAAGTCCAGCTTGGAGAATATTGAGGCTCCAGCAAGTTGATCAAAAAGATCATCGATATGAGGAATTGGATACTTGTTTTTGATGGTTTTCTCGTTAAGAGGATGATAGTCAACAACGAGTCTCTTTGTTTGATCCTTCTTCGCAACGAACAGAGTTGGGCATCCCCCAGCCGAGGAGCTAGGTTGAATGTAACCTTTCTCCATGTACATGTCGATTTGCTCCTTCAACAACTTCAGTTCAGGAGGAGCTATCTTGTATGGATGCTTAGAGATTGGAGCAGTACCTGGTTCAAGTTCGATCACGAACTCAACTGCTCTGTCAGGAGGCATTCCTGGCAATTCTTCTGGAAAGACATCAGGGAATTCGCAAACCACCGGAATAGTTTCAATTGATGGTAGAGGATTTGCATTGAGAGTGTAGAGTTGAACAACTGGATTTTCAGCATGGAAGTAGACTATCTGGCCAGAAGGGTGTGTGATTTTGACAGACTTAGCAGGACAATCAATGACTGCTTTGTTGGCTACCAGCCAATCCATCCCAAGAATGACATCAATATCTGAAGAGTGGAGAGCTATCAGAGATGCCTGGAATGGAAGGTTTCCAATTGTGATCTCGATGTTCTGGCTAACTTTATTGCTTTGCCAGCTAGATCCCGGTGATTTCACTAGGAGAGGGATATACAACTGTTCGAAGTTGATTTTACTGTTGTTTGCAAAGCATTGAGAGATGAAAGAGTGTGAAGCACCAGAATCGAACAAGACTTTAGCACGAAACGAGTTCACAAAAAGTGTGCCCATTACAACCTCTGGAGATTCTTCTGCTCCGTGGGCCTTGACATGGTTCACCTCAACGGTTCTCACGCCAAGGTCTTTGCTGTTGTAGCAACCCAACGGAGGACCACGTATTCTTGTCGGGGTCGACCTGTGGCGAGGTGTTGGATGAAAGAGGTGCCTTTGCGGACACTTATCGGAATAGTGGCCCGGCTGTCCACACTTGTAGCATGTAACAACAGAACGAGGAGTTGTTGGACCTGGCTGAGATGGAGCACCTCCTGAAGATACCACTGGGGTGGGAGGGCGGGCAAGAAATTCTGTCGGGCTTGGCAAGCAGATGGGCGGTGTTGGAGTAGTATATGGAACCCAAACTCTTCGTTTTTGTGGAGGCATGATAGCTTTTGAGAGATTAGCCTATTCACGAGAGTGCTTACGAGATTCCTCAACCAATTTGCGCCCATGCTCTTCATTTAGAGCGATGTTGATGAGGTCCTCAAAATTCTTGGCCTTGATGTTGGTGAGAGCATACTTGAGTTCCGGGTTGAGACCCCTGCGGAACTTTGTCATCTTTCTCGCTTCCGTGGAGATCTCATCTCCGGCGTAGCGAGCCAGACGATTGAACTCTCTTTGGTATTCGAGAACGTCCAGACTGCCTTGTGTGAAAGAATAGAATTCCTCACGCATTTTCTCCATGAGCCCATCGGGAATGTGATGGCGCACGAAAGCTTGCTTGAAATCCTCCCATGTGATTGCCACACTAGGACCTCTAATTTCTTGGAAGTTCTCCCACCAAGACATGGATTGCCCACGGAGAAGGTAGGTCACGTAAGGAACACGGTCCTCGTCAGCCACATGAGCTACCATAAGAGTACGGTTCATTTCACGGAGCCAGTCATCAGCATCCAATGGCTCGGAGGAGGTATCAAACGTGCGCGGATTGAGCTCAAGGAACTCTCGAATAGACAACCGGGTGTTGCCATTACTCCCAAGGTCTTGGTTCTGCTGCATCTGCTTTATAACTTGTGTCATCTGAGACAGCACTTTCCCCATCTCAGGTGGCAGTGTGGGTTCTTCGTCACCACTTTCCATCCTGAAGAGGATACCAAGATTAACACACTAACCAGATAACAAAATCCAATATAAGTGCTTAGAAGGATTACTTCAGACGGTAAGTCGACAGCATAGAACAAGGATGGAGGTTAACAACGGATCAACAGATAAGTTGTTACAACGGAAGAGAAGATTTGTGAAGGACGATATCGAAGCAACAACTGGGAAACAGGAGACCACAAACACCTGAGGTACTACGGAGAAAACCCATCCGGGCTTCTAAAGGATCAATATCTACTGCTTAAGGAATAGAGGATCTGCTTCCGGGGCTTATTTGCCACCGTTCTCAATCGTGAGTAGGCAACATGATAAATCATGTCACAACCACCTCCATTCCTATGGTCTAGTAGATATAATCATCCTAGAGAAACCAGGATACGTGAAATCCTAACTTGAAAGTTTAGATGAGAAAGAGAAAACAACGTTGCACTTCCTTACCAGAAAAGGGAGGGTGGGTGGGGAAAGAAATAAAATGGCAGAATTCCTACTCTCACGTTTCATTTTCCCTATATAGCTACAAAATAGTTTCTAGACTCAACTGCGACCAGTAAAAGGGATCCTACATGCAGACTGGCTCTGATACCATTTGTCGCACCCGGACTTCTAGAGGATACTCGCAGTTCCGTTGAACAGTAGATGATTGGATTACGGGGCTTACCGGCACCCGCATCTCTTACGAGTAGGCCAACACACGTATGTGTGACAACCAACCCCTACTGTTCATCGTCTACGTAAACCATCCCATAGAAATCAGGATACTACCATTGACGTACTTCATACCATACACACATGGTACGTCAACGGCGGTGAACAAAGTGATAGCACAACATATCTCTAAGACACAAAAGATGGAAATAAGTTGCAAATAGCTCTCACTAGAGCAGAGATAGCAAATACAATCATTCAGAGGACACATGTCCCAACAATTCATCATTACATCACAGCGGAAGCATTCAACAGGTCTGAGTACAGACAAAACCAAATAGGCCTAAGAGGCCGGAAACGAAAGGACAGAGCCCATCCACGAAGTCTCGGATCCTGCCCGGGTCCGCTATCTACTCGTCAACAGCCTCGTCGTACTCCACGTAGTAGCCACCATGGGGATCCTCGGAATCGTAGTCTGCGGAAACCACAGCCCCAAAGGGGTCAGTAAATAAACGTACTGGCAAGCAAGACTCACAGTTCACCAAAGTGTAACCCGACAACACCAAGCACAGATGCTTTGGGTTCAACGGAAGAAAGGGTTATATAAAAGATGCGCCAGCGGACTGCACTAACCAACTACAGAAACATACTATAACTTTCGGCTAACAGAAAAGGAGATAAGATAGCGTATCGTAACCAACTACAACTAACTCCAAACAAACCCATCCTGGATCTCGCCCCTTATCCAAAGAAGCAATCCGAGGATCACTAGTAGAGAAGTGCCTTTCTATGGAATCGATTCTGTGGCGCACCCCTATTCGGTGCGCCACAGAAATGTAATTCTGTGGCGCACGGGTGGGCATGCGCCACAGAAAACAGGAATTCTGTGGCGCACGGGACCGTGGTGCGCCACAGAAAACAGGAATTCTGTGGCGCACCGGATGGGGGTGCGCCACAGAAATGAGCTGGGGGCCCACACCAATAACTTTACACTCCCATTCTGTGGCGCATGGTGGTCAGTGCGCCACAGAAATATGACATTTCTGTGGCGCACCACTGCCACGTGCGCCACAGAATTCCCATCCGAAAAAATTCTGCCCTCACGCACCAACTCCACCCCCCCCCCCCGGGAACGCCTTTTCTAGTTTTTGACGGAAGAGTTGGCGGTCTAAAAAGCATCAAAAAATAAATCCCTTATAGATGCACGGAGAGTTTAATGTCTACTTTTTTATCAAATTTTGAAATATGAATTTCGACTTTCTGAGCAAAAGTTTTATAAAAAAAGTAAAATGGGCATAACTTTTGCATACGATGTCGAAAAAAAATGATCAAGATATTAAAAAAAACTAGAGAAAAAAAGAAACCCAACCTCACTCGCCTTCGGCCTGTGAGCTTTTTTTAGAATTGCCAAATTCCAAAAGGAACAAAAGTTATGGCCGTTTTAAGATTTTGACTAGAAAATAAAAAAAAAAGAAAAAAAAATTCTGTGGCGCACCAAGGGGGGGTGCGCCACAGAATTGGGAGGCAGATTCGAAATCTGCATCCTCCCCTCCTTTTCTTCACTTCTCCCCTCCACTTTTCCCCTCCACTTCTCCTCCACTTCTCATCTTCTACCTCTCCTCTCCTCTCCTCCACCTCTCCTCCTCCTCCACCACCACCACCACCGGCCACCATCACCACCACCACCTCTCCTCCTTCTCCTCCTCCACCACCACCACCACTCCTCCTCCACCACCACCATCCTCCTCCTCCACCACCACCTCTCCTCCTCCTCTTTCTCCTCCTCCTCCTCCACCACCACCTCTCCTCCTCTCCTCCTCTCCTCCTCCTCTATCACCACCACCTCTCCTCTCCTCCTCCTCCTCCTCCTCCACCACCACCACCTCCGGCGAGCTTCTCCTTCTCCTCCCCACCAACTCCGGTGACCCCCATCCTCCACCCACCAACTCCGGCGAGCATCCGACGAAATCCGGCGAAATTTCGAAATTTCGAAAATTTCCCGCGGCCAGATCTGGCCGCCTTTTTTTTTGAAATTCAAAAAAAAATTCTGTGGCGCACCCCCCCTTGGTGCGCCACAGAATTGCAAATTTCTGTGGCGCAATTGACATTTCTGTGGCGCACGGCTGAGGTGCGCCACAGAAATTATTTTTGTGGCGTGTGTTCTGTGGCGCACCCCTCTGGCCCCAGGGTGCGCCACAGAATAGGATTTTGGTGCGCCACAGAAGAGGGTTTCCCTACTAGTGGATAACTCACACAGTTGGATTAATGATGGTTCAGGTTATTGTGTCAATAAACCTATTTCTAGTCAGGTTATCATTAGTTAGGTGTAAGTTGTCTGAGTACTTGTTAGCCAGTACTTTCACCAAGTCGTCACATAACCGCGGACAACACGGCTTCTCGAGAAGATTCATCCCTGCAGGGTGTGCTCCAGTACCCGTACACACTCGAGCCACCAACTAAAACTCAGGTGGACTCAGCACGACTCGAACCATCTCTACAACCTGTCCTAGGAGCCACGGAGCTATAAGGTCCCGGCCAGTCCGACCTAACCTAAGCGCAAGGGTGAAAACCACACCCCCCGGCACCACAGGCCTCGCCCTATATGCGTCATCATCATCATAATCATCACCAACAGTAACCATGGGAGCGACCCATTCATGCTTATGCGCAAATGGAACACCCAAACTAAGTGTGGCTCTTCGGACAAACTGCGGATCAGGTCAAAGTCGAGGGGGGTTCCATACTACCACCCGGATGCGGTGAGCACGCTCATCATGGATCAGTAGACAAGACCCTTTTCCTAATTAGGGTCGACACTAGCAGGCCTCAAAACCATGCCGGGCCTCCTGCCGGTGCCTTATCATCAAATTATTATTACCCAACATTAACAGGTT
Organism: Alopecurus myosuroides; assembly: GCA_028641055.1. Lineage (NCBI taxonomy): Eukaryota > Viridiplantae > Streptophyta > Magnoliopsida > Poales > Poaceae > Alopecurus > Alopecurus myosuroides. The sequence goes on from CM054058.1 coordinate 554,012,555, forward strand.
ATTGTTTAAACATCGAGCCCCAGAACATAAGTAACATGGTAATAGAACGTAACTGACAACAGGCTCGAGCAAAAGGAACCCTAAGCATGCTAGTATGACACGGGCACAAGCAACGGGGTTATAGGAGTGGAGGTGAGGCAATATCAGGTTTAAAGGATAACATGTGGTAGGATCGAACAGAAGCAACGATTCATAGGCTAGCAGAATAGACAACGGAAGTATCAGTATCCAATGTTGAAAGGAACATGATGGTTCATGTGAGTGAATAGTTGCCTGCAAGCTCAGCAGCCTGGTACTGAGCTAGCTCCTCAGAAGGGGTGTCGTAAGTCTCGTCGGTCTCAACGTCGTCGTCTATTCGAGAAGAAACACACAAACAACGCAGAGAGACAAACAATCAATAACATGGCATAATGCACAATCATGGGATGATGCATGTCAATTTAATTGATGCATCAAAAATACACTAGTTGACATGGTAACATAGCATAATTAAATGGACACACATGCAATTTGAGTTGCATATGAAAAGCCCATGATTTAAGGTTGAAATAATTGTTTTACAACTAACCAACAGGTGAAGGTGGATTAGCATGATGCATGGATGAGGAAAATGAAAAGAAAACAACAATAGAAGCAATTTGAAATAAGGTTTACCAAGTTTGGAAATTTATTTATTAAGTTATGGAATTTTGGTTCCTTACAGGTGTTACACAAGCATTTGTTGTTTTCACCCATTTTAATTGTTCAAAACAGGTAACCAAATTCATATTTGGAAAGAACACAAAATTTTAGATGGAAAACATATTTCATTTGTTGAATTTGGATTTAAAATGAGCAAGTTATTAATTTGGCAATTTTAATTGCATTAAATAAGAAACAGTTGTTTTCAGCAATTTAAATTATTCAAAACAGCAAACAAAGTTGATATTTGCAAAGTTCATGAAAAATGGGATGGAAAACATATTTTACATGTTGGAATTGGATTTGAATTGCCCAAGTTATGAATTTTGCAATTTAAAAGGGTTTAATTAAAGCATTGAATTATTGCACCACTTTTAATTAGGGAAAACAATAAACAAATTGCATTGAAAAGGTTGAAAACATGTAGCAAATGTTTTACTGAACATTTTGAGCTATCAAACATAATTTTTGGGTTATTAATAAATTTATTATGCAAGTTTTTATAATCATTCTTATCCTACCCTTTTTTAGTAAACAGAGGGCAACATGCTCAAAATTAATTCAATTGTGCCCAAATAAAATACCAATGTGTAGAGTTTGTTAAGACAAATTTTTAGAGCCCAAGTTTGCTTGAATTGGATGAGCAGAACTAAAGTTATGAAATTCCAAAGTTTCCACTTTTTATTGCATATTCAGTAATTATTTATTTAGTGCAAAAATTAGTACAGAAACATATTGCAAACTTGACATTAATAGAAGGAGCACAAAATTATGAAGCCACAGGATTTTGAATCATTCAAATTGGAGCAATATTCAGTTTTATATGGATTTTAGAATTATGTGCTCAGATCTGAGTTTCTGAAATTCGGGCAGAAAAAGAAAAAAACAGAAAAAAAGGGTGTTGCTTTTCTGCCTGGGGGGGATCGAACTCGGGACCTGAGGCTTGCGCGCAAGGAACATCAACCAACTGGGCTGCTGCTGTGGTGTTGAAAGGGGACAGCTAGCAGGGTGGTTATGGTTCAGGAACTGCACCGAAATAATTCGGAAAACAAACAGAAAAAGGTGGGAGTGCGGGGATTTGATCCCGCGAGCTGCTGCTGCGCTGGTGTGATGGATACGGGACGAGTTGGTTTTTGAACCTCACAATCGCTGTTAACTGAAACTGCTGCACGCGCACGACATACAGTCGTTCTCTCTGTCGACGAAAACAGAGCACGAACAGGGAGCAGCAAACTCGACCATGGCCGGAAGGAATCGAGTTGCAAACGGCAAGGAATCAAGAGGGTGAGGTAGGGAATGGAAAGAGGGTCTTACCCTCGTCGCCGGGGGGTGGCGGAGATGTCGGCGGCGAGCTCCGGCGGCCGGCGTCCGTGGCAGCAAGAAACGGGGGCGAGGTCCTCGATGGCGGCGGAGAGGTGGGAGACAGGAGGGAGAGGAGACGGGTAGGGATAGGGTTAGGGTTAGGGTTAGGGTAGATATAAGAGGGAGGGGTGGGGTGGAGCAGCACCTGTCGCTGTCCATGGCTGACGTGCATCGTACGGAGGTAGGGGGAGACCGGTACCGGGGCCTGGTGGGCTGGGCCTGCCTCTCCCCCTCTCCTGCGTTTTTTTTTTTTTGGCTTTTTATTTTTTTTCCCCTGTTTTTTTTTTTGCTGCAAGAGAAATAGGAAGGAATAGCTAGGTTTTGGGGTGTAAAATTTAGGGGGAAAATTTATGTTACCTATTTATGTAATAGCAACAATAATGCAACTTTTTGTTTTACAAAAAGTTCAAAATAAAAAGAGGTTTGTGATTTGATTCAAATTTGGATGGATTTGATGATTAAGTGACTTAGTGAAAACAAGAATTAAATGTGGTGATCATATAGTTTTAATTGGAATCAAATGATTATAATTGTTTTGGTAATTTTCATTATTTGAAATTGGGTGCTGTTTGAAATTGGAATTGAATTTGAATGACATTTGAATTAAGTGAATTATTAAGAACAAATTAATAGTGAGCCTTTTATTTTTCATGGGAACAAATTGGATGTTTTAATTGAACTTTTATTTGGAAAATAAATTGTAACATAACAAGTATGAACCAAAGCATTTGATTAATGTTTGAAATTCAATTGTGAAAACAAATGAAACAGATGAAAACAAATGAAATCAAATGCAAAACAAATGCAAACAAAAAGCAATGACTATGATGACATGATGCAAAGCATAACTTAACAAGAAATAAAACATTCTAGGGGGAGTTTTTTTTCATACTTGTGATGTTACATTATATCAAAGGGAAACAAGATTTATTGTAACAAGGATGAAGGTGTTCAGATTTTTTCAACTCCAGCTTGTCCGCCACGCAGCTCCACCATTGATATTCTGGGTGCCCCTCCTAGCACATGGCTTCATTCAACCCTCCAAGTTCCTATTTCCTCCGTTCTTTTCCATCACCAGCACGAAGCATAAAAATGTAGTGTACCAAAAGGTTGTAATACATACCAATAACAAGGCCCAGTCAAAGATCAAAGGGTAAGCCATGGTGATAATTTTAGTATTGCATGAATGGTAACTTTAGTGGTTTTCGGTTGGTAACTTCATAAATGTATGGTCGGTAACTTTTTTCTTATTCTGATGTTTAGCTTCCAGTATATTCTTCTGGACTGTAACAATTTTGCAACCCTTTTTGTTTCAACTTTTTTGAATTTTTGTAGAGTGGTAACTTTAGCTTTTTACATGTGGTCACTTTTTATGTTTATGGTTGGTAACTTCAGTATTATCTTGCTGGTAACTTTTTTAATCTGTTTTTGCCGAGTTGTAATTTTTCTTTTGGGTGTTTTTCTGTTATTTCTATAGTTTCTTTATCTTTGTGGTTGGTGAGTAATAGCATAAAATGTTAATTACTTTTATCCACTTGTTTTTTTAATTATGGTACTACTACATAGTACTTTTGCGTTTGGTTACTTTTATACTTCTTTTTGTTTTGGTTACTTTAATGTATTTTGGATGGTGACTTAAAAAAATTACTTTAATCCATAGCAGTAGCTAGATGGTTGTCTCCTCCTCATATGCCTCCATGTTTAGATCTCGTGAGCTTCCTAACATGAGCGAGATTGTTCTTATGTAATTCTATGTGTTATGTTTGCTGGGATCCGATGAATATTGAACTTATGCCAAGTTGATTATAGTCTTTATTGCATATTTTATTTATGATCTTGCATGCTTTTTGTTGCTAGTGGTTGCTCTCGCCAAGTAGTTGCTAGTGACTCCAAGAGGGAGTATTTATGCTCGATACTGGGTTCATACCTCCTTTTCGCCTGTGCTCGAGTGACATAAACGTGATGGGCGAGGATGTGCTGTTGCCACCAGGGAGAAGACAGCGGTGTGAGTGCCCGCATGTAATATCATTGCTTACTTTACACACTTTGTTCAATGCAATTATCTATTGCTTGCAACTTAATACCTAAGGGGGTTCGGATGATAACCTGAGGGTGAATTATTAGTGATAGATGCAGTTGGATTACGGTCTATGTATATTGTTGTAATGCCCGCACTAAATATCATAGTAGTCTTCATGTCATGAATGTGCACTACGATGCAACCTTTATTTGTCAATTGCACATCTGTAATTTGTTCACCCAGCATGCTATCTTTTATGGAGAGACACCACTAGTGAACCTATGAACCCCGGTCCATTTTCCTACACTGTTAAACAAACCACTATAATTTCCTACTTTCTTTACTTACTGCAAGCATACACTATTTTCCACACTATACGTCTAATCTTTTTGTTCAGCAAGACAGGTCAGATTGACAACCTCACTTTACCATTGGGACAAAGTATTTTTGTTGTGTTGTGTGCAGGTTCCGCGTTGTTGCTCACACCGGTGAGCCATCACCACCGTCAGTGGCATCAATCTTACCGCTAGACTCATCACACCCTCCTCTTTGGGTTCCCAACACGCCATCACAAGCAGCAAGAATTCCTAGCACCATCACGGCGTAGCAAAATAATTTCTGGCGCCGTTGCCGGGGAGGAAGAAGTCTTCTGGAAAGGGTAGTCTCTCACTCTCAACCTCTTTATTTTGTTGATTGTCTTGTTTTTTTTCTTGTTTTGTTTTTTATATAAAAAACACAAAAAAAATAGTTCTTATTTTAGTTGTTATTTTTCTTTATCATGCTTGTTATCAATGTTTGATGTCTTTGAAACTAGATATTTTAGGCAAGGTGTGTTCACAGATGAATAACAAAAACATTATAAGGACCACCGCTTGTCACAAAAAGGGATACACTTATGGGAGCAAATTAATAAATTGCATGACTATGCTAAAAACTTGTGTTCTACTTATAATGTTACTTATTACTTTGAGAAATCTTGTTGCTGTAGGAGGTATAAATACCTCCCTTTTCAATGTGAGTATAATGATAATGTTACCATATATTCTTATGTTAAGGGAAATTATGAATTATATGATGTGGAACAAATTGAAGAATTTATTGCTTGGAAGGGTGCATTCGATATTGCCTATTTGCTTGAAAGTATTGATGATGCACCTTATAAATATGAGATTTATGCTATACTTGAATATTGCTTTGATAATTACAAGGATTGTAATTGCTACATAATGGAATATCTTAATAAATTCCCACGACCTAAGGAAGTAACTGATGCCTTGCAGGAGCCTATGGAAAAAGAAATTGCCGAATCTGGAAGCTCATTGGATGAAGAAAAAAAAAGGAAGAGAGTGATGATCAAGAGGAGGAAGAATGGAGCTACCCATGTCTACCTCCCAATGATAGTAACTCTTTAACTCATACATTATTTGATGAAATTCATACTTGCTATACTTGTGACTTTGATACTACTATGAATGAAACTTGTGAAAATTATATTGTTGTTGTTATTTATGATAATCCATTCTACTTGGATAAATCTTATGATAATGCTCTTGATGATGGTCCTATGTTACTTGATGTTATAAATCATAATGCTACTGAAAATAGGATCGCTATAATGTGTCCTATACATTTTAAGAGTAACCAATTATCTTGTTTTGCTATTGCTAAAAGTGGGGAAAAGAAGAGCTGATTTTAAATTTTGATCCCACTGTTTTTTAGCTTGACATGAATTGTGTGCTTTTAGACCATGACAAACATGCTTTATGTGATAATTATGTTGTTGAGTTTGTTCATGATGCTACTAAAAATTATAATGAGAGAGGAAAATATGGTTGTAGGAATTTTCATGTTACTAATACATCTCTCTTTTTGTTGAAAGTTTTGAAGTTGCTTTTGTTCTACCTTCCCATGATTTCTAGTTTGAGCTTCTTTAATTTATTTATTTACAAGATTCCTATGCATAGAAAGTGGGTTAGACTTAAATTTGTTTTATACTTTCTTCTGGATGCTCTCTTTTTCTTTAATTCATATTTCCTATGTGAGGATCTTTTTTCCACTTGAAAATACTTGAGTTGCTTTTTATGCCTAGCTGAAAGGCGTTACAGAAAATCGCTACCGGGAGACAGCCCATTTTATTTCTCTGTTTTCAACCCGTTTTCCATCATTTTCTTTTGTTTTATTTGCTCCTGGGTGTTGTCTATTTCCTTAGCAACCCTGCTGTATCTTTTATTTTGTGTTTTTGCTGAGCGAAGTAAAGCCTCTAGTGGAAAGTTGATACTATATTTCGGATTTCTGCTGTCCACTCTTAAATTCGTATAAAACCACAGGAAATTCAAACTGACCTGAGTTTTTTTGTGCGTAATCCTGGGCTGTATACGCAACTTTTCTTAGTTGACCACTTTTTGATTTGAGCAACGGAAGATTTTCGAAAAAAATCATCTTTACCTGTTGTCCCGTTTTGACAGATTTCTGCCAATAATTGCATTTGCATCTTAAGCTCTTTATTTTGGTGTTCTTTTGAGAAAAAGAGTTTTAAAAGAAGTTATGACAGAAGCTAATGTGTTTATAGTGTTAGGCTGTGTTGAAACTGAACCATGTGAATTTATTATTTCGATTGCATTAACGTTGGTAATGAAGATTGTCGGAAGTTTGGTGTGAAGGAAGTTTTCAAGGGTCAAGAAAACAGGATGATATGACGTGATCAAGAAGAGTGAAGAGCCTAAGCTTGGGGATGCCCTGGTGGTACATCCCAGCAAATTCCAAGCAGACTCAAGCGTCTAAGCTTGGGTGTCGGATATATACCAAATAGGGGTATAGAAGATGGTAGGCCGAGTGCCGGATTACCAGGGTGGCCTAAGTGGTAGTGGGCTTAGGTCCATTAGGCGGCCCAGTAATCCGACGCGCAGAAGCCGGATTCCAGAAGAACCCGGATCACAGCCCATGTGATCTGGCTTGGAGAAGAAGACGGATTCCTTGCTTTCCAAGTTACAAGTTACCGTAGTTTTGTAGGTTTCCTATTCTGTAAGCCCTAATCCGGCTATTATATAAAGCCGGACGGGAGATAAACATAAGAACGAGAGAACAGAGAAGCTCTACGCCAACTCGTCGAGAAGCTTATCCTCGCCGAGTGGTTTAGATCTAAAACCCTCACATTGTAACCCTGTTTACGGGCTTTAGTCCCAATTAGTGAGAAGTGCAGGAGTAGGCACGTCGTACTGTCGCGACGTACCGAACCTGGGTAAAATCCTGTGTTCTGTGTTACTACGCTATCTCGTTACCCCACGTCTCTACCGTAGTCTCATGGCACCCCCATCTATGAAAACTACTACGATGTCTCGACAGTTGGCGCCCACCGTGGGGCAAACGACGTCAGGCGTAAGATTCCGATCTGGGATACTTGGCGGAATCGGAAGATCGATCACTGTCGGAAGCTTGGAATTCGACAACGACGTCGGGCGCTTCCTCGACAACGGATCCTACATACCGGCGCAAAACCACCTGGTAAGTGCCTGCGTGTTACCGATAGGATCTGCTAACATCTTTATCGGACTAACTGCAGAAGCAATGGGGTTTTGCGGTGGAAGCAAATTTATCCCACCCGCCCTATAACCGGTCGAAGATGACTATGATGCCGGATTCTGCTCAGATCGCCGACACAAAAGTGATACACACTTTATCGGCATGGTGCAATCCAAAATTGCCGAAAACACGGATGATGGAAATCCCGTGCAAGAGGCAGATAACAACGCACCCGTTATGGAGACGGAAGATCAAACACCCGTCACAGCGGCGGAAGATCCGACATCCGTTAACAAGACGATGAACTCGGAAGCAGAATCCGTGCTTGCCGCCATCGAGGCGAGATTGGAGTCGGAAACCGGATCGGATAACTTCGACTCCGAAGACGAAGATGAGGACGCCTTCGTAAGAAAGGTTAAATCCTTTCAAGAGGGATTCCATGAAGTCTTAATGGCGAAACCGGCTGATACCACGGACGCCGGCAGCCAGGAAAGCCCTAAAACCCCTCCGCCAGTGGAAGAGAGAGAAGACGGAGAAACTTCTCCGATATTCCCCAATGTCAAGGAGATGACAGAAGATGAGCCTGTCAAAAAACCTCCCTCTTCCAAGAAAAAGCACCGTGCTTCTAAAAAACTCCAATACAAAATCCGGAAGAAAAAATCAGCCGATCTCGCTGATGAAAACCTGGAAGTTGGAGATGTTAGCGGCACAAAGCCTGTGGAGAAGAAATCTAAGGAAATCACTGCTCCGCCAATGACGGAACAGGAAGAGCAAGAGCTATTGCAAACACCAGTGGGACCAGATGAACCCCCTGAGATGCTGGAAGCCAGGAGACAAGCTTTCCAACGGCAACAGCAACATCTACTCAGATCTCGGCAACATCTCCAACAAACCCATAATGACATCAAAGTCATGAAGGAAGAAATAGAGGAGTACGAGAGAAAGCATAGATCCGCGTTAAAACCTACTATGTTACCCGGAATCGCAAGACCGGAAGAACTGCCGCCAAAAGAAAGGTTCCATAACCCATCTTGGCAAAAGCAGGTAAACGGCAAAGATGCCAAGGGCGAACCAATATACAAGACCGAGCAGAAAACGCGGAAGCAGCGTTCGCGATTCTTAACAACGATCTGTATTCCAACGGGGAAAAACTCCAAGAGGTGTATGCTTTCCTAGGAAAAGCATTGCAACAACAACAGCGCGCTCAAGAGCAATCAGGGAGGCTGCATGATAACTCCGCCCTATGCAAGACAGCTACTTGCGCTGCTGGAGCACCTGGACCGGAAGAACCCGGGGATTCAGACAACTCAAAAGATAAAAAAAGAGGATCCGAGAAAAGACAAGAAAAACCCCGACAACCGGGATGCAGCGTCTAAAACCGGATCCCATCTCCCGAAAGATGGGTATAAACCCCATGATCGGGAAGACAAACACCGGAAAGACGGCAAAATAATGCCACCTCCGAGAAACCCAGCTGAGAAAGCTGGAAGATACGATATACCTCACAGGCGTGAGAGATCCCGGACACCGCCTAAGGACAAAGAAAGGCACAGGAGTAGAACTCCGCCTAATCCAAAAGGGCGTGAACACGGAAGAGATAGAAACAATCCCGGAAGAGCGCGTTCGCGCAACAATGGTAGAGAAAGGAGCAGATCCCCTTCCGTCCATTCAGCCGGAAGATATTCTACACACATTGACAGAGCAGAAAAAGATGATCTATACTTTGGTCCTAAATGTTTTACCGACAGGATCCGAAGAATAACGCTGCATTCTGGCTTTGCCAAGGTCGGTCCAACGTACCAGAAATACACTGGCAGCACAAACCCGGATACCTGGCTCTCGGATTACTATACAGCCGTCCAGATCAACAATGGGACAGACCTGGAAGCTGTCAAGTTTCTTCCCCTAATGCTGCTGGATGGAGCCAGAGATTGGATCAATGGATTACCGTCACGAACAGTCGATAGCTGGGACGATATGGCTAGAGTATTTACTCAGCATTTCCGGGGAACATACAAACGCCCGAATAGCATCAACCAGCTAAACCGTTGCACGCAATTTGAGGATGAACCATACGTGGATTTCATCTCCAGATGGACAGCAATGAAGAATAGTTGCTCTGGAGTAACTGACGTACATGCAATGCATGCTTTTGTCAATGGCCTAAAACCCGGACTTGTACCGTTCATGGTTGGTTCCAAGAAGCACAAGGATCTCGGATCCATGCTTACAACCGCCAATGAGCATGCCGCAGCCGAGGATGACATCAGAGCAAGAGGAGGCAATATTGAATCGTTGATACTTGCCAAGAAAACCCCTCGTTCTGACAAAAAAGCCACTCCAGAAACAACGACAAAGCCCAAAGAGGTGAACATAGCCTTCGGAGGAGAAAAGGGAAATAAGTGGAAAGGGCGCAACCCAGATCCAATCAATTACACTCCAGAGGAGTGGGAAAGGATTAAGTCGGAACCTTGCGTTCACCACTCGCAATTTGGGAAACCCACCCATACAAACGCGCAATGCCGGCTGAATAAGCACATGAAGGGCACTGCAGGGTCTGGAAATAAAGGGAAGGGTTCCAAAAGGAAACCCGCCAAACAAAAGCCAGAAGCTGATAAAGAAGACAGTGAATCGGACACACGAAAAAATCCAGGAACAACAGCGCAAAGGCGAACCCAAGTTTCCGAGAGTTGATGGAGAAGCAATGTTAACTTTCTTAGCGACCCCATCAGCAAAGGTGGCAAAAAGAACACTTCGAGAAATAAACGCGGTTGTTCCGGCAACCCCGAAATTCTTGAAGTACTCTAACACACCAATAGTCTGGGATCAGTCTGATCATCCCGGAAATATCCCTGAACCCGGCACACAAGCTCTTGTTGTAAGCCCTATTGTTCAAAATACCAAGCTAAGAAGAGTGCTGGTGGATGGAGGATCCAGCATTAATATAATGTACCTGGATACACTGAAGCACCTGAAGATTTCCGAGTCTCAGCTCAACTACAGCAATATACGCTTCCATGGTATCGTCCCTGGCAGGCAAGCACGATCCCTAGGAGAGATTTCCCTAGATGTCACCTTCGGAGATAAAGATCACTTCCGGCAGGAAAAAGTATCCTTCGAAGTAGTGCCGTTCGAAAGCGTGTATCACGCAATACTCGGACGTCCAGCTTTCGCCAAATTCATGGCAAGATCCTGTTATATTTATAACAAGCTGAAGATGCCAGGACCCAAAGGAGGAGTAATCACTATAGCTGGTGATTTTAAGCTGGCAAACGAGTTGGAGAAAGAAAACGCCCTTTGCGCTCAGAGAGTCATAGCAAAGGAAGAACTGAAGGAATTAGCCAAGGAGGTATCGCCATCAGAAATGCCGGCAGGAAAAGAAACTCGGAAGCCAATAGACAGCTTCAAGGCATCCGAGAATACAAGACAGGTAATCCTAGATCCCAAAGATCCGACAAAATTTGTCGTCGTAGGGACTGGGATGACTGACAAATAGGAAGGCGAGCTCATCAAGTTCCTCCGTGAGAACTGGGATATTTTTGCCTGGTGTCCAGCGGACATGCGAGGCGTACCCAGGGAACTTGCTGAGCACCAACTTAAGGTTATTCCTGGATCAAAACCCGTCAAACAAGGTCTCCGTCGATTTGACGGAAGAAGACGGAAGGCTATTGGCAAGGAAATTATCCGGCTTTTAGCAGCGGATTTCATCAAGGAAGTGATCCATACTGACTGGTCCGCAAATCCGGTATTAGTACCGAAGAAAGACACTGCTGCTCTTAGAATGTGCATAGATTACACAGGCTTGAACAAATTGTGTCCGAAAGATAGGTTCGCATTACCGCGAATCGATCAAATAATAGATGCTACAGCAGGCTCTGAGCTTTTGTGCTTTTTGGATGCATACTCCGGGTACCACCAAATACGCATGAAAAAGGAAGATCAAATTAAGACTTCTTTCATAACCCCATACGAGACGTATTATTACGTAACCATGCCGTTTGGCCTGAAGAACGCAGGTGCAACCTACCAGCGTTGCATGCAACGTTGTTTGCATAGTCAGATTGGAAAAAATGTCCATGTTTATGTGGACGATATTGCTGTCGTAACCAAGGAAAAAGATACACTCCTTGAGGATTTGCGAGAAACTTTCGAAAACTTACGCACCTACAAGATGAAGTTGAATCCATCTAAGTGCGTATTCGGGGTTCCCTTAGGAAAACTTCTGGGTTTCATCGTTTCTCACAGAGGAATAGAAGTTAACCCGGAAAAGATCAAGGCAATCTTGAACATCACAAAACCTACCTGCGTCAAAGATGTCCAAAGATTGACGGGTTCCGCAGCTGCCGTTAGCAGATTTATTAGTCGGGTGGGGGATAAAGCATTACCACTATACAAGCTGCTGAAAAAATCCGACAAGTTCGAATGGACAGAAGAGGCCGATGCGGCGCTGACTCAGTTAAAGGAAACCTTGATGAAAGCTCCGATTTTGGCATCCCCAAAAGACGAAGAGCCCATGTTATTGTACCTTACGGCTACAAATCAGGTTATTAGTGCGGTAATCGTTGTGGAACGGTTAAAGGAAGAACAAAGCATACCAGACCAACATCCGGTATATTACATAAGCGAAGTTTTTTCCGAGTCAAAACAAAGGTACCCACACTACCAGAAACTGGCGTATGGTGTATTTTTCGCATCTAGAAAACTACGCCATTACTTCCAAGGGCATTCCATAACAGTGGTTAGTAAAGCACCACTAGGAGACATCATAAACCATGCAGAGGCAAGCGGCCGAGTAGCCAAATGGGGCATTGAGCTGGCAGCCTTCGACATTAAGTACCAGCCAAGGACGGCCATAAAATCCCAGGTTTTGGCAGATTTTGTTGCCGACTGGACAGAAGCAATGGAAAACACACCAATGCCGGAGTCCGAGTAATGGATCATGCACTTTGACGGATCCAAGATGAAGGAAGGAGCTGGGGCTGGCGTAGTCTTAAAATCTCCTAAGGGAGACACAATGGAGTACGTGTTGCAAATACACTTCAACGCCAGTAATAACGTGGCAGAATATGAAGCTTTGCTTCACGGCTTGCATATCGCAAAAGAAATAGGAGTGAAGCGCATACTGTGCTATGGCGACTCGGATTTGGTGCAGCATCAGCTCAACCAAACCTGGGACGCAAAAAGCCCTATAATGGCCGAATATCGGAGAACGGTAGATGAATTCGCCATCTGTTTCTTTGGATTCGAGGTCCTTCACATCAAAAGGGAGGAAAACTGGAACGTGGATGCGCTAGCCCGCATGGGATCAGAAAGGGTAAAAACATTACCCCCAGGAGTATTCGTTCAGCACTTACATGAGCCATCCATAAAAGGTGGAGACGTTGATTACCCTCTGGCGTCTGAATTGATTGAAGTCATGGTCGTTAAACCGGACTGGACAATTCCGTACTTAAACTTCTTAGTCAATCAGAAGTACCCGGAAGGAGCAGACGAAGTCTTGCAGAGACAAATACAGCGTCGATGCAAAGGATACACAGTAATTGACGGTTGCCTATATAAACGCAGTATTTCTGGAATTTTTCAGCGGTGCATTTCACCAGAAGAAGGAAGAGAAATACTGGAGGAAATCCATGCCGGCGATTGCGGACATCATGCTCAATCAAAAAGCATAGTCAAAAAAGCATTCCGCGCGGGTTTTTTCTGGCTAACAGCCAAGACAGATGCCGAGCATATAGTTAATACATGTGCAGGTTGTCAATATTACGCTAAGCAGACCAATTTGCCGGCCCAAGCACTTAAAACTATCCCCATTACGTGGCCGTTTGCGGTCTGGGGGCTAGATATGATGGGACCGTTCAAAATCGCAAGAGGCGGACTTACTCATTTGCTAGTAGCAGTGGATAAGTACACCAAATGGGCGGAGGCTAAGCCCATCAAAAAATTGGATGGTGCAACTGGTAGAAATTTCATCATCGACTTGGTGATGAGATACGGTGTGCCACACAGCATAATAACCGACAACGGGACAAATTTCTCCATCAGAGAGTTGGCAAGATATTGCCGACAAACGGGAATTCGCCTAGATCTAGCATCTATGGCACACCCGCAATCCAATGGACAGGTTGAGCGAATGAATAGCTCAATCCTGCAAGGAATACGCCCAAGACTCGAAACTCCTCTTCATAGAGCGGCCGGAGCATGGGTAGAAGAGTTGCCTTCCGTGATTTGGAGTATAAGAACGACGCCAAATAGGTCAACTGGGCAAACCCCGTTTTTCCTAGTTTACGGCGCGGAAGCTATTCTCCCAACAGATATGATCCATGATAGCCCAAGAGTGCAAGATTTTGACGAATCGGACGCCGAAGAAGCACGACAGAATGCCGTTGATCTCCTAGAAGAGGAACGAGAGCTTGTGCTTCAAAGGTCCGCCATTTACCAGCAGGGTTTAAGACGTTACCATAGTCGGAAAATCAGGCATCGTTCTTTAAAGAAGGTGACCTAGTGTTGAGGTTGGTGCAGCAAAGGAAGCACAAATTAGCCCCAGTATGGGAAGGGCCATTTGTCATAAGTAAAGCCATGAAAAATGGATCATACTATCTTGTTGACATTCGAGATACGGAAGACGATCCCGAGAAACCGAATCGCAAAAGAAAGAGAAAGATAGATGATGAGCTAGGAGAGACAAAGAGACCTTGGAGCATCCAGTTACGTCCCTTCTATACTTAGTTCAATATCTATGTAAACATCTTTTGAGATCATGAAATAAAGTCATTGGAATTCTGATATCCATGTTTTTTTACAAGTTCATTATAGTAAAAGCATGTTTCCACCTTTTCTATTTCCCAATGATCTTACAAAATACTCAATGTTAACCCGAATTGTGCCTGCGTGCTCGGCGTTAAAAAGCTGAACGATTTCAGCCTGTTAATGGCTAAAGGAAACTCGGATTGTGCCTGCGTGCCCAAGTTTCAAGAAAGTTCCTTACAAATCTTTAAGCATTACCTGATCGAATATATGTTGGGTCACTGGATCTGGTTAGTAAAAATGCCTTTAGTATGGTCCATGTTTTCGAGTTATAACTGATTGGTTATACCCAGTTACTCGTTATGACGATCATAATGCTATCGAGTAATTTAAAACACTAAAGACAGTCAAAACACATATGCCAGAGAACTTAGTAGATAAGGGAGCAATTCAACCCGACAAACTTGCAAGGAATTTCATAATTCAAAGCTGCAAAAGGCGGAGTTCTTGTTTCGACAAATGAAATAGAAGCGTTACAGTATGAATTACAGTGTAAATAGCGCTCCTATTATACAAATCCATCATCCAGGTTAGAGGCAGTCCTTCAAGCATCCGAGTCTTCCTCGCTGCTTTCATCTTCGGGGACCGCGGGAACCTCTTCTTCTGGATAAGTGATAGAAATGTTAACCATGGAAGCAATCTTGGTGGCGTGGCCTTTGACTTCATCAAAGATGGCGGTTCGCTGATCCTCTGTATACCCTTGAGGGACACCAGAGGCCACGCGCCAAGATTTCGCGTCAGGATAGTGCAGGCGCATAAGGCCTAGTGCCATGCGCGCACCACCTCGTGCAGCGGAGCGTAGGATGAATTCCTTTGATCCCGCAACTTCCATGATGGCACCCGGAAGTTTGTAAACTTCCGAGAAATCTATAGTACTTGCGGGAAGGAACTTATTAATCAATTGCATTCCTGCATTTCTGATTGCGTTCCATACTTCTCCAAAAGCTCGGATTTTCTCAATCCGAGAAATGCCTGGAATATTCCCTGTTTTGATGGCAGAAACAAGTTTAGGCCACAAAAGAAGAGGAAGTAAGACATGGAGAAATTGGTAAAAGGAACTAACTTACCAAGAACCTTGTCAATTTCGGTGCCTTCTTTCATGCGCGGGAATAGCATATTTTCAAAATCATGGATAATAGATTTATTTTCCGCCGCTTGCAAAGAAGCCTGGGATTGAGCAATCCCAAGGGCCAGATTACTGGCCTCCAGGTCTTTTTCAACTTTCGTAAGTTCCTTGCGAAGGCTCGAGTTTTCTGCGCGGAGCCGAGATACATGGCTAGCGTCCTTGGCTATTTTGTTGGCTTTTGCTAAAGCAGCTAGGGGACACAAAAACATTTCGAGCTTATGAAAATTCGGGACAAATGTTATCCGGATAAAAACTGCAGAGAATACATACCTGTTGTTTTAGACAATTGTAGCTGAGATGACGCCAGCTCGTTGCTTCTCAACTCAATCATGGATTGAAGGGTTTTTACTTCTCTACTTTTGAGATTAAGCATCTTAAAAACTTCCAAGTTTATGGCATCTGCGGAATGCTGAATACGGAAATGAAAGCCAAAATGCTTAAGTATGAACAAGCATATGATAAAACATTAAGAAGAATTCAGATTTTCAACTTAATGCTTGGGGGCTAGAGGTATCACCTGGCTCATTTCTCGCAAGTCGGCCAAGTTCTCGTTGAATTCTTTGGCATATTCAGTAAAAAGAATCCAAACGTGATGAAGGCCATCTTGTAAGACCTGGCGAGGGTTAAATACAATATCATTGCGAACCACTAATCCACCTTGTGGCCAAGGACGAATTAGAGGGGCAGGAGCGAAGAACTTTTTAGCCTCCGGACGAATATATCCGAGATCGTCGAACGGTTCTTCTTTTATCCGGATGTTACTGTCCAAATTGGAGACGGGTTCGTTTCCAGTAGAGGTCCGGAGATTTTCGCCTGTCTGAGCTTCCGTTCTATTCCTTAGGCCCATGGCTGCAGAAGAAGATTCTTCTTTGATAGCAGCCTTATGTTTCTTCAGCTTCTTTGTTTTCAAAGGAGTTGGGGCAAGACTGCAAGAAGAATATGCGAGAGTTAAAAAACTCGAAGAACTAAAGGAGGATGGTAACTAGGAAAAACCCGGTAAAATACCTGGAAGTGGCGACAGGAATTCCGTCAACAGTTACCATTTTCTCGAAAGTCACCTGCCTTTTGCGCTTCCGGTTGTTGTAAAACCTAGCATGTATTTCGCTGAGTTCGGCATCGGAAGCAAGATCATTACCTCTGAGTTCGTTGAACTAGGAAAGAATTCACAACATGATGAAAAGGTGGAGATACAAGTTAATCTGAGGAAAACCCGGAAACAAGGAAAGTACAAATACCTTAGGAACTCGATTTTCCACGTGATAAATGGCTAGGTTTTCTTCGATTTGGGCGCTGGAGGCAACTAGCTGATGAAGTCGCTTTATAAAATCTTTCTTGGTATAGGCTTTATTTGTTCCCCTCATGCTATCTTCTGGCCCTTGGTATTCGCAAAGAAGCCGGGAACGAAATGAAAGGGGTTGAATGCGACGTCCGAACCAGCATAGAACAGTGTCTTTCCCAGTTAAGGGAGGTTTGGAAGAAGTAAGCTTGGCAATACGGCGCTTTATCTTCATTAAATTTTCCGGCAATGTCTCAACTGCTTCAGCTGTCCAACTCTCTCGGGGAATGGCGGCGGAATTAACGAATGAAGGAACCCCGATTTCCTTTCCAGGGAATGGGATGTCCTGATGATAAAAGAAGGAACCCAGCCAGGATTTGGTGGGTTCTGGCATTTGTATCCTCGGGTACCAATCCTCTCTATTTTCCCGAAGAATAAAAGATATGGTTCCACAGATAGGGGAAATACCTTCTGTGATGTTGTTTTTTACTTCAAAACAGTATTGCCAAAAATCTAGACTAGGGTTTGTTCCGAGATATCCCTCAAAAAGGGCTTGGAAGCTAGCTAGATAGAGGATGGAATTCGGAGAGAGGTTATGTGGTTGGACGCCGTATTAGTTAAGGATGTCTATGAAGAAGGCGGAAGGTGGTAAACCCATACCTCGCGTAACGTGAGATGTAAGGAGGACACACTCTCCGTTTTTTGGTCTGGGCTCGGGTTCACCATCTGACTTTCGCCATTTGCCTTTAACTATCAATCCCTCTTTTGACATTTGTCGAAGTAGGACGAGGGAAGAGTTACTCGGACTCCAGTTGCCGACAAATTCTGCTTCTCCAGCGGCGGCGAGCTCGTCGCCGAGGGGTTGGATCTTCTCCTCCGCCGTTTCTGGAGCTAACGGCGGGGAGGCTGCGGAGCTTGATCCCGCAACGTCCACGGCGGCGGAAGAATTCACGTCGCCTGCCGCGGAGGCCGTGGTCTTCTCCGGCTCGTCGCCGGTGAGCTTGGGCGATCCCAGTTGCGGATCTAGATCGCTGATAAGCTCGTTGATGGCGGCGTGGGTCGGCGATGATGGCGAGGAGGCCATCTTGTGGTGGTGCGTTCCGGTGTGCTTGGATGCTGAGAGCGCCTGGGACAAGTGCTTTGCTCTCGAGCTCGTTCGCGTCAATGGCGTGGGCAGTGGGGAGTAAGGAAAGTTTTCGTTGAGGACGAAGACGGCTATTTATAGCCGGAAAACCGTTTAGATGCGTGCCAACGGCTATTTTGACCGTTGGATGTTTGCCGCGTGTCGCTCGCCGGAAAATCCGTGAAATGAAACGACGGAGTAATGATGATTATCTCCTCGTTTCCCGCGCGAATCTGTCAGAGATACGTTTCTGGGTTTTTCCGAGTAAATCTCAAACGTCGCTTACGTCAGCATGGTTGAGTGCGCTGACGTAGAAAGTTTCTTCTCCACGAAGGATCGTGAGAGAAAAGCCGGATTTTCAGGATTCCGAGTTTCATGCCACCATCTTTTTCAAATGAAGAATAAGAAGAATCAAGACTGCTAAATCAATATTTCTCGGGCAAGGAACATTTGGCGAATAGCGGAGAATCAGAGTTTTGATCCTTCTTGGGGGCTACTATCGGATATATACCAAATAGGGGTATAGAAGATGGTAGGCCGAGTGCCGGATTACCAGGGTGGCCTAAGTGGTAGTGGGCTTAGCTCCATTAGGCGGCCCAGTAATCCGACGCGCAGAAGCCGGATTCCAGAAGAACCCGGATCACAGCCCATGTGATCTGGCTTGGAGAAGAAGACGGATTCCTTGCTTTCCAAGTTACAAGTTACCGTAGTTTTCTAGGTTTCCTATTCTGTAAGCCCTAATCCGGCTATTATATAAAGCCGGACGGGAGATAAACATAAGAACGAGAGAACAGAGAAGCTCTACGCCAACTCGCGGAGAAGCTTATCCTCGCCGAGTGGTTTAGATCTAAAACCCTCACATTGTAACCCTGTTTACGGGCTTTAGTCCCAATTAGTGAGAAGTGCAGGAGTAGGCACGTCGTACTGTCGTGACGTACCGAACCTGGGTAAAATCCTGTGTTCTGTGTTACTACGCTATCCCGTTACCCCACGTCTCTACCGTAGTCTCATGGCACCCCCGTCTATGAAAACTACTATGATGTCTCGACATTGGGGATGCCCATGGCATCCCCTTCTTCATCAACAAATTATCAGGTCACTTCTAGTGAAACTATATTTTTATTTGGTCACATCTTATGTGATTTACTTGGAGCGTCTTTTATTTGTTGCTTTCAGTTTGTTTTTATTTTTGCAATAAGCTTGGTTGTACCCCAGCATTCTTTTATTGGCGAGTGACACGCTCCGCTTTTTCATGGGAATACTTTGTATTCTTAATCTTTGTCTGGCTGCTGCATTTATTTAGCTCATGTTTTGCATGCATCTCTTATCAGAGATGTTAGTTTTAGTAGTGTTATGTGAGTACTCTCATGTTTGCTTGCTGTATAATAAAGAGTATTTTTGTTAAAACATATCTTGTATGGTGCTTGTTGGGAAAAGAAACTGCTCCTTGAAGTAGAATTTATAACAGTGCAAGTAGAAGCTTGTATATATTGGATTGATAACCTTGATTCTTAACTGAGGGAAGTTCTTACCGTTACACTCATCACACCCTCCTCTTTGGGTTCCCAACACGCCATCACAAGCAGCAATAATTCCTAGCACCATCAAGGCGTAGCACTGACGCGGCGGTGTAGACGACCGTGCTGGAGACGGCATGCACGGCGTAGACGACCGCGCTGGAGACGGCATGCATGGCGGAGACTGTTCGCTGGAGAATGGTGAGGAGTCGATGGCCTTGCCGTCTGATTTGGAAGCACAATGTGTTCCTTTAGCCATAGAACGGTCAACTTCTTGGCGTCTCCGAGTTTAGTCACCTCTCCGTCTTCACCTTCAGGGAATTCAAGCTTCACCCGCTCGGATCCGTTGACAACTTCATCGACCCCGATAACAGCGTAGCCCCGTGGAACTGGAAGACTACGGTGAGTTGGTTCAGTGCCAATTTGTAAGGCATAGCTGACCGCCGCCTTAATGGTTAAGTTGACGACCTTCACATGGAGCTCACAAGTGTCATCTTTGTATATCATCCACCGGGTGCATCATCGGCGGTGCATCATCACCCTGCAGCTGCGTGGAAGCAACGCTGCTTTTCCGATTAGAATGTGCGGTGACGGTAGCATCGACTTCACCTTCTACCATGTGTGGTAGGACGGTAGTACCTTGCTGCTGGCTAAGTCTGTCAATTTGCTCCTGCTGCTTCAGTGCTACCTCCTGCGTCCGCTTTATCTGTTCTTCAAGTTGACGCCTCCAGTCTGCCTGACTCCCTGCTTCAGCTGTCTCCAAGTCCTTTCTCCTCTGACGGCTTCTATCAGGATATTTCTTTTTGCGCTCGTCAAACCCATATTTCCACGGAACAGAGCCTATTGTGGTTCGTGCATGCCCTATGTGTTCCTTATTCTTGAGGGTGCATGTGAGCTCGTCGTTCTCTCTATCTGGCTCGAACCTCCCCTCTTTAGCATCCTTTATTGTGTTTCTAAGATATTCGATGGGTAGAGGATTCTCTTCATGCCTTCTATTATAGATGCAGTTTCCTTCTTCGTCCAACGTGCCCCATGCCCGTAAAACCAAGACATTGCCCGCTCATCCCACATGAATGGCTCTGGAGTGATCCCCTTCTCAAGCAGGTCGTTCTCCCATTTCTCCCACTTGGGCATGCAACCCTTGTAGCCAGCTTGCCCCATAACATGGTGATATACCTTTTTGGCAGTGTTTCTCTAATTTTTTGTTGACCTTATCTTCGCATAATCTGACTGCTTGTACTTCACATAATCTTCCCATAAGGGTTTTAATTTCTCATACGCTCTAGTGAAATCCGGAGTCTTACCTTTCTTGATAAAGTCAAGGTGCAATCTTTTCTTCCAGTTGCTGAATTGTTGGGCCATCTTTTTAAGAGTCCATGCCTTGACCTTTTTCACTAGCTCAATTTTCTTTTTATTAGCATCGCCTTCACCTTCTACCTCCTCATTCTCATCCACCTCCAGCGTCGGTAAGGTGAAATTAGCCATGATCTTTTTGAAAAGATTTTCTTTGGCTATGTTGCTGACAAACGAAATTCCTTCTCTCTACGGATCTTTTGGCTCATTCCACTCCTGAACAGTGATCGGGATGTGATCCCTAACAAGCACTCCTCATTGCTTTACAAATTTTTGGGCAACATCACTCTGATCGTTCGGGTGCGCCATCTGCTCTGATCGTTTCGATCCTATATCTTTCTGTCTCTTTCAACTTCTTTGTTGCGCCTCATTTAGTCTTTTTTCCGGGGGATTTGCTAGATCCGGATGGCTAAAAAGTAAAGAGTGTTAATACATGTATATAGACAATAGATGATTCATTAATTAACATATCTATATGCACCTCGGTGCCGGTTTTTGTAATTTGTACGGCTCCACCGGAGTCGTCGGCTTCTCCCTCACCGGAGCCGTCGGCTTCTCCCGCTCTTCGGTCGAGACCCATATCCCCCTCATCAGAGACTTCTCTTCGGGTGAGCTCCGGATCTCCCTCACCGGAGTTGTTCATCCACTGGCTTACATCGGGCTCTCCCTCAGGCCCGCGGATTAAACCTGCGAGCAAGTTTTCCGCATCTTCGTCTCTTGGTTCCATAATTTTCTGCAAATACACAAAATTCCCTAAGTTTTCCGCATCTTCGTCTCTTGGTTTCATACTAAAAATACAAAGTGGTACTAAAATTCCCTAAGTTAAATACACTAAGTCAAATACACAAAAAATTACCAAAAGTTCTACACTAAGTAAAATTTGGTTCTACACTAAGTCAAATTACTAAAAATAATAATAATTCTTAAGTAAAATTCCCAAAGTCAAATACACTAAGTCAAATTTCTAAAAATTCTTATTTTTTAAACTTGGATAAATTACTAATTTTTTTAATATTTTACACTAAGTTAAATTACTAAAAAAATACACTAGTGGTACTAAAATTCCCTAAGTTAAATATGTCAAATACATAAAATTTACCAAAAGTAAAAAATTGATTCTACACTAAGTAAAATTACTAAAAAATTAATAATTCATAAATCAAATTCCCTAATTCAAATACACTAAGTCAAATTTCTAAAAATTATTATTTTTTACACTTACACAAATTACTGAAAATTCTAATATTTTACGCTAAGTCAAATTAATCTAAGTTAAATTACTAAAAAATATACTAGGTAAAAATTCTAAACTAATATTGCTAATTCAGACATGACTAAAAATTCTATACTTAATATTTTCTACACTAAACATTTAATGTCTAAGAATTTTCTACACTAAAAAATTTATATACTTAATATTTTCTAACATTGCACGTACCTAGTGAATTTTCTACACTAGTGTTTCTATAAAACTTATATCTAATTGAAAACAGTAAAACAAAAAAGGAAAAACAAAAGCAGTAAAAAAAGTAAAAAAAAAAATTATCTCTGTTTTCATACAGAGAGAGGACTACAGAGAGAGGGGGCGACGGGGCAATGGCCACCGGGAGCGCTCCTCCACGCGAGCTCGGGCGGAGGGAGGGGCAGTGGCACGTGGCGACCACGGCGGCGGCGCGCTCCTCCACGGGCCATAGAGAGGAGAGGGCGGCGACAACGGGGATGGCGCGGTGGCGGGCGACGGCGCAGCAGCCTGGCGGCGTTTTTCCTTTGTGCACAGGATTGGATTTGGGGAGAAAGACGACGCGTATATGTAGTACGGGGCATCCGTCCCGGTTGCTAGCAAAAACCGGGATGAAAGGTTCATTCATCCCGGTTGTTGCTAGCAACCGGGACGGATGCTCCCCTCTTTTTTTTATAGCGCGCGGATGGGGGACACGTGGAGCGTGCGCGTGGTGGGGGCATTTGTCCCGGTTGTTGGGATAAACCGGGACGAATGCCCTAGTTTCGAATTATTTTTAAATTGAAAAATTGTTCCCGCCCTTTTTTCCAAAACTCCTATAAGACATTAAATAACAATCAGAAAAATTTGAAGAAGATACCAAAATATTTAGAAAATTATAAACTAACTAAATATATTACTTTCAAACATATTTGGTGAAGTTCAAAATTTTGAATTATTTGCATTTGAATTAATTCATTTAAGAAATGGAGAAAATATCAAATAATTCAATAAATTCTGAAAATTGCAAGTTATATATCAAAATGATCAGAAAGATAAATGCAACTCACTTATGATGTTTAAAACTCATTTGGGCGACCGATAAGGTGGACTTTTCTCCAGCTGGGCTAGGGTTTTGCCACGGAGGGGCTCCGGAGTGTCGGGATGTCA
Source organism: Alopecurus myosuroides (assembly GCA_028641055.1). Lineage (NCBI taxonomy): Eukaryota > Viridiplantae > Streptophyta > Magnoliopsida > Poales > Poaceae > Alopecurus > Alopecurus myosuroides. Next base: position 554,035,725 of record CM054058.1, read on the forward strand.
CCAAAACCTAGGAGTTGGCATACCAAGTGTTTACATGTGTTCTTAGGGTTGTACATGCCAAATATTCACTCACCCTTTGTGTTGGGTCTTCACCGGCATCGATTCCTCTCTCCGAGTCATACAATCGCGGTAGAACAAAACAATCGGTATCGCCTGCATACAACCCGACCGTGGATCGTGAGTGCACATATGCATATCAAATGCACGATCGAACGTATGCTGGTGAATCCGGATGATTTGTATTCAGTCAATGAACTGAATAATTTGTATGCTAGCGCACCGCAGTTCGCCAGAATACAGATTCTTTTATTTAAAACAGAAAACAAACGAACACTACTCCTCGTCGTCTTCGTCGGGGAACTCATCGGTGACCTCCACCTGGTCGTCGTTGTCGGCGAACTCATCGGTGACCTCCTCTTCGTCGTCGGAGGTGCACGATATCGTGTCCGAGATAGACCCCCAGCTCGAATCGTCGGAGGCCCAGACTTTGCCGGCGTGGTCGGCCCGGCGGAGCTCTTGCAGCGCCATCGTCCTCGCCTCTCCGACGGCCTCTGCCGCGAGGTGGTGTTCGAGGCGGCGCTCCGTCCGCTCAGCCATCCGGGTCTGCCAGAGCTCCTCGTCGGCGCGCTGCTCCTCTGAATTGTTCCGGTAATACTCGCGGACCGCGCACTCGTCCCTGGCGTCGACTAGGCCATGAAACGCGCGGTGGCGAAGGTGGCGGTGGTGGGCGGCAGTGACGATCTGCGGCGTCGACGCCCTGGCCTCCGCTTCCCAGAGGGTGTGGTAGTCGTTGAAATTCATCAGCAACTGCGGGCAGTTGAGGCGTCAGGCCGCCGCGTCCCAGGCGCGGGCGGCCTCCGCCGCCGTCGCAAAGGAGCCGAGGGGGATGCGGTCATCCCCGTAACGGATCTCCGCGGTGAACATTCCGTTTGGCCGCGCTCGGAAACTGTAGAAGCCGGTTATGTTGTTCCCCCTCGGAGGCATGGCGGCGGCGCGGCGGTGCGTGGAGAGGAGAGAGGGAGAGGAGTAGACGCGTGGAGAGGAGAAGACGCTCGAGGGGCGGAATTTTATACCGCGCGCTCGCGGCCACGCGGCACAACTCCCGCGCCATAGGGCCACGTGTGCAGCATGGGCTCATTATAACAAACGATGCCATGTATTTGGCCATAATACGTGTCATTTCAACCGAACCCCTAGAATGTTAGGAGAATATAGCTCTTTTTTGTGAACACTTTTTCAACAGAAATGACGTATTCCAAGTTTATTATTTTTGGTGGATACTAGGACATATGTAATGACACCAGGCGAAGGTCTCGCGTTATTTACGGTTTTTTTGAATTCTCTGGAATTTTCTCAGCCCGTTTTAGGAGAAAGTCAAGACAGAGGGCATGACCGTTCGTAGCTAGGGTTGTATATTCAGCAACTCATTGTGGATCTCTATTGAAATAGGTAGTTGAGTACCTAGAAATGATTTTTTGCCAAAATTCATGAGCAAATTACGAGGCACTTGTAGTTCAAATTTGTCCCGTTTCCAGCTGAATCGGCAGAAAATTGTGATTTTCAAAAGAGGTGGATGGAAATCTTTTTTTAGAAAACAAATTGTTTATTTGTGCATATCACGTGTCCTAGCATGTTCAAAAAATTAATCTCCCAAGTTTTGCAACATGTTTGTGGTAGGTCCTTCACAAAAAAAACCATTTCTAACACTCAAAAAATGGAAAATGGTTTTTTATTTCAGTTAAAAAAAACCTTTCTTTTACAACATTGTCCGTGCTTCCAAGATGCATGTTTTTGTGCAATATGGGCTCATTATAACAAACTATGCCATGTATTTGGCCATAACACCCGTCATTTCAACCGAAACCCTAGAATGTTAGGAGGAGATAGCTCTTTTTTGTGAGCACCAAGTTTATTATTTTTGGTGGATACTAGGACATATGTAATGACACCAGGCGAAGCCCTCGCGTTATTTAGGGTTTTTTTAAATTCTCTAGAATTTTCTCAGCCCGTTTTAGGAGAAAGTCAAAACGGAGGGCATGACCGTTCGTAGCTAGGGGTTGTATATTCAGCAACTCATTATGGATATCTATTGAAATAAGTAGTTGAGTACCTAAAAATGATTTTTTTCCAAAATTCATGAGCAAATTACGAGGCACCTGTAGTTCAAATTTGTCTCGTTTCCAGCGGAATCGGCAGAAACTTGTGATTTTCAAAAGAGGTGGATGGAAATCTTTTCTTAGAAAACAAATTATTTATTTGTGCATATCACATGTCCTAGCATGTTCAAAAAAATTCTTCTTGTAGAGATGGTCCATGAACCCTATGTCCCTTGCTTATGATCGCTTTGGCCGTAACCATGGAGCGTCTTCATTATTTAACGAGATGGTTGGGTTAGTTTTCACTGTGAAGGGCGGAACTTCAACAAACTTATTATAATCTTCTAACATGTCTGTCTTTTTCTCGACTCCCACGATGTTTGTTTTCCCTGAAAGAACTATGTGACGCTTCGGCTCATCGTATGATGTATTTCTTTGCTTTGCTTATTCTTTCTTTTTTTCGTCTAGAGGACATGTCCTTCATATAGAAGACCTGAGCCACATCATTGGTTAGGACATGTTCGTCATTGTAACCAATATTGTTGAGATCCACAGTTGTCATTCCGTACAGCGGGTCTACCTTTACCCCTTCTCCATTCAGGTTGACCCATTTGCACTTAAACAAAGGGTCCTTAAAACAAGGTCCATAGTCAAGTTTCCATATCTCCTCTATGTAACAATAGTATGTGTCATTTTTCCCATTCTTGTTTTTTGTATCAAAGCGTACACCACAGTTTTGGTTGGTGCTCTTCTTATCTTGGGAGATCGTGTAAAATGTATTCCCATTTATCTTGTACCCTTGAAAAGTCCCAATAGTCGAAGATGGTGACCCGGCCAACATGTATAGTTGATCTTCAACAGTGGTGTCATTTATAAGATGTGTTTGCAACCAACTTCTGAAAGTCTACATGTGTTTGCGTTTAATCCATAAGTCATCCTTCCCCGGGTTTGTGGAGCGTACAATATTCTTGTGTTCCACGAGATACAAAGCCATGAAGGTGGAATTTTGTAGAAATGTGTAGTCTGCTTTAGTGAAAGAATGCCCTTCCCTGGGTATCATTGTTTTCTTTCCCAGCGTTCCTTTTCCCCTCAGTCTCCCCTCATGCCGCGGTTCAGGAACACCAATCGTCTTAAGGTCAGGAATAAAGTCAACACAGAACCCAATGACCTCCTTTGTTCCATAGCCCTTCGAGATGCTTCCTTCTGGCCTAGCACGGTCATGAACATATTTCTTCAAGACTCACATGAACCTCTCAAAGGGGAACATATTGTGTAGAAATACCGGACCGAGAATATGAATCTCTTCACATAGGTGAACCATGAGATGCGTCATAATGTTGAAGAAGGATTGTGGGAACACCAACTCAAAACTAACAAGACACTGGACCACATCCCTCTGTAATCTTGCCAGACTTTATGGATCGATTACCTTCTGAGATATTGCATTGAGGAATGCACATAGCTTCACAATGGGTACTCGAAAACTTTCTGGTAGAAGCCCCCTCAATGCAATCGGAAGCAACTGCGTCATTATCACGTGAAAGTCATGAGACTTCAGGTTTTGGAATTTTCTCTCTGCCATATTTATTATCCCCTTTATATTCGACGAGAAGCCAGACGGCACCCTTATACTATAAAGGACTTCAAAAAATATTTCCTTCTCTGCTTTGGTAAGAGTGTAGCTTCTTAAGTAATGGCGCTTTGTATCCGTGTGCTTGTTTTGTGGGTCTTTCTTATGTTGCTGGTCCTCCCGTGCTTCTGGTGTATCTTTTGACTTCCCATACACGCCCAGGAAGCATAGCAGGTTGACGTAGAGACTCTTTGTCACGTGCATCACGTCGATTGAAGAGCGGACCTCTAGAACTTTCCAATAGGGTAGCTCCCAAAATATAGATTTCTTCTTCCAGATGGGTGCGCTTATCAGGGCCATTCGGAACAGGTTGGCTGCCATCACCCTTCCCAAAGATTACTTTAGGTCCTTGACCATATCGAATACATCATTACCACTATGGAGGTAGGCTTCTTCCGGGTATGTGCCTCACCTCTGAAATGCTTCCCTCCTTTCTTTCTTACAGGATGCTTGATCGGAAGAAATCTACGATGCCCCAGGTATACAACCTTCTTACATTTATCCAAATATACACTATCAGTCTTATCTAAACGGTGTGTGCATGCATTGTATCCCTTGTTTGTATGTCCGGAAATGTTACTAAGAGCAGGCCAATCATTGTTGGTTACAAAAAGCAACGCTCGTAGGTCAAATGGCTTTTGTTCCTTCTCATCCCACACACGTACACCTGGTTTTCCCCACAATTGTAAGATTTCTTCCACTAATGGCCTTAGGTACACATCAATGTCGTTGCCAGGTTGTCTCGGGCCTTGGATGAGCACTGACATCATAATGAACTTGCGCTTCATGCACAATCAAGGAGGAAGGTTGTAGATACATAGAGTCACGGGCCAGGTGCTATGACTGGAGCTCTGCTCCCAAAAAGGATTAAAGCCATCTGTACTTAGACCAAACCATAAGTTTCTTGCCTCTCCTGTAAAGTCCGGGAAGTCTCTCTCGATATTTCTCCATTGTGATCCATCAGCGGGGTGTATCAACTTTCCATCTTTCTTATGGTCTTGTTTGTGCCATCGCAACAACCTGGCATGCTATTTGTTTCTAAACAGACGTTTCAACCGTGGTATTATAGGAGCATACCACATCACCTTTGAAGGAACCCTCTTATGGGGGGCTCGCCGTCAACATCACCAGGGTCATCTGGTCTGATCTTATACCGCAGTGCAGTGCATACGGGACATTCATCCAAATTCTCGGACTTCTCACCGCGGTAGAGAATGCAGTCATTAATGCATGCATGTATCTTCTGCACATCTAATCCTAGAGGGTGGAGAGCTTTCTTTGCTTCGTACGTACTTCTAGGCAATTCGTTATCCTTTGGAAGCTTTGGCTTCAGTATTTTAAGTAAACTCTCAAATGCCTTGTCAGTCACACCATTCTGTGCCTCCCATTTCAGAAACTCCAGGGTGGTACCGAGCTTTGTGCTGCCATCTTCGCAATTTGGGTACAACAACTTTTTGTGATCCTGTAACATGTTGTCCAACTTCAATCTCTCGAATTCACTTTCACAATCTTCTCTTACATCAGCAATAACTCGGCCAAGATCATCATCGGGCTCATCTTATGCCCGTTCTTGATCACCTCCTTCTTATGCATTGTCTTCCATTGCAGTATCACCATATTCAGGGAACATAGGATCATCTTCTTCTTTATTTTCTTCCATCACAACCTCTCTTTCTCCAAGCTTGGTCCAGCAATTGTACCTGGGAATGAAACCTCTCCGGAGCAGATGGCCGTGAAGGACTCTCGAGGAAGAGTGCTCCCTGGCGTTCCGACAGTCAACACATGGGCAACACATAAAGCCATTCTCTTTGTTCGCCTGAGCTACACAGAGAAATTCATTCAGGCCTGCCCTGTACTCGGAAGTGCGTCGGTCACCATACATCCATCCCTGTCGTGCATCCATCTGCATCGTACAATTAAGTTCATCAAAAACTATGCGAAATGGCCACCGTACATCGACAAATATAATATTTGTGTACCAATTACAGATGACAATGATAAGCATGCTAACCTCGATCGAGGCTATCATTTTGTGTGAACTTAAGCGTGGCTCGGGTATTTCGTCAAACACCTCGTGTGCATAGCAAAGATACACAAAGACTAGAACCACCTCTCACACCCTCCTAGCAGAAAAAAAAAGATGGGACTAGTGGCTGGGTGGCTGGTATATATTGGTACCAGGACATTCGTCCCGGTTCGTGGCTAGAACCGGGACCAATGCCCCTGCGCTGGACACGTGGCGTGTGGCAGGGCATTGGTCCCGGTTTTAGCCACGAACCGGGACCAATGCACCCTTCTAAATCGGGACTGTTGGCTAGGCAGAGTCTGGCCGCACGAACCGGGACGAATACATACCATTCGTCCGGGTTCGTAGCTAAACCGGGATGGATGGCTTGGCCAGCCCTAGACGAAAGGCCTAGTTTCCACTAGTGTGTAACGCTTTGTGTGTAAACATCAATGCACTATTAACCCAAATCCTGGCGTTCATGGTTGAAGCTGCCATGATACCGCTGAACTCCTCAACTGACAGTGACACAATTGACAAAGCTATCGCTACTCAACAAAAATGTCGATGCAGTTTCTTCAAATGGTTTAGCTGTTTGAGTATTTGTTTAGCAATAAATGGAGAATGATTAGTATTGATGCTCATGTACCACTTCACATAATTTAAATTTTCCATTCCTGACCCCAAATATTATTTTTCCTTCCCTTATACTATTCCCGCTTAAATGTTCTTGGTTGATATTGTTTACCATTTTTTCATATTTACTTTGTTTTGCACATTGGGCAAAACTTAGTGTCATTTTCCCAAAGCAGGGTTGTCCAAATATTGATTTCCCATTATATGAGTGAAACTTAAGATTGGTAAAGTTTTGTATGGTAAATAAGCTAAATGTACCTATTTCCCATTTCATTTATTTGGATGGCAGAGCATCAGGAATAAATGTATTCCCTCTGTCCTGGTATTTACGTCTTGCACGTATTTCTAAGTCGTTAAATTTGCTAATTTAAAATAAGATATATGTAACAAAAGATATCATTCGAAACTTTTGATTTTGTATTTTCTAATGATATAATTTTTGTGTTATATAACTTAGATTATGTTGATCAAATTGATAATCTAGGGACACGCGTAGAACCTAAATACCCGGACGGGGGGAGTACTTTGGACTCTCATACTTGCTGTATTTTTTCGGTCCCCTTAACCTATTTTTGTTTGTTTTTTCATCTTGGCATTGTTTTTAGCAATTGAGTTTTCATCATGCTAATTTAACATCAATTTTTAAGCTTCAATTTATTGACGAAATTCCTAACACTTATTGAATATCGCTCTCCACTAGGTTGCCCTCCCCTACATGATCTAGTCGTCTCAAAAAGCAAAGTGCAAAGGGCTATCGTTGGGCCGACAAATTATGCCTAGACCAACGAGCCATCGACATCGCCATAGCCGACGTCGTCGATATGGATAGGCTTGCAGAAAAATTAATGAAAAAACAGCAAAGAAAAGTAGCACTACCAAAATCTACATCACGGACAATGTCGGGGACGAGAGATAGCAGGGCCCCAAACTGGCACCATAACAGGAAAAACAACAACAACCTCGCCAAAAAAAGCACAATCGTTTGGTCGCAAACTCAAAACCCTAGTCGTCGACACCACAAAGGGCTGACCTTGAGTTTCCCAAATTAGTAAAAATCCAATGCGACCGACCATGTAAGACAGTACCATATGGAAAAGCGGGAAGGGGAGAACGGAGGTTGGGTGCTGACTCCAGTGAGGGAACACGGGGAACGGAAAATCCGAGGTGGAGTCGGGCAGGGAGGGAGGCGAGGAGGAGGCGAACTTGCCGTGGTAGGATCTGTTTAGTGTATGGTAATCTAATGTATTGGGATTTTTAATCCTGCATTATAGGAAAGAACTGATTTCCACTTAATTTTCTCGCTATCGACGCATCTAATCTTGTTGTACATATGGATAGTAATCTGGCCCTTCTCTGTGGGGGTTCCAAGTCTCATCTCAGCAGAGACCCCAAACATAGAAAAATGGGCCAACATGTTTTTGTCGCGTAAGATACAGTCGAGTTGAGTTGGTACCTATCGTACCGCAGGATGATGATGCCGACCAGTCACAGCGTACACCAGAAAAGGCGTTTGAGATATTCGCGCGGCGCGACATCTGGATCCAATGAAAATCTTTGTGAAGCGCCATGCTTCCTAGGGGTTGGGTTCACCGGATGGAGTGGGAATGCGAACCTGTGGGTGGCTCTCTAGGCGTGTGGATCATGCATCCTCGTGGTGCAAAGAAAGAGGAGGTGCAGGTGGGAGCCTCAGCAACGGACTTAAACCGGCTGAATTTCGGAAGCCAAAAACCAGCCCAATCAACCGTAAACCAATGTTTGGCGAACACATCACCACAATCCTATGTTGTTTATTCACATGTAAAGATCTAGGCGGTTTAATGTTGTGAATCTGTTGGTTGTTGATTTTATTTTGTGTTGCGACACGAAGTCTAATATGCTATGACATTTATTCCAGATGACTGGACAAGGCGGTTACAATTAGTTGTCTTGTTAGTAAAGATACACAATTGTATCCAGATCCTGGCATTCATGGTTGAAGCTTCTGTGACACCACTGAACTCCTCAACTGACACTCACACAATTAACAAAGCTATTGCTACTCAACAAAATATTGGCGCAGTTTCTTCCAATGGTTTAATTGTTCAGGTATTTGTTCTGTCATAAATGGGGTATTATCAATACCGATTCTCATGTACTTGAATTTATTTCTCCTTCTAAGGCTGCATTTTCGAGACTTCATGAAAGTACTAAGAGCATTTCTAGCAGAACCCTTAAACGCACGGAACTGAAAAATAACTGCCGAGTACAATTTTTGCACAAAAAAAGTCCCAAACAGAACCCACAAATGATCCTAAATTGTAAAAAACAATTACAACTGACCTATATTCACCCTTCCAGCATTTAGAATCCTAGGTTCAGAGATCGACCAGATAGGGCCCTGTATGGTCTTGTCCGTGGCGCGGCAGACCGCACGAGGGGGCTGTGCACCCAGACTGTCCATGGGATGCTTCGCCTGCGTGCGCCACGGGGGGCTCCGTCCAGGGTGTGTCCATGGGGGGCTTCGTCCCGGCCGGCCGCGGGAAACTTCATCCAGCACGTGACCATGGGGAACTTCGTGCTAGCCGACCGCGGGGGCTTAGTCACGAGCGGCGTGCTTCGTTACGCTCAGCCCCGAGGGCTTCGTCCCTGGCCCACGTCCATCTGTCCCGACCGACCCACGCTAGGATCCGCCGACCAGAGGAAAAAGGGAGAGACGGGAGGAGGAAGATGGGAAAAGGGTGAGGGAAAAATGGAATATGCGGGAATATTCTATGCTATGGTTTGCGTTTTCCATATATGTTTTGTCTGTGCGGTTATCAGCCCTTAAAATGATTTTACCTTTCAAATTTTAAGTGTTTTAAGACTCTTACTTTTACGCAATTTCTAATTCTAGGGCGCCCTGGAAACAGCTGATCTCCAGGCACGTTTATCAATCGTTGGACATGGCCATCCACGGCCCCGCGTAACTGGGTGGACGTTACAAACGTGAAGCACATATCGCACAGACCACGTGAGCCCACGTCGTTGTTTGTCCGTTTCGCCTCGCACGGAAAGAAACCGACACTCTCTATGTCATGTGGGCCCAAAAGGAGAGGCGTTGTTCTGTTTTTTTCAAGCGCGCTTTTCCTTTCTCTCAGTCTCGTTCTCTCCTCCGGTGGAGAAACCGGCGGTTGCTTCCGATTCGCCGTGTTTTCGCCCGTTTCCGGCCAATCCGTCCAAGGCAAGCACGGAGAAGCAGGTTCGGTTGCATCTCCCCACAATTGCTCGCATCTTTGTTGATTATCGTCGCTCGATTTTTGTGCCCCGTCGTAATAGTGTGGTAGCTAGTCGTCGGCGCGTGCGTGCTTCCAGCCGCCGGAGACCCAGCCCGCGGAAAACAGAACCCGTTTCGAGACTGTTGTGCTCTCCCCCACACCCGTTTCTCATCCACCCCCGACGCCTGTGCTCGATTTTGATACGCCCAATCACCATCGACAGGTTCATCTACAGTTGAGTTTGCGTTTGTCGTATCAATCACAGGACATACATCCGTGCACATAGTTGTTTCTCCAAATGTAAGCACAAAACACGCGCCCCCCTCTATTCAGTGTTCCCCCAGGCCAGAGTGGTTCAGAAGGATCCGTAGTTCGTTTACATTATGGGATCATCGTGTTCCCTATATTATGTTGACGAAAGTCTTATTTAACCACAACATTCTCTCCACGTTCATGCTTAAATTTTCATAGTTTAGTCCATTTTTATTCATTTCACTCTGAATGCAGTTGAAGGTTTTAGCATGTAGGAGAAGGGGAAGGGAATGTAGTGCACATTTGTGTGTTTGATTTGGTGTTCAGTTAGATGTTTTCAAACCTGCATTATACACTTATGTTTTAGTATACTAACTTTTTCAATGATCTTCATATTTTAGCGTGTAGGAGAAGGGATAGTTTAGTCCATTTTTATTCATTCTTCACTTTGAATGCAATTGAAGGTTTTAGCATGTAGGATAAGGAGAAGGGGAAGGGAATGTAGTGCCCATTGTGTGTTTGATTTGGTGTTCAATTATATGTTTTAAACATGCATTATACACTTCTGTTTTAGTGTACTAACTTTTTCAATGATCTTCATATTTTTATTGTTGCGTGTTTTTACGGTTATTTTACTTATGAATTTTCAGTTCATGTTTTTTTGTGTCTGTGATTTGTTTGCTTGTGACAGTCTTATGTTTTTATGCATGTATGTTTTTATTTTATTTTTGTGCATTAAGTCACACAGTATGGCGTGTGGCGTGTTGTCTTGTCAGGGAGATATAGTTTCCACACATTTACATGCTCACTGTAGTTTATTTTTGTTTAGTTCCAATTTTAGCCAGTACTTGATTCATTAAATTTTGTGTGTGAGCAAATCTATCAGAGCATTAACATGGATAAGTTGTTTTTGAGTGTACTACCAAATTAAATGGGAATAAGATTCTATTACTCATAGACTGTTGTGCAATTTGTCCTTGTTGTAGGATTATCAATGGGGGGGACAGAAAACATTTGATGAAGGTGATAAAGTTGTTGCGGCTGGTGGTATAAAGCGAGTTTGGGGAAAGAAGCAGAAAATGGATGATGATAGTGGTGAGGGATTTTTTTGAGGGTTTTGATTTAAAACCTCAGCAAAACAGGGCCTCACCTTGTCAGATTGTGAAGTTGTATGAGCACATCAACGATGACCAGAAAGCCGAGATTGTTAACATGGAGCTAGACAGTCTACATGGCATCAAATGTAGTGTTCTTCACAACCCTATAATCAGTTGGTTTATTGGAATATATGATAAGCATAGTCACGAGTTTGTGATCCTAGACGTGGTAGGATCCCGCTGAATGACCAGACTATTTTCCGTTCTTCAGGCCTCCCCCCCCCCCCCCCCACATTAGTGACGAGCATGTCGTTTATGCTATGGATGCTGACATTCAGGCTGAGTTGGGTCCCCGTCTGTTCCCTGGAGAGTCAAGTACCCCAACCAGGACTCGTCTATTTGAAATCCTTAAGGGTATGGATAGTTGTGATGAGAAATTCAAACAGCTCTTTGTGATGTACATCATGTGTACCTTCATATGCCCAACGACGAAAAACAAGATCAGCAATAGGTGCTACCCTGTTCTGGTGAGTAACATTTTATTTGTGGTATCAATATGTCCTTGTTTAATTTTTTATTTGTGGTAACTTTTTAATGTTATGCACGGTAACTTTAATTCAGTGTGATGGTAACTATTACTATTATGACATGGTAACTTTTATTGGTATATTCTAATTTGATGTCATTGTAACTTATAATAATCTGACACATGATAACTTATATTGAACTGGCTTGGTAACTTCTTTTTTTATTATTGGTCACTTTAAACATTTTTATGTTTTTTTAAAGGGCAACATTGGCAATTTTAAGAATCTTAATTGGAGTAAATTCATTGCTGCTCAACTTCATGGAGGTTTATCCAATGGCTAGTACAACAAGAATTGCTTGTTTGGCCTTGAGGTACGTATATGTTTGTACATTTTCTTTTCCTTCGTTTCATTTGTAGTATGGTTGCATACATTGTGTGATCTTTTGTTTGTTCATTTTTTATTTTTTGTGCAGATTTTGTATGTTGATTCTCTGGATGTTAGCAGTCTAAAACTTAATCTATCTAGTGGGCGTTTTACTATAAACATATGGTCCAGAGAAGACATTGACACTATATTGGCCGCTGATTTGAAAGTTGATGGGAGGTGTTTTGGCAATCTCCCGGTAGGTGTGTTGCTTGATGTTTTATTTTTTGTATTCCTCAATAATTTTGTTTTTATATATTTGTTTTGCCTTTAACTTTTAAATTGTCTGACTTTGTTTTCTCGATTTTGTATGTCTTGCATCTTAAATCACAGTTTGGATTCAAGTACACTTTATTTGGTGGTGTTGAAGGTTTTAATAGGTGGATTGACACTTGTTCTGATCCTGGATGTTCAGCCAAGGTATTTCTTGGTTTCAAACTTTTAGGCCATATCTCTAGTTTTGTTCGGTACTAGTAATTTGGTATTTATTTTGTTCTTTTGTTCTGTTAAGTCAATGTTATTCTTCATTGTTCTTAACTATTCATTTTATTTGTTTTTCAGCAAAAGTGTGATGTTGCGCATCTTATTGGTTTGTTTGCGTCTGGAATGGTTGGTCTGATGGGAACTCTTGTTAGAGGGTGGACGAAGCTGTCACCTAGTGTAGGTGATGATTTAGGGGAGCAGTTTGGAAGTTTCACCGATACATTTGTTGGTGACAAAGCTAGATCAACCCGGCAAGAAGCTCGAGTAGAGAAGGCAGAGTGTATTGGAAAATTTGATGCATTGGCTAGTGGGAAAGCAAAACCTATCCGCAAAAAGTCTGAACAAGGAAAAGAACATCAGTCTGACAGCTTGGAGAAGGTATCCACTGCCAAACCAACTGCTAGGTTTACACGCTCAACTGCAGATGCGAACAAGGGTGTTGTTATAGGTGCGCTGGATGAGAATGTGTCTTCTGATGGGGCGATGAGTCTGATGGTGACGATGACAGTTCGTACAGAGTTTCAGATGATGATGACACACAGGAATTTGTTGTTGAATACAAGAATAAATTCAAACAATCTAGTGGATTTTAGGCAGGACAGTCTACTCGGGAGGGTGACGTATTTTCTGAATCACCCGCAACGTTTTCTAGTCCAGACATGGACACAGAGTCCCCTACAACTGATGATAGGAGTTTTGTTCAGGAGGACATTATATTCTCGCAGGCTAGCACATGTTCTAGTGATGTTCCTCAGACTGGTTCTGATAACATCGTACGGGATGAATCTGACATGCCAGAAGATAGTGCATACTCGAGTGATATTCCCGCTGCGGATTTTGATACCGCTGCCCTTGATGATTTGTCTGTTCCTAGAGACAGTGTTGATACATATGGCATTAGCAAACTTGTTGAAGCAATAGACATTTGTGAGGGTCTTAAATCCCCTCCAAGAAATGTATGTGATCAAACTATTGTTGCTTCTACCGGTGGAAGTCCGATTCCACGTTTCAAGGAGAAAGGTGTGTACGTGAGGAGGAGGAAGCTACGCACTCTTACTGAAAACCATACTTTTATTAGTGGCATCGTCATATCTGAACTGAATTTAACTGCAGCCTCTATGTGTGGTGCGTTGCCAACCCGTATTTCATCTAGAGGTGATCCACCGAAGAAGATGTCACCTTTGTGGTTTGTTATCATTTTCTGCCTTTTTACTGCCATGTTGCATGTAATTCCTTTATTTATGTGTATATCATTAGTTTCACACACCCGTATAAGTTATATTTGATTTCACATTCTTATTTACTTTTTTTTTTGCTATTTTTAGCCTAAAGTTTGATAGTAATTATAGTTAAAATCTTGTGATAACTTTAGTTCATTATGTGTGGTAACTTAATATGCGGTAACCTTTATAGATTTGTCGAGTGGTAACTATAGGTCAAATTGCATGGTAACTTTTGTTCACTTAGATGGTAACTATAGTACAAGATGCATGGTAACTTTTTATACAAAGTATTTTATTTTCTTTTGCATAGAAAATTTTCTTGCTGTATTGTTTGGCTGTTTTTCACAGTCATGTTTTTTTATTTCTACTTAGCCATTAGATATACTTTTTCCCTATTTTTTAACTGTATTTTTAGTTGTGTTGGATCAGTTTGTAACTTTGTTTTTCTACGTGGAGTTATAATTTTTGTTTGTTGTGCTATGTTTTACTTTTTTTAAGCGGGAAGTCTTCCAATAGTCCTACTCTTAGGCCTACGAGGTTTTCTTCTCGCCTTAGGGCCCAGCATGCTCCTCCGGGGTCTGGTACTACGTCTTTTGTTGACCTTGTTGAAGATGCAGATGAAGATACTCTATCAAATGTTATCGAAACGGATGTAGATGCAAGGCCAGCCCGTCAATCGGATGTGAATCATGACTAGAGCTGCAATTCTCCTCCAATTGTGGAGGGAGCTCTTAGTGCATGTGTTGGACATGGTACGTTTTGATCGTTCATCAGTTGAGAAGACAGTCAGTCCAGCTCCCATTTCTGGTGGGGTCCATTATGCGGATATAACGCGAGCTGCTTGTTCTCTTGTTGGTGATATATCTGCCCATTCAGCTCTTCATTCTTCAGTCGCCCCTTCAACTGTTGTTGTGTCTGCATCCTCACTGCCCACATGTGAAACCAATCATCTAATATCAGCCCCCTCTCTTGAGAGTTTTGTGCAATATGTTGGTTCAGATGAAGCTACTAAAGTGCCTAGTGTGGTTTCTGATACAGATGCTAATCCTAAGAGAAACGATGTTGCTGGTCCTTCTGACAGAATTGGCACTCACCCATCTGGCCCTCAGTTGAGTTCTGACATGCAACTAAAAGTAGCTGATGTCCCTGCTAGGACCACTGACAATGTGATTGTGGCTTTTGTGTTCACTGTTGCAGTACGGACGTCTGTCGAGAGTGTACCTGTTGGGGAAGCTATTGCTGGTGATATTCCTGTTGTTGTCCCATTAACATCTGTTACACCAACTCACATGCCGGGGGTTTTCAGTGTGGATGCGGGTTTGCAGAAAAAAATAGATGAAGAGTCTGCAAAGAATGGTGGTTTCTTCTCTGCCAGTTTGTTGTTCCCACAAGCTGCGTCAACTTCAGCAGTCGTGCATTATAAGTATGGGCCATACATTCCTTGTAATGATGATGCAGGCATAGGGATTGATGATGGTTTGAACAAGAAAACAAGTGATGATGCTGAAATGAACGATGTTGCCCGTGCTTCTAATGCGCCATTCCCTAACATTGATCTTTCTGAATGGAATTTTGGAAGTCCTTTCGACGGTTCAGATGATGTTGCGCGCAATGTCTCCCCTTAGCGGTCTCATGACCCTGCCCCCACTGAAGATGAAGTTGCGGCTGTTTATTGCTCTAGTCTTATCAAGATCATTGAGCTTGAGGATGTTCTCCCTGTTTCATATGTGTTTCCTTCTGTGCCTGGTTAGTTTCCTACTATAGTTGAATTAGTTTATCTTTTTCTATTTTTTTATTTGTGCTTGTATGTTGTTTTTACTATATGGTGCATGTCAACTTTATTACGTAGTTGCTCGGTAATTTTTATAGTTTGTCGCATGGTAACTTTAGTCTACAATGTCTGGTACCTTTTATACTGTTATGAATGGTAACTTTAGTCTACAATGTATGGTAACTTTAGTATACGATGTCTGGTAACTCTATACTGTTATGCATGGTAACTTTAGTTTCAATGCATGGTAACTTTTTTTATATTGTCAATGTTATTTTGTATACATTAGTTTACATGTTGTTATTACTATATATTTATTTTGATTTCAGTGGTGGTAACTGTTTGTTTTGTTTTTCTGTTTTGTTGCTTCTTTCTTTTTTTCTTGTTTTTCGGTGGGGGGTTTGTACCATGCAGATTTCATTCCACCCAAAGTTGTGCGCACTTCTGGACAGTCGGATGCTGGTGGGAAGAATATTGGCGCTAAAGGACCGAAATAAGTATTTATGTTTCTAGCAACTAAAGATCAGCAAAGGTGGGGTTGGGTTAGGGGGTTGTGGTGTTGGGATTACTGGTGGTTGGTTGTGAAGGAGGTGCTACTATGTAGTTAGTTATAGTTGTGTTGTGTAGTTTTCTGGAAGACAATTTGGTTTGTATATATAGTTGTTTTAACGACTATTCCCACGAATCTATCCAAATCAATTACCTATGTAATATTTTGTGTGTATGTGTATATGTGTTTGTGAATTATGTACATTTTGTGTTTTCATTCCGCCGCGTCTCTAATTTTTTTTATAGGCACGTTGATTTGCACCTTCACGTGTTCACCTTCCTTGTTTTTAAATATAGTGGTAAGCATTTTTTGTTAATGATTTGGAAATGTATGCAGCTGGTCCTGTTAGAGAGAATGCCCCTGTGAAGCTTAAACCTGATTTAATCTCGCTCGATGATCTATTGGGTGAAAATTTTGGAGTCCAGCAACCGGTTATATCAAAGGGAAACAAGATTTATTGTAACAAGGATGAAGGTGTTCAGATTTTTTCAACTACAGCTTGTCCGCCACGCAGCTCCACCATTGATATTCTGGGTGCCCCTCCTAGCACATGGCTTCGTAGAGAGAGAGTCATTCAACCCTCCAAGTTCCTATTTCCTCCGTTCTTTTCCATCACCAGCACGAAGCATCAAAATGTAGTGTACCAAAAGGTTGTAATACATACCAATAACAAGGCCCAGTCAAAGATCAAAGGGTAAGGCATGGTGATAATTTTAGTATTGCATGAATGGTAACTTTAGTGGTTTTCGGTTGGTAACTTCATAAATGTATGGTTGGTAACTTTTGTCTTATTCTGATGTTTAGCTTCCAGTATATTCTTCTGGACTGTAACAATTTTGCAACCCTTTTTGTTTCAACTTTTTTGAATTTTTGTAGAGTGGTAACTTTAGCTTTTTACATGTGGTCACTTTTGATGTTTATGGTTGGTAACTTCAGTATTATCTTGCTGGTAACTTTTTTAATCTGTTTTTGCCGAGTTGTAATTTTTCTTTTAGGTGTTTTTCTGTTATTTCTATAGTTTCTTTATCTTTGTGGTTGGTGAGTAATAGCATAAAACGTCAATTACTTTTATCCACTTGTTTTTTTAATTATGGTACTACTACATAGTACTTTTGCGTTTGGTTACTTTTATACTTTTTTTGTTTTGGTTACTTTAATGTATTTTGGGTGGTGACTTAAAATTTTTATCATTTTGATGCAGCACAAGGATTTTACACATTGAACCCATCTGGGTCACGACCGGTGAACTTACTGAAAGCATGAAGCCCGGTGTTGAGTTATCAAACACTAATGCTGAAATTGGTATCTCTGTGCTGCAGAAATCTTGTGGTGATAAGAAGGTCATATTCCCATAGATTGTTACAAAGCATCTATAAGAAGGAAAATTTGAATCAAATGTTATCAAGATGAATTTTAGGAGAGATGCCAAATACTCATTAATCCACAAACAGCTGGTACATGTTTTTTTAACCTACTGTTTTTCTCGTATACTTCATTGTTCTAGTATTTTTTTTTAGCTTATTGTTTTTCGTTGGCTTGTGTTGTTAACTTCTCTGTTTTTTTCAATTTTATGTTTGTGTTTTTTTTTGCAGCTTTGTTTCGATGTTCTTCAGAAGTTTGGGACAGCTCATGATGATCAAACATTGGTATGTGCTCTCCTTAAACCTTGTGTTGAAAAGGTTCGAGATACTCGACTCGCTTCAGGGTGAAAACAATTTTGGAATGATTGAGCATGCTATGCAATTAGTTGATGCTATTAAAAAAAAGTGTGGTTGGTTAACTATTCTACTTCTAGTAAACAAATACAAGATTACGAGTTGGTTTACAATTATGTACCCAAGCAAGGCATCGGCACATGAGTTTCCTAAAACATTTACGTTATATATCGTATATACAAATTCAGGTGGTTGTTTATATGATTTTTTATTTAATCTTGGCTTTTCTTTTCAGTGTTGATTGCGGATTCTTCATGCTTAAGTTTCTTGAAATGTGGGATGGACGTGTATCACTTTCCATTACCACTGAGCAGATTCCAGAGTTTAGAGAAGTTCTTACAGCCATGTGGTTGGAGCATCCAGACAATAAGCTTAAAATTGGAGGTCCCTAGACAGCAATGTATTTTGAGGTGTGTTTTTCCCATTTTTTCGTGTGTTTTGTTATTGTATTGTAAATATGTATTTAATTATGTTTGTTTAACTCTTGCTAGATTGAGTTGGTGTGTTTGTATAGTTTTGCACCTCACATTTTAAAAATCTATATAGGTAAGTTTTATGCATGTTATTATCTTCTGAGTGTCAATTTAGTGGTAAGTTTACTAAAAATAGGTTATTATGATTTACTTTTTATTAACTATACAATTCTCCATTATGTTTTATTTTGCAAACATCATGTTGTTATTTTCAGTAAATTTTGTGTTGTTGGAACAATAGTTTTAATTTGGACGGTAACTTCGGTTGAATTGCATGGTAACATCAATTAAAGTGGATGGTAACTTCAGCATTATGTTACTGATAACTTTAGGTATATTGCATGATAACTTCACAGTTATGTAGGTGAGATGGGGTGTGAGGAGATAGATTTGTTCGCACTGACTCAAATAATACACATCCTCATGCTCCAACTTAAAACAAATATAAATGGTTCTGTTACATTAATAGTAATTATCCTTAGCTTATCCCGTACATAATTTACATAAGTTATCCCATACATATGCATTTATTCCTTTATTATAGAATTGGTTCCATTACATGAATAGTAATTATTTTCGTTGAGCCATCATAAGCCTTGACCTTGTGGCAACAGTCCCAGGCTTTCCTTTTTAGCTATGCATTTCTTCATGGTGTGTTGTGTAGACCCACAGTGGTTGCATTTCCTTCGCTCTTTTGTTCCAAGGTCCAGCGGATGATGATTTGCTATTTCTGTCGGCCTCCCTTTTGTGTTAGACCTTGGTGGGTTTCCAATTTTCTGCTTTTTGAACTGTTTGCTGCTGATGCGTTTGTGGTTGGTACATCTGTTGGACTATTGCTTCTCTGCTGTAAATTCGGGTTTGGGTTTTGAGTAGATGACATCGTTAATTCTTGAGCTGATGGGTATTTGCTTGGTGTGCTGCTGGATGGCATTGTCCTCTGTTCAGCTGCCTCTTCTTTGGCCTTTTTGGCTTCCCTTTAAAATACAAATCAAGTTTTGTTTTCATATTCCTCATGTGTTGCTTGACTATTCGTATTGGATCGTTTGAGTGGCACGCCACTTTCGCAACCTTCCTGAAATCATCGCACATTGTGGCCAAGGTCATCATGCTTCTTGCACTATCTTCCATCTTTTGCCGTGGAGCTTCAGGTTGGGCTCCAGGGACATGTTTTGTTAGGATTTCCTCGTGGTTCCAGGTCCATCGCTTTAGTATGTAGTGTTGTGGTATTTCACGCGTACCCAATTGTGCCATGACTTTCAAGACGTGGACACACATCACTCCATCACGCTCGAACTTGCAGCAGTTGCATGTGAAAATTTCGTTTTCACAGTCTGCATGCACCAAATAGTTTATGTCGCCGTAGTGTGGAACAAGATAGTACGCAATTCTTAGCTCATGTTGTTGTGTTCCTTCTATTTGCTTGTAGTTGTATGACATTGTTTCTTTCAATTCCCACGGGAACCTCAACAATATATTTCTTGTGTATATCTTAGCCATTTGTGCTTCAAAGGGTCCGCGGACACACCACCATGCTGGTGTAGTCAAAGCCGTGTCTGCTTCTGCTCTCTTCTCCGCATTAAGAATCTTGTCTTGTATCGCCTCATATTGTTTTAGGAATTCAAAAACTGAGAGTTGTGGGCCGATGTACCTCTTCAGTACTGCATTGAATCCTTCACTTCTTGATGTTCTTTGCAAGAAGGGGAAAAAGGCATGCATAAAGTAAGCTGAAACCCAACACTCCCTCTGCTTCCACTCCTCATACAGATCAAGGTTTTATCCCTCTTCATATATTTCAATCATTGCTGCCCAGCTCTGCTCAAACTCTGCTGGCGTTAGGTTGTTGTTCACACAAGCATTAAATGCATCTTTCATCTCTGGGTGTGTCGCCATGTATGAACCCATTTTCTCTGTACAATTCCCCGTAACGTGCCACCTGCAGTTTCTATGAATAGCATTCGGGAACACTTTGTCTATAGCTCCATGCATAGCAAAGTCCTGATCGGTGATAATGCATTTAGGTGCAACTCCACCCATTGCTTCTAGGAAAACTTGCATCAACTAGATATAGTTGTCCAAGAGCTCGTTGCGCACGAATTCATACCCAAACTGAACTGACTGTACATGGTTGTTTATCCCAATGAACGGAGCACAAGGCATCTTGTACATGTTGGTCAGGTACGTCGAATCAAAGGATATGCAGTCCGAGTACAAAGGGTACGAACGACGGGATTTACCATCTACCCAGAATATGTTTTCCACCCTGTCCTCTTCATCGAGCTTGATCTTATAGAAAAAATTAGGATCTTTCTTTTTCATATGTTCAAAATATGCAACACAATGCTTCATGTCATTTATCTTGTGATGTCGTCCAAAAGATGCCCTCAAGTTAGCCAGATCTTTGTCTGTATATGGGACAGTCTCGCGGCTGCCATAGTACTTTGACATTAGCTGCATTTAGCGACTCGGTGGTATGTTGCACGCGTGCAACATCCTTATGAATTTCCTGTCCTCTTTGGGGATGTTGCGGTGTGCACGCAAAAACCTAGTCAGCGCTGATTTTGAGCATAGGTCGTGGTTGTGTTCGTCACAAGTGCTTTCAACTTTGAACCATTCTCCAACCTTCTTGACGAATAATTGCGCCTTGCAACCAGTCTGTGGTTGTGTGTTCCTCCTCCGCCTATTCACTGTTGGCATGGGGTTTTGTGTATCTTATTTCTTCTGATATCCTTTTCCAGCTCTTGTGCACACGAGATATACCTTTCTATAATCCTTTTCCCCAGTTTGTTCCTTTTTTGACCAATCAATCCTAACTCCGAACCCTTTACGCAGTGCATACTAAAGGTAGTGTTGTTTTGCAGCTTCAAAACTGTCGTAACGCATACGCAGATTAGGGGGTTGTGGTGGTGATGAAGCATCAACAGTTTCATCCCCATCATCTTGCTCGTCCGATCCCAACGTTGCATTTATATTTGTTTGTTGTTCTTCATCTGTTGACCTCAAATACGTGCTTTCAGCACCAACATCATTTCCATGGTCACCAGGATTTGCTGTGACAAGCAATAAAAACACTTATTAGTTCATTTATCTGTTATTGGTTACTGTTATTGCAACAACAGAACAAATAAAGAAATATGCAGTTTGGTTGGTAACTTTAGTGCAAAGCATGTGGTAACTTTAGCACAGAGTAGGTGGTAACTTTTTTATTTTTTTAGATCTATTGGTAATAAGTGAATTCAAAAGTAGTTTTGTTGGTAACTTTAGTTCACAACATGTGATTACTTTAGCAGATAGAAGGTGACAATTTGTTGTGTTTGCACCAAGCGGTAACCTGAGTTATATGTAGTGCATGTATTACTTTCAAAAATTAATTTTCAGGATGGTAACCGTTGGTTTTACCCTTTTTTTTGCTTGAGTGTTATTTTTATAATCAATCTTATTATTATGGCTGGTAACTTTAGATCATACACTGTGGTAACTTTTGTTTTCTACAGCAAATTGTACCTTGAGATTTATGTAGTCTTAGCGTGTATTTTTTTTAACATTTTTTATTTTTCAGGAATGAATCATTTTAGTGTAATCTAGTGTTTGTCAAGCTGAGCTATATAACATGGTTGTCAGTATATGGGCACAATACATGATAATTGTAGTCATTTTTTACGATGATAACTTGAGTTCATACTAACTTATAATTAAAGTTTCATGCACGAATAGTTTGTTTTGTTAGTCTTTACTTCCTGTGTACACTCTTCATAATCACGTACTGTTTTTTTGCATCATTGCAGCTGGTTGTGTTGTGTCATCAACGTCATTGTTGTTTGATAGATATTCATCGTCTTCGTCAGGCTTTAGGTTTAGATCGATATAAACCTTGTGTCCTCCTGTTTATATGGATAAAGCAACCACATTGAAACATTAGTCCCTTTTACAAATTCTCTACAAACAGATAGGAACTATATCACATTTTTTACAGGTAAACTTGTGTACACATCCCATGGTAACTCTAGTCAATGTTTGGCGGTAACTTGTGTACACATCCCATGGTAACTCTAGTCATTGTTTGGCGGTAATTTGTATACACATCCCATGGTAACTATAGTTAATGCTTGGCGGTAACTTGTGATCAAATCTCATGGTAACTTTAGTTATTGCTTGGCGGTAACTAGTGTACACATCACACGGTAACTCATAGTTAATGTTTCTCGTGGTAACTTGTGTTCAAATCTCATGGTAACTCTAGTTATTTCTTGGAGGTAACTTTACTAGCAAGCTATCATAAAAAAATTGTTGGACTTGCAGGTTGTGTAGAAGTTCAGCACAAGTTTCAGATGTTTGGACATGTTCTTGAAGCCAACATCGCAATGAAAAGTGTTACTATAGCATACTCATACATCATATATTCGTGCCATGTGCATTTTTAGGTTATTAGGCAGACAAATGTCCATAGAAACTAAGATCCACAAAACATCTACAGTATGTTGTGAATCCAACAAGTTTTCAAATCTGCTGTATGAAATTCTACATAGTGTAAACGCAAGTTCTGTTCTTGTTGGAAATCTGAAAGAGAGATTGTAAGAGAGGGTACCTGTGCTCTGATCTGTACTAGTAGTTG
The DNA here is from genome assembly GCA_028641055.1 of Alopecurus myosuroides. Taxonomy (NCBI): domain Eukaryota; kingdom Viridiplantae; phylum Streptophyta; class Magnoliopsida; order Poales; family Poaceae; genus Alopecurus; species Alopecurus myosuroides. The sequence continues at coordinate 554,058,451 of CM054058.1, forward strand.
CATCTGTCAATTTCCTTTTCATATTCGAATCCTTAGAATTTTTTTCTGCTTGAGGGTTCATGGCGCTCTGGATCTCGAAGGGAAGAAGGGAGAGATTGTGGAAGAGCAGCAAAGGAGAAACTGGATCTGGATTTGGAGGCTGCCCGTGGTTGTGTTCACGATCTAGGCCTTAGGGGCAGGATCGAGCCCGCGGGAGCGTGTTCGTGATGAAAGGGGGGGCTAATTGTTCCTTGCACAAGGAGTTGATGGAGGCGATTTTTGTGTGGGCGTGCGTGATCAGGTGGTCCCATGTCGGACGCGCCGTCACGCGTTCTGTCGTTACGAGAGGGAGTCCGTTTTGGCGTCGCACGCCGCGCGTAGCGCGTATACACGGCCTGGACGTAAGGCTAATCTAGGACGGCCTGAACGTAGTCGTGTCCTACTTTTAAGGGCTATTAGAGATGCTCTAATGGTTGGAGCTTGGAGGCTGTGGAAAGAGAGAAATGCCATGCTGTTTAAATGTTCAATGGCATCCAACCTAGCTTATACATGGATGAATTACATAGGAGACTTCTATTGGCGTGTTCATAGGACTCCTCTCTTCACCCATGTATCTCTTCTCTGGTTAAGGCTAGACTTTGATTCCGTCCTGAAGCTTGCCTCCGGACTTGTAAATGTTTATTTTCTTTCTTAAATGAATGGAAATGCAGTAGGATTCTTTCCTACTGTTCAAGGTTCACCCAAAAAAAAAAATATATGGCAACTACGACACCATGCAAAAGTTCAGGTATCCAAAGTACGCTCCCCTATGCTTCAAAATAATCAACCGTATTCTAAGCTCACAAAACTGCAAGCTTAGATAACAGTCCTAGAGATATAAATCGACCAAAAAAAGACCCGTATCTGAATTCTGAAAGAGAATTAAAATTCAGTATTCAGAGACTGACTAGAAGAAGTCACAAACTTCAGAGACGAACATAATGGACGATGTAATTTAGTGCTAACTAACTTGAGCCCACTCTGAATTTCAGTCACACACATTCGTCCATTACAGAAAACTGCAGACAGGAGACTAGAAGCACATCTGACGATGTGAAGTACGAAGACACTAAAATTCAGTTTTCAGAAAACTGCAGGCAACAAGGCTAACTACAAAAGTTAACCAGCAATTTCTTCGGCCCTGTATGCTTCAGAGGAATTTAGCTAGACCTTTTGCTGAATCCTCAACGCTTCAGATCGCTAACTGTCATCCGCGGTCACCTTCCTCGCCCACTCCGACCGAGAGGCCGGGCAGCCGCTGACCACACAAGAGAGGAAGCTGTCCAGGGCGCTGTCGCTCCGCCGAGCCTTGGCGCTCGCTGTAGCTTCGGCCTCCTCCCGGATGAAGTGCGCCGAGCGAGGCTGCTTCCTGCTTCGAGAAGGTGGCCGCCGGCCAGTGGGGGCGGAGCTCGCCATGCCGTCCGAAGCTGGCGAAATTCACACTGCGGTCAGACGAATGATAACGAATTTGATCCGAGAAAGGGGCTCTCGGTACTCGAGAACGTACCATCTCCTGTCCCGAGGCGGAGCCCTGACGCCGACGCTGACGGTAATGCGGATCGCCTGCGGAAGACCAAAAGCGATGCTCCCGCCACGGCGACGGAGTGCTTCGGGGGGTACTGCTTCCTCCGCGACGGCATGCGGCGATAGGAGTCCCGCGGCGAGGCGTGCGCGATCGCCCACCTGGCGCCCGGCGCTGACAAATTACTCTGATTAACCGCCCGCTGTGAATCGAGAACGTAACAAAGAACTCGATGCTTCGGATTGGTCATCTTACCAGGGGCCCGCGCGGAAGACGAAGGCTCGCCAAGAACAACAGCCTCGTGCGTACCCGTCGCCGGCGAGGAGGACGAACACGCGCCAAGAACAGCAGCCTCGGAGCCTGCCGGCTCAGCATCGCCCGCGACGGTGAATCTCGTTAGGACGGCCTGACTCCTGCCCTTTGGCCGTACGCGTTGGGATACGCGCAGCATGTCGTTGCAATCAGCAACTCTCTCTCTCGCAAGATCTAAATCCTAGCACGGATGTAAGGAATTCAGTTTATCGGAGAGGAACAAGTGTTTGTGCAGCGTAAGAATGCGTGCCGCATTTTCTGTATTTCTGGATACTTAAACAAAGGCCTAACAGAAGTGGCCGTAAAACCTGCAACAACGTGCCGCGACTGAGCGCGCCATCCCACGCTCCGCACGAAGTGCTGGCGATCCTACATGCACGGTAAGAACCAGTCTAAGCCTATCTACGCGCGATCACAGGCGATCGGCGTCTAAGTTATTCTACTGAACTTTATTCAGAAACGGGAAACTACTTCACCTCCTGCCGCGGCACAGAAATGCATCATTTTCGCTCCACGGCAGGCTGCCCTATGCTTCTTCAGGTCAAGTGCTGGATTAACCAACATTTCACCCCCTTAATCCTGCACCTTGACAACTCCAAGCTTCATCCTCATCTCAATGAAACGAGTTCTTCCTAGAGCCTTGGTCAGGACATCAGCAAGTTGTTCACCTGTTCTCACATGATCTACTTCCACCTTTCCCTCTTCAATACACTGTCGAATGTGGTGGAATTTGATATCTATGTGCTTGCTTCTGTTATGAAACACCGGGTTCTTACTGAGTGCTATTGCGGACTGATTGTCAATCAGGAGCTTGAACTTGACTGGTTCTTGTCCAACCAGGTCTGCTAGCAGGCTCCTCAGCCACTCTCCCTGACTAGTGCCTGACGCAGCAGCAACATACTCGGCCTCGCACGACGACATGGCCACAACCTGCTGCTTCTGTGATGCCCATGTCACCACACTGTCTCCCAGCAAGAAAACAATCCCTGAGGTGCTCTTCCTATCATCCAAATCTCCAGCCAGGTCACTATCCGTGTAACCAGTGAGCAGTGGAGTGCCGTGTCCCCTTTTATAGCAGCAACCGTATCCCAGTGTACCACGCACATACCTGAGAATCTGCTTGACGGCTGCCCAGTGTCGAGTGCTTGGTGACTCCATGAACCTGCTTGCGATTCCAACAGCGAACGAGATGTCTGGCCTAGTGTTAACCAAGTACCTCAAACACCCAATCACACTCTTGTATTCCGTGACATCCATCTTGGGAGCGCCATCCTGCTTTGTCAGTTTCAATCGTACCTCCATTGGAGTGTGGCATGGATTGCACGCTGACATGCCCACGCGTTCCAAGATCTTCTCCGCATAAGCTCGTTGGCAGATCGTGATCACACCTGCCTCCTGCTTAACCTCGATGCCCAGGTAATACGATAACAGGCCTAAATCACTCATTTTGAACAGATTCTGCATCTCACTCTTGAATGCTGCGATCTCTGTTGCACTGGTGCCCGTGATGAGTAGATCGTCTACATACACCCCCACAAGCAAGAATTCTCCATTCTTCTCACGCCGATATGCAGCATGCTCCAATGGGCTTCGTACAAAACCCAAGTTGGTGAGTGTTGCATCGAGTTTTGCGTACCACGCCCTTGGTGCCTGACGCAGTCCGTACAGGGCTTTGCTCAACTTCATGACTGAATTTGGGCTCCTCTCATCGACAAAACCCGGGGCCTGATGCACATATACTTCCTCTTCCAAGTCACCGTTAAGAAACGCGGACTTGACGTCCATGTGGTGCACCTCCCAGCCTCCATGTGCAGCCAGAGCGAGCAGCATCCGCACGGTCTCCATGCGAGCTACTGGAGCGAATACCTCCTCAAAATCCACTCCCTGCCGCTGAGCATACCCCTTCACAACTAGCCTTGCTTTGTGCTTCACAACGTTGCCCTCTGGGTCCTTCTTAAGCTTGAAAACCCATTTGAGCCCTATTGCACGGTGCCCCGCTGGCAGTCTGCTCAGTGTCCAGGTGTTGTTGTCCACGATGCTGGCCATCTCTTCCTCCATGGCCTTCCTCCAGCTCGGATCTTGCAGCGCCTGATCAACACTACTGGGTTCCTCTGCAGACACGAGGTGCAGCTCCTCCAGTTCGTCGCTGTTTCCCTCGGGCTCACTGCCTGCACCAGTCGCCTGTTCGCCCGTGACGGGAGCCGTGGTATCGTACACGTTTTCCAGACGACGGTATCGCCGCGGTCCATCACCATCATCTGCCGCGTCGACAGCACTGTCATGGGAGGGTGGTGTGCAGAGCTGCACACTTGACACAGCCTTGGGCGCAGGTGTGCCAACCGGCGTGGCGAGCTCCGCTGTCTGGGACGCGCATCCAGGTGATCCAGCGCCAAACGGACTCGATGGAGGAGTGATGCTGCTGACATAGCTGCTGACGCCATCATCCACCACCGTTGCTCCACTGGCCGTGGTGTATACAACCGTGAAGCTGGTGGCCTTGGGCTCGCTGAGTGACGCTGTCGGCATCTCCCAGTCCCACGGGCGCCTCTCCTCGAACACGACATCACGTGTGATGTATAGCCTTTCTCCCACGGGGTCATAGACACGATAGGCTTTGCATCCCTCCTCGTATCCTACGAACACGGTGAGAATGGAACGATCAGAGAGTTTGGTCACGCCGGGGCCGGTCCTCTTCATGTGTGCCACGCATCCGAAGGTGCGCAAGTGCTCAACTGTGGGCTTCCGCTTGTTCCACGCTTCATACGGTGTGACCCCATCCAAGCTTCGAGTTGGCGCCCTGTTCAGAACATATACAGCACACTTCACTGCTTCTCCCCAAAACCTTGCTGGCATGGCCATGCTTTTCATCATACATCTTGCCATTTCCACAGCGGTTTGGTTTCTGCGTTCCACCACGCCATTCTGCTGAGGTGAATACGGCGCGGTGGTGAAGTGAGTCACTCCCTCTCGATCACAATATGCTCTGAATTCACCGGAATTGAATTCCCCACCACGGTCGGAGCGAAAGGCTCGGAGACGGCACCGCTGCTTGGCTTCTGCATGAGTTCGTATCCTTCTGAACTTTTCGAATGCCTCCCCTTTTGACTTCAGTAACTCCAGCCACATGTAACGTGTGCAGTCATCAACAACAAGCAGAAAATACTGAGATCCGCCTGCCGTTGCTGGTGTAATAGGACCGCACAGATCAGTGTGCACCAGATCAAGAGCCTGCTCTGAGCGATTCTTTGTGGCCTGTGGAAATGACAGTCTATGCTGCTTACCGATTGTGCAACCATCGCAAATTTCATCCACGTGCTCGACACGAGGCATTCCCCTCACCAGCCCTTTGCATGACATTGCGGTCACGGCTCTGAAGTGGAGATGCCCAAGCCTTGCGTGCCAAAGCCACGCCGGTTCTTCCACCTTGGCAAGCAAGCAGACAGGTGATGACAGGTTCAGATTCAGCACATACAGCCTGTTGCCTGTACGCTTCACGCGCACCATCAGCTTCCTCCTTTGATCAAACACGGTGAGGAATCCATCTTCAACAACAGACTTGTACCCTGCTTCATCCAACTGTCCAATCGAGACAATGTTCGCCCGCAGTTTTGGGATGAAGTAAACGTCCGACAGTATGCGCTGGTTGCCGTCTGGACACTTGAATAGCACATTTCCTTTTCCTCTGATCAACACCACAGAACCATCTCCAAAACGCACGGTTCCGCTCACGCTCTCGTCCATGGTGACGAAGGCCGTTCTGACTCCCGTCATGTGGCTGCTTGCGCCTGTGTCCAAGTGCCATACTCCAGCCGCTGCAGGTACAGGCACGACCCTTTCTTCGTTCAGGAACACGGCTTGGGCTTCAGTCACCGCCGCAACCTGCACGATCTCCTGCTGTGTGGCTCCCACCTGGACATCCGCGGATACGATCTCCATCAGGTGCAACGCTGGTGCATCCGCGGCTGCTTCTGCGGCTTCTGTCAAATTTGCCGCTTCTGTTTTGCGCTCGCGATCTCGCTGCGCTTTGCGGCATTCCTTTGCCCAGTGCCCAGGCTTGCCGCAGTATCGGCAGTTGCCGGGTTTCCGTGTGCTGCTCTGAGTTCCAGCGCTGGACGTGCCACTTCCTGCCTTGTCACTGTCCTGCTGCTTCTGCTTCGCGCCTCCTTTCTGCCCCGTGGACGCCTGCTGGCCGCGCTGCTGACGCGCGCTCCACTGTTCAGCGGTCAGCAGCAGCTTGCCCCCCGAGTCCGCCTCAGTCTCGCCGCGCCCATCCGAGACGGAGAGACGGCCGCACAACTCTTCAATCGACATGGTCGAGAGATCGAGAAGTGTTTCTATCGAGCAGGCCATCTGCGAGTATTTCCCCGGCACAACACGGAGAAATTTCTGGACAGCGTCGAGTTCCGTGATGGTGTCGCCGAGCGACTGCAGCTCTGTGATGATCCCGGAGAGCCGCAGTGCAAAATCCTCGATCGCCTCCGCGGGCTTGAACGCCAGGTTCTCAAACTCTCAACGGAGCTTCTGACGCCGGGCTTCACGCACTCGATCCACGCCCACGCGCATCACTTTGATGGCGTCCCACGCGCCCTTGGCGCTGTCCTTGGCGGCGAGGACCGGCACCATCTCCGGTGGGACGGAGCGCAGAATCGCACCGAGAGCCTGCCTCTCAGCACGATCGTCTTCATCGTCGACGATGCCGTGATCGACGACGTCCCACAGCCGCGCTCCCTGCAGCTGCACCCGCATCAGAATTGCCCATTCTGTGTAGTTGGTCCTCGTGAGCATGGGGAGATGCATCGCCCCGCCGCCGCCGCCGCTCTCCCGCACGACCTCCCGCACCACGATCTCTCGAGCGCCGCTGCCCTCTCCTCGCCGGGAAAGGCTGCGTCCACGGCTGCTGCTGCGAGCACCTGGTGGCGGAGTTGCAGATTTCGCGGGTGGCCTCGATCCCGATCGGGATCGCGCGTTCCCGTCCGAGGTCTTGCCATCAGACATTGCGATGAACCCCTGTGGCTCTGATACCAATTGTCGTTGCAATCAGCAACTCTCTCTCTCGCAAGATCTAAATCCTAGCACGGATGTAAGGAATTCAGTTTATCGGAGAGGAACAAGTGTTTGTGCAGCGTAAGAATGCGTGCCGCATTTTCTGTATTTCTGGATACTTAAACAAAGGCCTAACAGAAGTGGCCGTAAAACCTGCAACAACGTGCCGCGACTGAGCGCGCCATCCCACGCTCCGCACGAAGTGCTGGCGATCCTACATGCACGGTAAGAACCAGTCTAAGCCTATCTACGCGCGATCACAGGCGATCGGCGTCTAAGTTATTCTACTGAACTTTATTCAGAAACGGGAAACTACTTCACCTCCTGCCGCGGCACAGAAATGCATCATTTTCGCTCCACGGCAGGCTGCCCTATGCTTCTTCAGGTCAAGTGCTGGATTAACCAACACAGCAGCGTCGCGAATGTAGCCTCCGCGGCTCGGAGCTCTGACCAATTCGCGGCCACACGAATCAATATTCAAGAACAGAGGAGCCGGCCTCTCGTGCCACCGGGAAACGCAACCCAATGGCTGGACGAAAGCTTACCGAAGGGAGTCGCGATCGAGGTCGAGGCAGGGTTGTCGAACGCCTGGCCGTCTTCTTTCTCGATTCTTCCCGACGCCTCCGCCACCTCGTCCGACTCCGACGAAGGCTCCTGCGCCAAAGAACCAAGAAGCGCGTCAAGAACAGAGCATTTCGGGCTTTCGCGTTGCTCGCGACAGTAAACCCCCATCAATTACCTCAAGCTCCTGTTTCTTGGCGCTCTGCGACGCCGCGACGCGGATGGAGCTGTTCATCTCCGAGACGCGCTCCCTGTCATCGGCACCGGCCACCTCGCCGGCAAGAACCGCAGCCACCGCCGTGGCCGGCGCAGTAGCCTCGCCGCCCTGCTGCGCGTTCACCTCGGTCAGATCAACACCCGCGGGCTCGTCTTGGTCCATGGGGACTTGGCGATCGAGTTCTTGCGTGCGAGGAAGAAGAGGGAGCGAGGCGAGGTAGGCTTTGGAAGAGGGGGAAGGGGTATTGTTTGAAAGAAGCGGGACGGAGCGGGCGGTTATGACAGCGAGAGGAGTTCGTTAGACGGTTACGGCTCTGGTGTTCGGGCCTCGGGTGGACAGCATCGGACGGTCGACTCCGCTTTGAGATACGTGCGAGCGCAGGTGCTAGTTGCAGCCAGAAACCAGTGGGATAGTGACAGGCAAGGTAATTCACGGCGTTTCAATGGATTTGCTCATGTGCCGCACTTTCGATGGATAGCCGGGCCGACAGTGCCGAAGTCACGAATTCAACTCTTTTTTTTTTTTGAACAAGGCGAGGGGCCTCGAAGGACCCCGAAGAAGCTGCATTAATACTGGGCAGGTACAAAGTTTTGCATACAGTAGCCTGAGAGAATAGAAATTACAACTAGCTCCTGGAATCTCGCACATAGGACCCTAAAACTAAGGAGAGAAAAGCAATCTGGTCCTTCTCTTGCACTGCCATGGATGGAGCACCAACTCCGGCCACCAACTCTGCCACCGGGGACTACACCACTTGGGGCAGAGGTAGCGATGAGCGCCGGCGTCGCTCCATAAGTAGGCCTCCGCATCGGAGGATGTACCGGCCATCTTCTGGGCCGAAAATCATGGTGGCAAACAACCTCCATGAAAATTTCTCTGAACTGCAGCTTGAACAGACGTGGAGAGGCCCTCTCGGCCAAGAGTGGCGCCGGCACAGTACGTCGTCACTTGAAGTCTCCACCGCACCCCCTCATCTTCTCAGCAGCAGCACACGCAGCATCAGCCTTCCACCACCTCCCGTCGCCACCATGGCGAAAGACAGGAGGAAGACGAAACCTGCACATGACCACCGAGTTGCTGCCCGAGCAGGCCTTGTTGATGGAGTTGCCTGAAGCTCTCCTCCCCGCCGCCTCCGGCTCCACCCTAAGGAGCACCGCAACAAGTAGGAGAGCCACAAGCCGGTACCGGATCTGGCCAGAGAGATCCCGCACCAACCTCCTGGCATAGCACCAAACTACGGCAAAAAGCCGAACAGCAGAAAAGCAAATCCTACAGCGACTCCTACTCCTAGTATATACAGAAGGACCGGCATCGCCTCCTAGCCACGACCAGCCGAACTCGCCGGCGGGAGTAGCATCGGAGCGACACGGGATACGGGGGTCGAATCTCAAAGCTACAGGAGACAGAGGACGGAGAGAGGGGAAGACTCCTTCAACCCACGAATTCAACTCTGTGTAGTCATTCTGAAGTTGTATAGTCAAATACAAGTATTTTTATTATTTTTTAAAAATCTAGCATGATTTATGTATGTATAGACAAAAATCTGTGTATTCACACTACTAGGGAAAAGCTTACCCCAGGCGAACAGAAAATGCCTACCACAGGCGCATTTTGGTTCGCCTGGGACCGTATCGCCAGCGGTAATGGCTTACCCCAGGCGAATACAACAATGCGCCTGTGGTAAGTACGCATACCCCAGGCGAATACTACTCGTGCGCCTGGGGTAAAACACTTACCTGCGGCGAACAAGCGCTGTGCGCCTGGGGTACAGATGCGCCTGGGGTACCTTCTACTGTTCGCCTGGGCTATGGTTTTGCTGTATCAAAAAATAAGAGAAAACCAAAATAACAGAATTACAGGAAAATGACAGAAATAAGTATCAAGCTGACAGAATAACAGCAAAATGACACAATTAAGTTATATAACATAAATATTTTCGATCATCAACACATAGTCTCGATCATCACCACACATAGTTTAACAAAATTACATAGTCTCGAAAAGATCCATGCTACTAATAAATCCAAGAGTTAGCTAGTGAGATGGAAATAATTATTTGTTCTAATTTGAACAAACTCGTCATCTATCGATCTAGCGGGGTGATGTAGTGGATGACCATCATCATGTCCAAGTTGGAGACGTCACTATTCCTCATGGTGATCAGAATAGCTCGTCCAGCCTCCATACCACCTCTTGCGGAATGGAACTGCCTCCATGCTTGAGAGTTGAGGATGACCCGACCATCAGCATTATCCCGCGTGATCGGAACTGCGGTGACATGTCCGGATTCTCCACGGCGTACTCCAATGGTACCGGACTCCATGCCAGCACTGTCCGCTACCGCCATAGGAATTCCAAGATAGAATAAAAGCACAAAGTCACATACCGGCCACATTATAACATAAGCAACTACAGGAATAAGAAAGTGTTAAGAAACATACCATGACATGTCCATTGGAGATGTTCGTGTTGGTGATGCGATGCACGAAAGGGAAGCCGATGTAGCTATCTATCTCGGCAAGTTTCTGAAGGACACAGTCCTTCTCAATCTCGCTAAGATTCGCTCTTTGAGCAACCACCACATGTTTCCATGGGTCCTCCTCGTCCATATCATCCTCAGTGTCCATATCCTCGGTGTTCTCAGTTTCCTCCTCACTCCCGCCATCCTCGCTCGCAATCCCGCCCATATACACAATTTTGATGCGAGGTTGCGGTCCTTCCATAGAGAAGTGAATGTAATCACCTCCGCTTAAATTGTACGTGGCGATGAGAGCCTGCAATGCTTGCCCGCAGAATTAGGTCTTCGTTCTTTCTTTTTTCACTCGAAGAATGTAGGTGGTCCCGTGAACATTGAAATCCACGTTACTGCCAACTAACTCGTTGAATTCGTCGCGAATATTGCATGGTAGAATCTAAAAAAGAAATATAAAGAATATTTTGTTAATAAACACAAGTCTCAAGCTAGATAGTAAAACGAAAGAACAAGTTAACATAAAAAGAATTGTTAATTACCAACGAATCAACGTCACCGTCGTGGAGCTGAAGCATAAAAGAAGTCCCACTGAATCGTCCTTCGGCACATCGGGACCGACATACGCCGCAAGCCATGTTCTATTAAATTAAGAAAGTGCACACATAGAGGTTAGAGGAGCATAGCTATCACAAAACAAAGACAAATGGCAGCACCTACCTCTAGTAGTATAATAAGGCAATTGACAGCAGTACAAACGAAATGGAACCTGTCGGAGAGTTTAGGTGATACTTCCAACAGTACAAACGAAATGGAACCTCTAGTAGTATAATAAGGCAATTGACAGCAGTACAAACGAAACTAATCCTGGAGATATAATGCACTACAAGTGGTGTTGCCGTTTGTAAGGAACCTGCTAAAACTATTTGCTGTTCGTGATTTCAATGAAATCGGGGGGCAGCCCCTTTTAGTCTAAAAAAATGCACAACGGCAGCCACGGGGTGTGACAATTTGGTATCAGAGCCAACGATTCCTTCAAAAATTCGTCACACAAAAATCCCCAAATTTTTTCCCCATTTCGATTTAGTTTCCAGTGAGGTTGTGGAGGCGATGGTTCAGGATTCTGAGACAATCGAGGTCTCCATGGCAGCGATTCAGGAGATTGCAGAGCGCTCGAAGTCCACGGATGCGACTTTGGCTCATATCGCTCGCATATGCAGGCTTCCTGGGCGCCCGCGGAGCAGGTCGTGCAGCAGGGCATGGGGCGCTGCGGGAATTCCGTCGCGCGGCAGATGGAGTTCATGCCGACTTCAAGCACGTCTTCCCACAATGACGTGAAACCGGAAACAACAATGGAGGCGAGACTAGCGGCTATCACGGCGAGCATCAACGAGTCGCGGGCGTTATTGGAGGGGGGGATGGGAGGGAGAGGGGCTGACCTGGATCAACGACGACGACGACGACGGAGTGGGCGACGACGGAGTGGGGGCGACGACCTGCTCTGCTCCTCTCGACACTGGCGACAGCGGCGGCGTGTGGGTTCGTGTGGGTGCGGGTGAGATCTGGTCACTTAGAATACTAAAGAAGCACATTGGCACCGGTTTCTAATACAAACCGGTTCGAAAAGGATCTGTCCACTGGGCCCCACACCCTGTCGCAAATGGCCTCATGGCCTTTAGGACCGGTTTGTGATACCAACCGGTCCTAAAGGCATGCGGCCATTTGCTGCAGGTAGGGGGGCCCAGTGGACAGACCCTTTAGAACCGGTTTGTGATACAAGCCGGTTCTAATGTGCTTGGCTCGATGCCTTGTTATGCGCGGCCCCACAGATCCTTACCGCAGGCGCGTTACCTAGATAATGCGCCTGCGCTAAGTTTCGTAGGATTTAGGTTTGCGCGGTCCCACATGGCATTACCCCAGACGCATGTCCTGTCAAAAGCGCCTGTGATAAAGATTATGCCAGGCGCGTTTTCTAGATGATGCGCCTGTGCTAAGATTTTCTAAATTACCCAGCCCCGCGGCCTGGGACACATCGAGCAATACGAATGCTATAATATGTGGCTCCCCCACGTTGGTTTTCACTTAAAAAATACATACATATGAAAGTTAACATGTGCAAAAAAAATTAATGTCGCATCGAGCGTAAATAGATTGGTTTAGCGAGATACCGCAAGTGTTTCTCTCTAAAAACACATTGTACATATAGCTATTAGCATGTTATATCGCGAGTATTTCCCTCTCTCAACCTTTTGTCACAATATTAGTCTTGCCTTTCTTGGTCGATGTTGAATACGTGACCGCCATATTGTGACTTCTTCTTGTGAATGGAAGACCTGCCCTAGGTAGTGTGGTCCTGCTTCTTCTTGTGGTGTATGGTGCATCGTCTTCACCGGGTTCTTCCATCATCGGGTCTCCGACTAAGCCGTCGAAGTCCTTCTCATCGGCGACTCCATCCATTCCGACGAGGGCCCTTTTTCCTCTCCTTACGACAACACGACTAGGCTTTGCCGGGTCGGTTATGAAGAAGCATTGCTCCACGTGCTTAGCCAATACCCAGGGCTCATTTTGCGCGGTGGGGTTCTTGGACTTGGGTTTGTTGGCTTCAGACATCGACATAGTGGTGAAATATTCGTCTTCTTTCGTGACGTTTGTAGCCCATCTGACATGGAACATCGGCAGCTTTACCCCAACGTAGTCAAGCTCCCAGATTTCCTCGATCTTTCCGTAGTATCTTCTAACCTCTTCGCCCGTGTAAGATTCCATCGTTATAGACGAGTTTTGATAGTCGCTACTTTTGTCTCTTTCCTCCGTGTAGAATGTGTACCCATTGATGTCGTATGCTTGATAAGTCATCAGATTGGGCGCGGGGCCATATGACAAGGCCAATACAAGTTTATCTTTCTCACATGTCATTGGCGGGGGATCGGCATCAATCTGCTTCTTGAACCATGTCGCGAAAGAGGAGTTGTGTGCTAAATATCTCATCTTCCGTCATCGGCCTGCGAGCACTGTTTTTTATCGCGGTTTTGTGCTCTTCTATCCAAGGGTCGACATCGTCGATGTGTTGTAACACTACTAGGTGGGCCCTTTCAAAGTCGGCTCTCCGACCACAGGAGTCCGCGTCCATTACCCTTTTGCCAGTGTTGTGGCCTACCCCCATGAACCTGTCAAGGTGCTTGTTCACGGGCAAACCAACAGCTGGCTTCTCATCGCCTAGGAAATTCTTGCAGAAAGAGATGCATTCTTCGGTGAGAAATCCCTGGACAATGCTTCCATCCGGGTGTGCCCTATTACGAACGAATGATTTGATGATCCCGTTCATTCTTTCTAACGCCATCATGTTGTGCAAGAATGCCGGCCCAAGATTGGTGATATCGTCCACGATATGGACCAAGAGATGTACCATAATATCAAAGAAGGCAGGTGGGAAATACATCTCAAGCTCGCATAGGATGGTGACGATCTCTTCCTGCAGCCTTCCGAGTTTCTTCACGCTTATCGACTTCCGAGTGATGACATCGAAAAAGTTACAAAGGCCAGTGAGCGTTTGACGGACGTGCGGTTCCATTATCCCTCTGATTGCAACCGGAAGTATCTGCGTCATCATCACGTGACAGTCATGAGACTTCATCCCGCTGAAGATTTTTTCTCCGCGTCTAGGTATCTGCTTATCAGCCCCGCGTAACCTAAGGGAAATTTCACTCCGAGGAGGCATGTGAATATTTGCGCGAGCTCGTCGGGGCTTAGAGTGAAGCAAGAGGGTTTCAGGCGGTGAGTTTGGTGTTTCTTAGCCGTTTTCCGCTTGCGGTCGTCCATCTCCTCCACCCCATCCTCGTCCTCCTCCGTCTGTTCACGCGTAGAAGGCGGTAAGTGAAGCTCGCTCCTGATATTCAGGGCCATCAGGTCGTATCTTGATTTTGGCCCGTCTTTGGTCCTATCTGGCATGTTGAACAGGGTGCCAAGCAAGCTCTCACACACATTCTTCGTGATATGCATGACATCAAGGCAGTGAGGCACTCCGAGGATTGGCCAGTACCGCAAGTCCCAAAACACGGACCTCCTTTTCCATACCCCCAAGAGCGGTCCTTCTGGCGGAGGACACTTTTTCTCTCCTCGCTTCCGCTTTTGTACCTTTCCCGACGGAGGACACGTTTTCCAATTCTTCAATAGAGTATCGATCTCTTCTCCTCTTCTCTTGCGTGGAGGTAGATCGAGCTCATCTTTACCGTTGAACAGGTCTCCGCGCTTTCTCCACGGGTCGTTCAGTGGTAGCCACATTCGATGCCTCATGTATACAGTTTTAGAAGATCCGGGATCCTTGTGTAGCTGTAGAAACGGGGTAAATTCCATGCACCTGACACAAGCCTTGTGTCCATGGCACACCTGACACGCAATATATCCGTATCCGAGATAGTCCTGCACCGTCGTGATCAGTGCGGCTCTCATACGAAAAGTTTCTTCTTTGAAGGCGTCCCATGTTTCCACCCCTTCCTCCCACAACGTGTCTAGCTCCTCCTTCAATAACTCGAGATACAGGTTGATATCGCTCCCTGGCTGGGTCGGCCCTTGAATCAGCATACTCATGTGTATGTACTTCCTCTTCAGACACAACCACGGGGGGAGGTTGTACATCCATACAAACACGGGCCAGGTGCTATGTTTGCTGCTCTGATTGCCAAACGGATTGAGACCGTCGGTGCTCGCACCAAGCCTGATGTTCCTGGGGTCGTTCCCGAATTCCTCATCGAATGCATCTAACGCTTTCCACTGACGTGCATCCGAAGGGTGTGTTAGCACTGGTTTTTCAACACGTTCTGGATCGCTCAGCACCGCCTTCTTTCTGTCCTCGTGCCAGCGCATGAGCTTTGCTTCCTTGGGGTCCACGAAGTACCGCTGCAGACGGGGAATGAGTGGAAAGTACCACACAACTTTCCTAGGAGCTTTCTTCGTCCCCCTCTTGTAACGATCAACACCGCACACCGGACATTTGATCTGGTCCGCGTGCTCGTTACGGTAAATTATGCAGTCACGGACGCAAGCGTGGTATTTTGTGTGCGGTAAATCGAGGGGGCACACGATTTTCTTGGCCTCCTGTAGACTACTAGCACATGTGTTCCCTTCAGGTAAGTGCGTCTTCAGGTATCGTAGAAGATCGTCCATGCTTGTGTCGGTCCATCCGTGTTTTGCCTTCATCTCAAGAAGATCCAGAGCTACTCTCAAGCGCGACTCCTCCTCCCCGCGACTTGCGTCATACAACGGAGTTGCAGAGTCTATCTCTAGTTGCGTGATCTTAGATTTACATCTGGCGTCGGTCGACGTGTTCTTGAGAAGAAGATCTTGAACATGAGGGTCCCGCACGACTGAAGTTAGCGGAGTGTTCATGTCCTCGTCTGCATGTTGCTGATCACCATGACTCCCTTCTTCTTCATTATAGTCGTCTCCGTGGACAGCCGCCTCTTCGTCCTCTCCATTGCCATGTTCAGACTCCTCCTGATCATCTTCACATGTCGCCGCCCAATTGGTCTCGACGTTATCATCGTCTTCATCGTCATCCATCCACTTAGTGTGGCCCTCCATGAAACTATACCTGAGCAGGTGCTTCTCCACATGACCAGAATCTGGTTTGAACAAAGACCCCAGCTTGCATTTCCGACACGGACACTCTATCTCGGTGCGGTTGTTTCGATGCATCTCGGCCGTCGCGCGTCGCACGTACCTATGCACCACGCTTGTCCTCATCGCAATGACCATTGCTACAAAATGCAAGAGAGAGGTTTCATTAACTAGATCCGGTTTTCACGGAAAAATTCGGCATGACCTTCCTACAAAAGGTGTAACGCGGAGCGCCAGAAATTTGCCGAAAAGGAAATGAATCAACATTTCGGCAAAACATTGGCAACTCATCCTCATGGCAACACAATAAAATGAAAAAGAGAACGAATTCTCATCCACCGACTAATCCCACGCACCTATTAAGATGACACACAATGCAAAATATATAGACGCGATGACGACGTCGAAGATCACCGAAGAGACGACCGATAAGAGATTGATAGATCTAGAAGTAGCTAGTGGTGCATTTGTGGTGAGATCTAGTGTCCGGTTAGTAGATCTAGTGGAGAGATTTGGAAGAGGGAAAGTGGGGTAGCATACTAGCTAAAATATAACAAACATGATTGGTTAAATTAGCTAAAAATGGTGGAGGGGTGTGGGGGATTGAGCTAGGAGCACTAATGGCTCGAGTTTGGACTAGTGAGTGAGTGAGTGGGGTGGATAGGGGTGGTGGTGGGTGGCTGGCCGCACTTATATTGAGGGCAAAGATTACCCCAGGCGAATATGGCATGGGATGCGCCTGCGCTAAGGGGTGCTACCCCAGGCGTTTCCTTATCCCAGGAGAACAGAGATGTAGTACGCCTGCGCTAACGGGAGCTACCCCAGTCCACTTTTTACCCCAAGCGCTTCTGCTCGGGTTCGCCTGGGGTATTTGTTATACCGCAGGCGAACCGGTATTCTGTTCGCCTCGGGTAAAGGAAGAGTGCCAGGGGTCGGCGGTGGTGGCCCTGCCACACTTTACCCCAGGCGCGGCTGAGTTTGGTTCGCCTGGGGTAACAGGCTTACCCCAGGCGCACCGTTTACCTGTTCGCCTGCGCTAATTAGCCCAGGCGCATGGTTTTTCTTGTTCGCCTGTGGTAGGATATGCTGCTATAAGAAAATCTCTAGTAGTGTCAAGCTGACTACACAGCTCATGTGTGGCTCCGCCACTGCAGGGCGAAGTATTTCACGACGTGTATTGTGGCGTCTTAAAACATCTCCACCAGACGCACGATACTAGCACGGCACCGCGGGAAAACCCGCTCGATTGGAACGCGGGAGGCAGCGCGGCGTGGTCTCTCTGTCAGAAGCGGGAAAATTTCGCGTGCAGGAAGAAACATGGCTCACGGGGCCGCTCGCGCGGAAAGATTGGCGTGTGTCAACGAGCACGCGGTATCACACCAACCGTGTGGAACCTTCACTCGCGTGTTTTCTCTTTTGTTCACTCATCGCCCCGCATCTCTCTTTGCCCCCCTCTAGCCATGCCGCCGCACAGAACAACTCCGGCTATCGTGGCGTCCGCGCGCGACCCAACGGGACGTTAACGTTCTACATCGACATCTAGAGCGGTGACACGCAGCTCGGGCTCAAAACGTTCGGCACCGCGGACAAGGCCGTCCGCGTGTTCGACGCTCCAGTGTGGCAGTGTGGGCGCCTTCGATCGCACATAAACTTCAGCGACATTTGGACGCACCAGAAGGCGCAAGACCTCGCGCCGCCACCGCTGCACCTAGTCACTGAGGAGGACCGCCGCCGCAACCGTGCATGCGAGCGCCGCCTCGTCGCTGCCGAGCATGACAAGCGCGTCATGGAGGAGTGGCGGGAGCGGTTCCCGGAGGATGTTGCCAACGAACGCGCCTACTGGCGCAGCGGAAGGGAGAGCAGGTGGCGCGTCGGGAGGACAAGCGCCGCCGGAAGGCCGTCGTCCAGGCGCAGATGGACGACTTGTCGTCAGTTTGGGACGATGACGATCCTCGAGGATCCCTTCACCTCATCAGACTACACCACTTCGAAGGAGGAGTAGTTTTTATTTTAAGTTTTAACTATGTTGTCTGAACTCTCTCGGATGAACGTGAAAACTATGTTTATTTCATGTCTATATTTTTTGTCTTTTATCCCGTTTTAAACTTGTTGTGTGTACAATTGTGTTTATGCGCAGTAATTTAGCGCGCTTGGAAAAGCACACGCACAACACACTCTATCTTCCGCGAAAAGCTCGCATCGCCGTCACACGCTAAAAGTCACAAACGCACGATGCAAAGCCGATTTAGCGCGCGAAAATATGCAGCCGCTGTTGGAGATGCTCTTAACTTGTCAATTTAGATTATCTTTAACCTTGAACTTTTTACTCCTGAAAAAAAACACTCCCATATGTAACCGACAACACTAACCCACTTGTCATGTCTATTTTCAACCTTCCTTCTCATCCCGACTTTTTCTTATGGCCATCCTTTTCTCCACCATGGAACTCTGGCGACTCGGCCACTCTCTCTCGGTTCTTTAGGGGCATGCGCTACGGGTGCATGTGTACATCGGCTGTTTTGGCCTCTGCACTGGTGTCTCTGGCTTACAATATCACAAACAAGCCCTACTTGAGCTCTAGCCCAAATCGTCAGTGAGAGTCCCATGTTAGCCTGGCCCGGAATGCAGTATTCCTATTCGTCAAACATGTCTAAGGCCCGAAATAGCCCAGCCGGGAATGTAGCATTCCTAGTGCGCCAAATGGGCATCGCTAGGGAAAGGATTCCCTCCAGTTAGCTCGCTGAAGGGCTGTTCGATCGTACCTCCCGTGCCTGGCACGTGGCACGCTAGCGAGTACATACCGAAGGTCGGTTTTCCCTTTCCTCACGTGAGCTTGTGTGTTTCATTTACTTTATCTTCCTTGCACAGCTCACCGCAACCTGAGCGCACACGCCAGAGAGATCCCATTCTCAGATCGGAGCGTACATCACAAGCGAGCTAGCTGCTGATGGCGTGTGGACACACGTTCGTTGGGAGACTCCAAGAGGAAGGTATAATGAGTACAAACATGAAGATTTTCCCTCAGTAAGAAACAAAGATTTAATCGGACCAGTAGGAAAAAGAAATCACTTCTGAAGGTTGCTGATACCTAACCACGCATAGAGATGCCACACACAAATGTATGGGTTAGATCACAAAGCTACATTGACAATTGCTTACCATACCATGAGATACACAATCCCACTTGGTACATCGTGTAGCTTTGTGTGTTGATCACTAGCTTGATCAACCTTTTATCTTTTCTTCTCACTTCAAATGATGATGTCTTGAAGATAACCATGAAGGATAACCTAATACTTTTCTTCAAGACACACTAGAAATAAGCTTAAATCAAACCATGACCATTCTTCATGTAAATCCTTGAATATACATGAACTCCATTATTTCCTATGGACAAGATCTATAAGGATAACTCAATGCAAACATTAGTCCATAAGGATTGTCATTAATTACCAAAACCACATATGGGGCACCATGCACTTTCAGAGGGCCCTGAGTATATCTCTCCGCCATTTGGATGGACAAATGCCACTCTTAATTTATGAGACTCAACTAATACTTTTCGAATACCCAACACCACATTTATAGTCATCATGTTACGGCCTGACGTTTGATTTCATCAAAACACTCTTCCGTTGTTAGTGATTGACATGATCTCATGGTCTAAGGACTAGGCTTAGTTCATATGTATGATATAACAATATAAACTTAATTACTTGATAGTAGTGCTATACTTACTTTGGATCTATGTTCATAGTATCATTCTTCCAATGGCGTGACTCCGCTATTAACAACATCCAATGTCCATGATTGAGAAAACTTGATCATCAGTTAATCAACAAGATAGTTAAACACAAGACGTTACTAGGAACTCTTATTTGCTTATTAGACATAGGTGTATCAACGTTTCCGGCTAATACAATTCTTGCACGAGAAATAAATATTTATCTTAAACATGGAATAACATAATAACCATATTATTATTGCCTCTCGCGCATATTCCTTTCAGTGGTGTACTAGTTCACCACATTTCCATGGGCCTCCGAGTCGCGTTTCCAGGTCAGGCCGAGTATACGGTCTCTGCCCTGGTCCCAAAAACGGGTCGAGCCCATATACTCGCCGAAATTTTCCAGTTTCTCCTCCTTTACGGGTAGTACTAGAGATGCTCTTACGGTTGTGTTGTTGGAGGGGAGTCGTTGGTGCCCAATACCTCTCAACTAGTGGATCTAGTTGAAGTGACCCCAAGAACTCTTAGTTCCCAATATTTTCCGCATTGTCTTCTACCGGATTAGGAAACATGAGGACGATAGGAGAAATCGGTTTCATTAAAAGTGAGGTGAACTTGTATTCACGAATCAAATACTATACCATTGGGTACTTGTGGTTGAATTCAAAACCTTGTGTGTCTCACTCATTAGTTATCAGTTTGATGTTTTCCCTTGTTTGCCATCTCGTGTTCATTGTATCCAGGTTGTGTTCTTCGTCAATCTCCCATGCGTACTAACCTATGAGGGTTCGGCTACCCCGTATCACCTTCTTTCAAGCATTTGCGAGCAAGATCATCGTCCCGATAGGCTTTGGTGAGAATTTTTAGGATTTTAATATTAGTCGCATTCCCCTTATTTAAGTTTTTTCTAGTCCACGGGTTCAATTACCCTCAATTACCTCATAATTTAATTATAAATATTTTTATCTTTATCTACTCACTTCGTCCCAAATTAATTGTCTCAAAGTTGGACAAAAGTAGATGTATCTAACACTAAAACATGTCCCACTTTCGTCCAACTTTGAGAATTAATTTGAGACGGAGAGAGTAATATAAAGACCGAGATTTAATTTTAAAAAATCATTTGAGAATAACGCTAACTTTTCTAATGATTTCAGTGTGGCAGTCTGTGGGCATTGTCATCAGGAGGAATCATGCCCACCCCCGCGTACTGGTTCGCTCGAACGGAGGTCGCCGCCGTCCGTTAGTCGTCTGCTCGCTCTCTTCCGCGAACGGAGGCCGCCGCCGCCGGTGAGTTCTCTGGTCACCCCACCCCTTCTCCCACCCGTCTCCTCCCTCCTCTCCCTCCGGCCCATCCACCCCCTTCCTCCTCTTCCTTCTATTCCCAACCATGGCGCAGTAGGTGGCTCGCTCCTGAATCCTAGATGCATACGGGATTCAGGGCAGGGACGACCGTGGGGATCGACGGTGGCAGGGAACCGGAGGCCGCCGCCGTCAGTGAGTCTTCCGCTCGCTCCGTCCGCTCCTTCTCCCACCAGTCTCTTCTGTCCTCTCCCTCCCATCCATCCCCTCCCTCCTCTTCCTTGTATCCCAGCCATGGCGGCAGTAGGTGGCTGGGAACGATGGCCGGGAACGACGACGGCACTAGGTGGCTCGCCCCTTTCTCCTACCATAGTGGAACCGGGCAGGGAACAATGGACCGCGGAGGTCGATTTTTGTTCTTGCCGTGGTGGAACGGGACAGGGAACGACGGCGAATGTGGAGAGCGAAAAAGAATACAGATTTGTGCATTGCTAATATAGTAGATGGTACACCATATCGAGCTAGAATTTGTGTGCAGGGATGTAAAGGGCTTCCCGTTTGAGTGTGGTTGCCATTTTTTGTCAAATGAATATTGGTTACTACCAACACATTTCTCATGATTTATCTGTAGGCTTCAACCAGCAATTACACATCAAACCAAACATCATAATTGGTACTGAAGTCCATTACCGTTTTCCACACTAATTTGGTAATGCCATTTGATTCAACTTCACCGGCCCAACACTGGCACCCTAACAAGCCTGAAATTTGAATTGTAGGATCATACTAGTATGCTTGTGTTTCTGTATTCTTTTCAGATTTGTCTCGGCAGTTTTAAAATTTTCTGGACATTAACTTCAGTTGTCGTTTTATCTTTCATAAGCTCTTGGATTGGGCAGAAATTTGAACAATAGGCTCATATTTTTAAGCTTGTTTTTTTTTCCTTTTTTCTTTCAGCTCAGATTTTACTTCCTGGGATCTGCCTGTGATTCACGAGGCAATGCTGCCGAGGAAGCGGGGAAAAAAAGGTGCAGCCCCTGCCACCAAGCAGCAACAACCGCCACCACCGGAGCCACCTGGTCCTGATGCGCCTGTGCAGGAGCAGCTGCGATGGCTTGCTGACCAAGAGAGTACGTGCCTCCGAGCTCTAACTACAATTCCTGAAATTCATTATGGGTTTGATGTTTATAGATAACAGTGAGACCCGCGACTCTGCGAGTTGTGGGGACTGCAGTTGTTGCCCTGATGGAATGTTGCTTTGCGATGTAAACGATTAAAAACTTTTCAGTTCTTGTGTAGGCCTGTAGGTACAGCTTGCAAAGTAGTGCATTTTGGGGTTAAGTGCGGTGTTTATTTGGGCTTGGCGTGGTTAAATCCACCCTTGTATCTATATTGCAATGTGGACCTGTTATCGGTTTGATTACCAAATGCAACTGGGAGGGGGAATCTCCTTAATTTAAAAAATGGTATCAGTGAGATGCAACTTCCGATAGTCACCAGCAGGAGAGTTCCCAATTGTGACTATGGATGCAGAGAAAACTGTAGAAAGCAACAGTTCATATTGTCTCGAGTAATCAGTTAAAAATTCTCTCGAGCTGAAGGAAGCAACTTTCTTTAATGCACATCAACAACTTGTCCAAACATGTAAGGACATCATTATTTTTGTACTCACAATTAGTAGGCTACAGTCTGCAATCAACGTAGAATTTTGAAATCTAATGTTGATGGCAAGGCATGTAATCTAGTGCAAATAAATTATGGAATTGAAGCATGCATACATATATCTTATTCTCTTGGCAGTCGGCTTTATTATACCTTGTCATACTCTCATTATGATTCATTTGAAGGAAATTCATGATATTAGTGTCAATACCTGAATTTATGCATACATTCCTCAGTATTTAATACATTAAGAATGCATGTCATAAAGGCACTGTCCATCTTACATCATGCAATGATCAGGAATCTATTGCTAGTCCAGTCTCCTCAATAAATAGTGCAAAAAAAAGGGTGAGTAATACTCATATCTTAATTCTCTTGGCAGCTGGCTTTAGTATGTGTTATCGAACTTTTGACTATCATTTCGTAAAGGGATAACTGCTGCTGCTATTCAATTTAACAACTTAAACTTGCTCGCTATCTTCTCATTATTCAATACATTAAGGTGCATGCCATAGATGCACTGTCCACTTTGCTAATGTATTGATCAGGATTTCATTGCTAATCCAATCTCCTCACTAAATAGTTGAACGCCGGAAAGCTGCCATCAGAGCTATTCAAGCAGCAGAGGTTGAGAGCGTACTTTCTCGGCTGCAGTTGGTGCGAAGCTACATTTCCAAGGAGCAAGAAGAAACATGCGCCTTGCACTATTTCCAGGAGAACTTGCCCAACGTGTCAGTTGTTCCGAATGAAAAGCAGGACGAGCTTGAGCTGAAGTGGAAAGAGTGGGATAATCACATAATTGGAGACCAGAGGGATGACAAGGTCTCGCGAGCTTCAATCACGTCATTGGCAACTGCTGCTGGTTTCCATTTCTCGGGAGATTCAGGTTCAAATGCTATATACTTGTTGATGACTTACTTATAGGCACCAAAGTAGCTGGGCTGAACGATTTGGTCACCTTATATGATGTGTGCAGTGCATAAGAACTTCATCGAGAGCACTTTTGATTTTAACAACTTTGTAAGTATTTCTTTGTATAGTTGTACCATCTATTTTTGTTGTACCTTTCGCAACCCTTTAATCATTTTCTGTTGATCTGTAGACTTGGAGAGAGCTACCGGAAGGCCAAACAGCTGGAGCGGCGGATTCTCTACAGACACCTGGGGTTTGTGTTTAAACCCTCTCGAAATGAAATGTTATCTATCATTACTGTTAAACCTAGGGCGGAACGGTGTGACCCCTTAGGGTCACCGGTTGCATGTTGATATAGGTGAGGAAAAACCCCTCACGTGGCATATACATGTAGGGGTACATAAACAATTGGTGTACTACACCATATTGTATACGTACCGGTATTACATCTCTAATAATTACAACTCTGGAAGATCAAACAAATAGTTTCATTTGAATCACCTTTCAGGCTTAACATATTGCATTTGTAACATAATACTGAAACAGGCCACAAGTAGCCGGCTCTCTTTTGGCATGACACCGAAAACCGTAAGACCACCCAAGAATGGTGAGATGCTCTTATCTGTGCACGGGTCACCTCTTGGAATGTACAAAGAAGAAAATCTTGCGGCTATTACTGGTACGAGTCCAATGTTTCCCTTTCTCCAGATGTCACAACCTTCTCACACCGCAGTCCTTTTTGATTGACTAATGAAAAAACGCGTTGCAGAATCTGGAAACGGAAGCGGAGAGCCGCCTCACAATGCCACCGGCAATCTACAGCAGTGAGAATGCTAAACATTTAAGCCCCTCTTTTCCTTGACGCGCGTAGCTCACCGCTAATCGCTCATGTCTATTGCAGGAGCCTTAACCAGCCCTTGATTTAAGGCTAGGAGTCTGACACTGCTTTATTGACTGAAGCTGGGAACTCCAGCCACTCTAATTCAGGGCCTTCGTCGTGTACTCGCGTCTCAACCCTCTGTTGCCTGACGGGATGTGCTGTGTTTTAGGTTATCCTCTTGTTGTAGTTTGATGAAGCTTGTTGTGGTGTAAGGCCCCGGTTTCAGTCGGCTGAAATCTTCCATTCGTCGATTGCTTTAGCAGTGTTGTTTATTGTTAACTTTGCCGCCAGGAATCTGGTGAGATTAGATGAATCTTTTGTTGCTGCCTTCATACTTCACTCGCAGTTATTAAGCCTTCTACTATTAACGAGATGAGTATTGTCCATGCTGTATGGAGGAAAAAAAACTAGTGCAGTGGGGTAGGAGCCCTGGAACATCGATATTTAGTTGGTGGCGCGTGGCTGCCTAAGCACTTAGGATGGAGTTTTCCCACATTGTGAACGTCTGTTGTTTTTTGTAAGTCTATGATTTCCGTTTCTGAATTGCATGTGCATCGGTCTCACTCATGATTTTGCTTTCCGAGTAATAATACTATACTCCCTCCGTCCAGATTTAATCTACATCTTGGAAAAATTCAGACAAATTAGGATACCATTTATTAGTACAACTTTGCACAATCTCCTATGCATCATAATTATAGGTCTCACAAGAAACAGATAATCCTATTGGTTAAACCAATCTTAATTAATGCAATGCATGCAAATTGCATATAATTTGGCCAATCTCTAGGCATGCATGGTGTGTGGCCTCTCTCTCTTCTTAATTACCAGGGTGGGGACCATCTAGGATGTAATTATTTCCGAACAAAATCATGACCCAGAATGTAGAATAAAAGGGGACGGAGTGAGTATATCAGACCATTTGTTATGATGTGACATGCAATGTCCGTGATACCGTTGTGGCAGCAACGTGATAACCTCTCTACTGCACATTGCCGAACCTGAAATCCTGTAAGCTCACAACAATCATGTTGAGTTTGATGTAAGCTCTGCTGGTTGGATTTGTTTCTGTAGGTACATTCATATCGATGTTGCCGATAGATACTTATTCTGCAACTAAGCCATCTGAACGCGATTCTTGAAACAATAATGAACACTTAAATTCCCAATTCTTATTATTGAACCACCAACATATTGCTCGATTATGGATGCATGGTGGGTTTCAGTAGGCTGATTATGACTGACGAATCTCCATGCATGTGCTCAGTGTTACACATTTGCCTTGTTCTTAAACTGTAAACTTGCTGTATCGTGATTTCAGTTAACATCTCGAGTAGTTATAACACGTGAAGCGGCGCGATACAAGAACATTTCACTTTGCTTTGTAGCGTTACACATACGATATACAAGTTACAGCATAGGGCATTCCTTCTTCTCTTTTCATACATGTATACCAGACATACTAATATTAGTTTCCTGCTGCCAATTCGTTATGCAGCATGAGCATGGAGAACGGAAGCTATCCAAGGTATGCCTTTGCACGTCTGTCTACTATTATCTGATTCAGGAACATGAGCGTCGCCAGTATCAAACATACTTGAAGTCCAGGGGGTCAGACTCAAATCAGCAGTTTAACTTGATGCCACCAATTATACAGCTAGATACCAAGGCACTATAATAAAGGACCCCCAAGGAAAAAAATATATAATTAGATGCAAGAATTCAGTAGTAAGATGTATTTTATTGCAAATAGACAGAGTTCTTGGCAATATTTATGGTTTTTTGGTAACTTGATGGAAAATAGTTTTATAGCTAGATGTCACATTTCCATTTTTCAAAATGAAATTGAGCAGCTTTAGTTGTTCTATCCATCGTTTTACTGCCATGTGTTTCGTAGCCAAACCAAATTCGATGAATTCATCGCACGGAAAGTAAACCGCTATAGGTTTTGCACTTGACTGCCTTACCACTATTAGGTAGCATTTGGCACTGGATGTTTTTGTTAGGAGTAGAGGAATATGCAACTTGTATTCCACGGGGCCAAAGGCCACAATATATATTACATGTACAGGGCAAATATGCAGGAAACCCCCTATGTGATAGGGAAACTATAAATATACACATGATCTCTCTAACACCCCCCCTCAAACTCATGGTGGTTTGACAACACTGAGTTTGGAGAGAAAGAAACTATGCTGTGCTCTAGTCTGGGACTTCGTAAAGAAGTCCGCCAACTGTAACTCCGAAGGAACATACTGTAGCGCAATAACCTGATCCTGCACACTAGCACGAACAAAAGAAGCATCAACACCAATATGCTTGGTAAGCTCATGCTTCACCGGGTCACGTGCAATACTGATAACACCTGTACCGTCGGACAATAGATCAGTGGGTGTCGTAACAGAGACACCAAAATCTGCAAGTAACCACCGTAACCAAGTCACCTCAGCAGTCAAAAGAGCCATCGCTCGCAACTCAGCCTCTGCACTCGAACGGGAAACTGCGGTCTGCTTCTTCGTCTTCCAGGCAATGAGAGAACCACCAAGAAAAACACAGTAAGCAGACAGTGACCGGCGATCCATAGGATCATTAGCCCACGTAGCATCAGAGTAGGACTGGAGCTGTAACGAGGTAGAACGAGGAAAGAAGAGACAAAGAGAGATCGTCCCACGAAGATAGCGTAGAACACGAAGAAGGTGACTATAGTGAACCGCGGTAGGAGCAGAAACAAACTGACTCAAGACATGAACAGAATAAGAAATATCTGGACGAGTAACAGCTAGATAGACGAGACTCCCGACAAGGTGTCGATAACGAGTCGGATCAGAGAGGGGATCACCATCTGAAGCACGAAGAGATAGATGGAGATCCATGGGAGTCTCGGCAGTACGCTCATCAGTAAGAGCGGCACGGGTAAGAAGATCATGAATATACCGTTCTTGGGAGATAAAGAAACCATCAGAGGTAGAAGAAACCTCAATCCCAAGAAAGTAACGAAGCGGACCAAGATCCGACATAAGAAACTGCTCACTCAGACGGGGCTTAACAAAGGCAATATACTCAGGGTCGTCACCGGTGATGATCATGTCATCGACATATAGAAGAAGGAGAGTACGACCACGAGGAGAGCAGTGAACAAACAGCGCAGGATCATGGGCACTCGGAGAAAAACTAGCAGCCATGACCACAGAAGCAAAGCGCTCAAACCATGCACGAGGGGCTTGCTTAAGGCCATAGAGAGAGCGACGAAGACGGCAGACCATGCCATCATCAACAGAATACCCAGGTGGTGGTCGCATATAGACCTCCTCACGCAACTCACCATTAAGAAAGGCATTCTTAACATCAAGCTGAGAAACAGAACAATGGCGAACAGATGCAACAGCAAGAAGAGTATGAACTGTGGTCATGTGAGCGACAGGAGCGAAAGTCTCATCATAATCGCGGCCATGCTCCTGCTGAAAGCCACGAGCGACTAGACGAGCTTTATAACGCTCAAGGGACTCATCAGAGCGAGTCTTCACCTTATAGACCCACTTACAGGTGATAGGCCGAATAGAAGGAGGGAGAGGAACAATCTCCCATGTACCGGTGCGCTCGAGTGCAGCAATCTCCTCGGCCATCACAAGCTGCCATTCAGGATGAACAACAGCCTCGCGGTACGTAGTCGGCTCCGGAATAGCAGTAACACTGTAACTGGCGGGATTATAGAAATCATGTGTAGTACAAGGCCGACTGCGAAGAGAATAAGTCGGCTGAGACGGTGCACCAGAAGTAGATGGTGCATCGGAGGACTCGTTCACAACACGTGGACGACGAGTATAGTAAAAGGGAAAAGTAGGATGGGAGGGAATGGTAGGAGGAGATGGAGAGGGAGAAGACACCGGTGAAGATGGTGAAGAACGTGGCGACGAAGGAGAAGAGGATAGTGTCGGTGTAGATGGCTCGGAAGTAACATGATGAGAAGGAGGATGAGAAATAGGAGGAACCAAGGGAGGAGAATCGGGAAGAGTGAGAAAAGAGAGATCCTCCATAGTGGAGGTCGAGGAGGTCGATCGCGGATAGAAAGGTCGAGACTCATCAAGTCACATCCCGAGAAATACGCATCCGACGAGCCACGGGATCCCAACAACTATAGCCCTTATGCTCATCACTATATCCGAGAAAAACACACTCAACAGACTGAGCGGTTAGTTTGGTGCGTTCACGAGGAGCGAGGAGAACATAGCAAACACAACCAAACAGACGCAGCACAGAATAGTCAGGAGAGTGATCACAAAGTCGCTGAAGAGGAATGCCACCCTGAAGGGCGGCAGAAGGCTGAATGTTAATGAGATAGACCGAGGTAGAGACATCCTCGACCCAAAAATGAGGCGGGAGAGAAGAAGCGATCATCATCGCACGAGCAGTCTCAAGAAGATGGCGATGCTTACGCTCAGCAACGCCATTCTGAGCATGTGCACCGGGACAAGAGAACTGAGCGAGAGTACACTGCTCAGCAAGAAAACTACGTATATGCTTGGAGATATACTCACCAGCAGAATCAGCACGAAACACACGGATAGGTGTAGAGAACTGAGTGTGAACCATGGCAGCAAAGCGCTTATAGATAGAGAGAACCTCGCTACGGGAGGACATAAAGTAAATCCAAGTGTAACGAGAGTAATCATCTATGAAAATGATATAGTACCGATGACTCCCTTTCGAAGTGAAGGGAGCCGGACCCCAAACATCTGAATGAATGAGATCAAAAGGACGCTCAGACATAGAATCACTATGAGGATATGGTAGCTGAATCTGTTTACCAAGCCTACAACCCATACAATCCAAAGAAGTATTTCCGGAGATAGACCCCAGAACACCACGATGAACAAGAGACGAGAGACGAGAACCACATAAGTGGCCTAGACGGTGATGCCACTGCTGAAAAGAGCTGGTGGCTGCGACAACAGGGGACGAGAGACTGGTGGCGGTGGCAGCGGAAGGAAGACGAAGCCAGTCAAGCTCCCATAGCCCATCATGGCGTCGGGGGCCAGCACCAAGCAAAGCGCCAGTGCAACGATCCTGAACAGAACATGAATCAAAATCTAGTGACCCTACAACGAGAATCAACAATCTGACTACCAGAGAAGAGCTGCATGGTGAGTCGAGGAATATGAGCAACAGAAGGAACATGAAATGCGGAACTGCTAAGAGTGCCTCGACTAGCAACGGGGATAGGAGTACCATCAGCAGTACAAATAGAGACAGGAGACTCGACAGGTATAACGGAGCTCAAAGCGGAAGAATCATATGTCATATGAAAGATGCTCCGGTATCAAGAATCCAAGGGGATGTACCTGAATGAGAAGAGGGTGGTCTCTCAATGCCAGAAAACTCAGCCGCAGAACCAGCAGTACCTGTCAGTGAAGAGTCCTAAGTAGCAAGCAGGCATCGGAGTTGCGTAATCTCATGTGTGGTCAAAGATGCAGCTGAAGGAGTCGACGGAGAGGGGTCACAAGTGCGTGCACAAGCCACGCGAGGAGTCGACGTAGAGCGACGAGTCGGCGTAGACGGAGACGATGTAGAGCGGTCACAATCGCGGGCAGAAGCCGCGAGAGTCGACGTAGAACCGTGTGTAGATGCCGCAAGAGTCGACGTAGAGCGACGAGTCGGCGTAGACGGAGTCGATGTAGAACGGCCACAACCGTGGGCAGAAGCCGCGAGAGTCGACGTAGAGCGATGAGTCGATATAGACGAAATCGACGTAGAGCGGCCACAGCTGCGGATAGAAGCCGCGAGAGTCGACGTAGAGCGGCGTACGGACATCGTCCGAGGAGACGGCGAAACAGGCAGCAAATGCCGCGGAGGAGCACCGAGCAGAGATGGAAGCTCGGAAAAGCTATGAATGGGATTAGACATTTTCTCTCCTTTTTTTTTTGAACTTAACCGATCAGGTCAACGTGAAGAGGTGCGAGCCAGAGATCGGTTGCCCGAGATCAAAAAGCTGGAACCAGCAGAGGTTCCCGAGAGTAGACAGATCAGTGGCGGCCGGAGCTGGAGACGGGTGACGACGGGCGGCGGCCGGAGACGGATGACGACGGACGGTGGCCGGAGACAGCAGCAGCACAAGGACAGGCGAGGGAGAGTGGAGGATCGGTGGCGGCCGGAGAGCAGACCGGCGACGGGCCGAGGGTGGCGAGTCTTGGCCGGGAACGGGCTGCAGGCGGCGAGACTTGGCCGGGAACGTGCTGCAGCGGCGAGACTTGGCCGGGAGCAGGCTGCAGGCGGATGAGGGCTCAGGCAAAAGAAGCTCGAACGTAGATGCTCTATGCGGGACTTCAGCAGACCAAAATTGCACGGGCCAGAGACCTGGACGGATGCGCGAGCAGAGACCCGGACGGATTCGCGATGGAAACGCGAGCAGAGACCCGGGCGCAGGTCACGAGCGACTGGTTGCAGGGCTAGCTTGACGAGGTCTTCACCAGGATTCACCAGGCGGCCAGATCGAGGAACTGCACGGGCGGCGGCCGGGAGAGACAATAATTGTACCGAAACCTGGCAGCGGCCGGAGAGCAGACCGGCGACGGGCGGCGGCCGGGACCAACGAGCGCGAGCGGCGGCCGGGGACGGACGATCTGCCGGCGGCCAGAGAGCTTGGGGCGGAGGCACGCAAGCAGACACGAGCCTGCAGGCACGAGCTCGGGCGGATGTGCACAAAGCAGCAGGGTGGGCTAAGCGTCTCCTGCAGGCACCTTCAGGCTTCACCACACGAGCCTTCACGATAGGTGACGAGGACGGCTACAGGAAGGTGTACGAGGCGCGGCCAGACCGAGATCTGTACGAGGAGACGAGACAAAAAATCCGTACGGAACCCTAGACATCTGATACCATGTTAGGAGTAGAGGA
The DNA here is from genome assembly GCA_028641055.1 of Alopecurus myosuroides. Lineage (NCBI taxonomy): Eukaryota > Viridiplantae > Streptophyta > Magnoliopsida > Poales > Poaceae > Alopecurus > Alopecurus myosuroides. The sequence goes on from CM054058.1 coordinate 554,089,578, forward strand.
ATATGCAATTTGTATTCCACGGGGCCAAAGGCCACAATATATATTACATGTACAGGGCAAATATGCAGGAAACCCCCTATGTGATAGGGAAACTATAAATATACACATGATCTCTCTAACAGTTTTAAGACAGTTCTCATGGGTATTAAATTATTCTACAGAAATATGAGAGATATGTTGTTTCCCAAAAACGAGCAGAAGGAAAGAAGGCCCTAAAAAATTACCTTCTCTATGGAAAGTTATCACCTCTTATACAGGTGAAATTTCTATTTTGAGTTATCATTTGAACTTCCTTGTCCTTCCTCACCCGGGATAACTAAGGCGCTGCAAGGATAAGAGTTCGAAACAATACCTGCCATCCATTTGTCATTGATATGGTATCTCAAGTTTTTGATGCACCTGTGTTACGCTCCAGCAGGGGAGTATGGGCAGCTTTGCTAATTCGCATGATATTCCACAATTTCAAACCTTCGGAAAATGACCTCAGGATCACAGTTCAGCAAAGTCTGGACAAGGAGTGCACCATCAAAGAAAGAGTATAATTCCATCTTAGCATAATTGATGCATATTTTGCTCTTCGTGCGATGCTACCTTGGAAATATCATTGTGGTCATTTGGCATTTCCAAACTGTTATGTGTAGTTTGTATATCAGTCTAGTGGTCCCATAGGATTTCTTTCTCTGCATATCTTACATAGTTACATATGAGGGTATGATTTATTTACTTGAAACGATGAGAGAATTTACTGGCAAACAACTCCTACAACTCAACTACATGGGTCCTGATTATACACTATTACATTATGTGATTTCCTGTTTAATATAGTGCTTTGTTGAACTTTCATGGGTTGTTGCATTGATTTGTGCTGTGGACAGTACAGATCACTTCAAATAGTCTCCATATCATAATAATCTTATTATTCGTAGACAAGAGGGACAAGGCGAAGTTTTTCAACTTTTTCTGCGAGACACGTTATGTTAATCCTGAAAACATTTTCGAAACCATGCTTGGTGAGGACCGTGGTTTTACTTGGTCAAATATGTCATGGGAGGGTTTTCGCTTTAAAGATTCATCGTCTGGATTTAGACGGACAGGTGAATCAGGAAGACAGAGAGTTGAAAGCGACAGTGAAGGCGAAAGTGATGATGACGACATAGGTGAAACAACCGGCATCGGCTCACATACGCAGAAGGTCACCCTCGGATTACCACCATGTGGTCCACTGACCCTAGATGATGTCAAAACAGCGTGAGTTTTCCCCTCTATCATGGCTCCTCAGATTGTTTTTTGTCTTGCCACTGTTACAAGTTTTGTAAATTGTGCGTGAGTAGCGGCCCTTTGGTGTTACCTGAATTACTCGTTGTATTGGTGCAGGTTCCGTGCATCTGCTCTGAGGTGGCACCCTGACAAGCACCTGGGCAGTTCTGTAACACCTGGGGTGTTACCCTGAGTAGAAAGTTGTTTGTTTTCTTTTTGCATTGCATCACATGTATCATATGCATTGCATCATGTTTTCAAAACAACTGAAAAACTCAAACCAAATTAAACTCTCAAACATTGTTCAAAATTTTCCAATTTAAAAATTGCAAACTAAAACAACTCAACTTGTTTTTCAATAGTTTGAAGTTGTTTTAATCAACTTGCTTGTTAATAAAATTTTCCCTTTTGTTAAAACCCTAATGGCAAATTCAAATTCAAATCAAATCCATGCTTGGTTTGTTTCACATGTGGGTTTAAAAAAATCAATTCTTGCAAACAAATTAAATTCAATGAGCTTCCATAATTGTTTGAGTTAATGGAATAAAATTTGTTTAAAAACCAAATCTTTATGAATCCTATTTAAAATTCAACTAGCCACTTTAAACCTTTTGGCCAATTCACATTTTTTGGGAAATAATGTTAATATAACCTTGGAACCTTGTTGTTTTGGAAATTCCATAAAATTACAAATTTGCAAACACCCACCATCCCCATCCTTTTCCTTTTTCTCTCTCTCTTTATCTCTTACAAAAAATAAATAAATAAAAGGAAGAGGTCAGCTGAGGGAGAAAGCCCAACCCCCAGCCCTTTTCCCCCTCAGCCCACAGCATCCAGCCCACGCACCTCATCTCCTACCTCTGTCCGTAGAGAGGAGAAGACGAACCCGTCACTGTCACCCCACCGATCCCCCCATGTGCCCTGCCCCTTATCTACCCCTCCTTCCAAACCCTAGGCTGCCCCCTCCTCCCTCTTCCTCCCTAGCGCCGCCGCCACCCACTTCCCCTCGCTCCACCTCCTCTTCCCTCTCGCTGCAAATCTCTGAACTTTCTGAACTTTGCCACCATGGCTGATTGTTGGAGCTTCCAAGGTGGCCGCTGGGGTCGTGGTTCCCTCCTCCAAGGGCCGGGAATGGAACCCCGAGGGCCCGGCCTCCCTCCTCGTCGCCTCGCCCGGGCCGGAGACGCCCTGGGGACCCCCCCCGCGCCTCCATCGCCGCCGACCTTGCAGCTCGCCAACTGCCGCTCGCCCACGACCTCCTCCCTTCCCCTTCATCGCCCACCACCGAGGTGAGGCCCCCTCTCGCCCTAGGGCTTCTTCCCCCTCCCCCCTTGCTCTGTGACCCACCATCGCGTGGAGGACTTCCGCCATCGAGCGCTGCTGCAGGTCGTAGCAGTCGTCGTCTGTCCGCCATCTTTGTCCTCGACAAGATTCAGAAAACTGCACTTGGTTCAGTTAGCCGCCCGAAAGCCACCTCAAAAATCATTCTCCTCTGTACCCTCAACAAATACAGCAGTAGCGCACTGGCTAGCATCCCTTGCGCGCAATACCCAGGTCCTGGGTTCGATCCCCCCAAACCACACCTTTTTTCTCTGTTTTTTCTTTTTCTGCCCGAATTTCAGAAACAGAGATCTGAGGCATTACTTCTAAAATCCATATAAAATTGAATATTACTCCAATTTGAATGATTCAAAATCCTGTGGATTCATAATCTTGAGACCTTTCTATTAATGTCAAGTTTGCAATATGTTTCTGTAACAATTTTGGCACTAAACAATTAATTACTGAAAATGCAATAAAAAGTGGAAACTTTGGAATTTCATAACTTTAGTTCTGCTCATCCAGTTTAAGCAAACTTGGGCTCTAAAAATTTGTCTTAACAAACTCTACATATTGGTATTTTATTTGGGCACAATTGAATTAATTTTGAGCATGTTTCCCTCTGTTTACTAAAATGGGCAGAATAAGAATGATTATAAAAACTTGCATAATAAATTCATTAATAACCCAAAAATTATGTTTAATAGCTCTAAATGTTCAGTGAAACATTTGCTACATGTTTTCAACCTTTTCAATGCAATTTGTTTATTGTTTTTCCTAATTAAAAATGGTTCAATAATTCAATGCTTTAATTAAACCCTTTTAAATTGCAAAATTCATAACTTGGGCAATTCAAATCCAATTCCAACATGTAAAATATGTTTTCCATGCAAAATTGAATAAGCTTTGCAAATATCAACTTTGTTTTCTATTTTGAATAATTTAAATTGCTGAAAACAACTGTTTCTTATTTAATGCAATTAAAATTGCCAAATTAATAACTTGCTCATTTTAAATCCAAATTCAACAAATGAAATATGTTTTCCATCTAAAATTTTGTGTTCTTTCCAAATATAAATTTGGTTATCTGTTTTGAACAATTAAAATGGATGAAAACAACAAATGCTTGTGTAACACCTTTAAGAAACCCAAAATTTCATATCTTAATAAATAAAATTCCAAACTTGGTAAGCCTTATTTTAAATTGCTCCTATTGTTGTTTTGTTTCTGTTTTCCTCATCCATGCATCATGCTAATCCACTTTCACCTATTGGTTAGTTGTAAAACAATTGTTTCAACCTTAATTCATGGGCTTTTCCATATGCAATCCAAATTGCATATGGGCCCATTTAAACATGTTATCTTGTCAGCTAGTTTATCTTGATGCATCTTTAAACTTGTCATGCATCCATATCTTGATCATGCTGGATCTTTTGCCGTAGTAGTAATTGTTGCATCTGGTGTTTGTTCGAGGTTCGTTGCTTCTTCGCGGATAGGACGTTGAAATGATGTGAGCAACGACAAGTTCTGTGGATGTACCTCTACTTGCTGGATCTTAGGCAAGTATACTCACTTGCTGCCAAATGGCTGCCTTTCATCACTTGTTACCGATTCTTTCCGTTGTTCTTATTCTAGCCTGTTGATTCGATGCTTGTGTCTCGATCCTATCGTAGGTTTACCTTGCAGCCATGATACAGCCTTTCCTTCCACTTCCTATTAACTGTTGCTTGTTTACCTTGTTGGCCCTCGTGTCGTAGTTGCATGCTTAGATTTGTTTGTGCTCGAGTCTTGTTATCCTTTGTCGTATCACCTGTTTAGTTGATAGTTGGGTTTCAATTCAATCAACAACATGTTCATGTCTGGGGTAATAATAATTTGATGATAAGGCACCGGCAGGAGGCCCGGGTTAGGGTTTTGGATCCGGCTAGTGTCGAAACTAGGAAAAGAGTCTTGTCTACCGATCCATGATGAGCGTGCTCACCGCATCCGGGTGGTAGTATGGGACCCCCCCTCGACTTAGACCTGATCTGCAGCTTGTCCGAAGAGCCACACTTAGTTCGGGTGTTCCATTTGCTCCTTTGCATAATGGGTTGGCCCCCCTTGGTTACTGGTGACGATGATGATGATGATGCATATAGGGCGAGGCCTGTATTGCCGGGGTGTTGTGTCCTGCGGGAGTTTTGCACACCTGCGCTGAGTATTCGGCTGCGTGGCTGGGACCTTATAGCTCCGTGGCTCCTAGGATGGGTTGTAGAGATGGTTTGGGTTGTGTCGAGCCAACCTGAGTTTTAGTTGGTGGCTCGAGTGTGTACGGGTACTGGAGCACACCCTGCAGGGATGAATCTTCTCGAGAAGCCATGTTGTCCGCGGTTATGTGACGACTTGGTGAAAGTACTGGCTAACAAGTACTCAGACAACTTACATCTAATGATAATAACTTGACTAGTAATAGTCTTATTGACACAATAAGTTGAACATCATTAATCCAACAGTGTGAGTTATTCTTGGGTTGCTTCCTTAGTAGGGGGTAACAGTGGATTTGTTTATTTGAGGTTAGTTGTAGTTGGTTACGATACACTATCTTATCTTCTTTCTGTTAGCCGGAAGTTGTAGCGTGTATCTGTAGTTGGTTAGTGCAGCCCGCTGCCGCTTATTTGCAATAATCCCTTCCTTTCCGTTGATCCCAAAGTATTTGTATCTTGTGATGACTGGTTACGCCGGTATCTTGTGAGTATGGTTTATCCACTTGCCAGTACTTAAGCGTACTGACCCACGAATTCTTTTTCGTGGCTGCATATTCAACATTGCAGTCAACAGGTTTGAAGTCTGACGACGTTAGCTTGGGAATCCCTCCGGCTTGGCCTCGGCAGGGATTGGACGCTCTCGGTTATCTTCATGACTCTTAGTCCAATTTGTATCTTGTCCGTAGTCGGACACTATGTTGTTTCTTCCGCTGTTATTTGGATCTTTGTATTGTATCAGTTGTATCCTTGGCTCGTTTGAGTCTTCTTGTATATATCTTTTCTGTTGTTGTTGTGGATTATTCGTGAACTGTTGTAATGTTATCACAAGTGGCAACCTGGAATCGGTTATTATGTGGATTTTGGCGGGAATGCTGAAATCTGCATAGTGCCCGATCTCGGGGCGTCACAAGTTCACAGGTAAGAAGTTCAATTCTTTTGTGACTAAAGATAGGCATACCCCTGTCAGCCTATCTTAGATCGATTTGCGAAGACGCGGATGCTCACCGACGGTTTTCTCTTTACACATGTGTGCAGGCCGTTGCCGAGGAGAAGTTTAAGGTCTGCGTCAACGCATACAACTCTCTCTGCACAATGCTGAAGGCCGCTTGATCCTGATGTTTGTTCCATGGGATGGTGTTATGCACCTTGCCAGCTGGACGCTGACCTGGAGCGCATGAAATTCACGCGAGTCATTTAGTCTCCGGGCATAATGATGAACTGAAATCTCAGGAGGAACTGGGAGGAGATCCGGAGCTTTTTCCGTGCATCTGTTGCTTCTTTTCTTCAATATTCATTTGATGGTAATTTTAAGCCAATATCCAATCCAGCTCAGGAGGGTGTTGTGTTGTATCATGTGCCAGTACAGTTGTTAGATGTAAACCATGATTCATTAAATTACGATTTCTAAGGAGAGGAATAAAATGAACTTGTCTGAACGGGTTATGATGAATTGGTGGGAGATCCCCGTGACCCACATAAGTTTAGTACTCCCTCCATCCCGAATTAGTTGTCATATATAAATGCATTCATATTTGACAAATCGATGACACCTAATTTGGGACGGAGGGAGTAGAATCTTACTTAATTTCTTATATTGTATGCTATATCTGTTTCTGTTTAGACAAGATACATCTGATGTGGTGTCACATCGGTGTTATGATTCATTAAATTTCAGTTTCTAAGTTGATAAGTAGATTGAACTTGTCTGAACAAAATTATGCTGAATTGATGAGTATTCCTGTGACCCACACAAATTGAGTGAAATCTTGCTTAATTTTGAGTACAATCTGGTTTCTGCTTAGATGAGATGTGATTGACAGAGACAAAGATGTTATGAATTACTAGGCAGAATCGAAGCAAAGCTGGCCTGTTGGCATCATGGCATTTACACCAATCTGACTGACAAAATCGATTCAGTTTTTGGTGAACGGAAGCAGAACAATCGATTCAAGAGCAGAGGACGTTGAGTCTAGAAGCACATGATGGTGACGGCAGCGGTGGCGGAGAAGGCAACATACGACAATCAAGAAACAACAAAATGTATGTAAAAATAACATTGTATGCTTCTTCACCAATTAGCCATTTTGTTTTAGACTCAGTGTCTGAAGAGATTCAAAATTCAATATCCAGGACAGGATAGAATGGACGATGGAATTTAGCGCTAGCTAACTTGAGCCCACTCTGAATTTCAGCAACAGACAATGTGAAGCATTACAGTGTTATGCTCAGTTGCAGTTAACAAATACTAGAAGCACAGCTGACAATGTGAAGGCTGAAGAGACAAAAATTCAGAAAACTAACAAGGCTAAGTACAAAAGCTAACTACAGATATAAGCAGCAATTCTTCGGCCCTGTACGCTTCCCTTGTGTTTCAAAAAACAACCATGATCTGAGTTCAGAAAACAGCAAGCTCGGTTACCAATCCTAGAGACACAAATCTACTGAAAAAAGACGTGTCTGAAAAGACTTAGAATTCAGTATTTTGAAAATGGGATGCCCGTTCTGAATTTCAGTGCTATGCTCCATTGCAGACTTTGCAGTTAACAGTACTAGAAGCCTGAAGAGACGACAATTCAGTATGCGACAGACATAAGCAGCCATTCTTCTGAGGAAAACTAACTGTAGATATAAGCAGAAATTCTTCGGCGTTGTATGCTTCAGAGGAATTTAGCTAGAGCCTTTGCTGAAAAGACTTAGAATTCAGTATTCGGAGACTGGCAAAACAGAATGCACGATGGGATTTCAGTGCAATGCTACATTGCAGACTTTGCAGTCAACAAATACTAGAAGCCTTTTTTGAGGGAATACTAGAAGCCTGAATAGACTAAAATTCAGTATTCAGAAAACTGGCGGCAAAAACTAACTACAGGTATGAGCAGCAATTCTTCTGAGGAAAACTAACTACAGATATGAGCACCAATTCTTCGGCCCTGTATGCTTCAGAGGAACACCACATTTGCTGAATCCTCAACGCTTCAGATCGCTAACTAATTGTCATCCGCGGTGACATTCCTCGCCCACTCCGAGCGAGAGGCCGGGCAGCCTCTGACCACACAAGAGAGGAACCTATCCAGGGCGATGCCGCTCCGGCGAGCCTTGACGCCCGCTGTAGCTTCGGCCTCCTCCCGGATGAAATGCGGCGGGCGAGGCTGCTTCCTGCCTCGAGAAGGTGGGCGCTTGGAGGGGGAGGAGGAGCTCGCCGTGTCATCATCCGAAGCTGGGGAAATTCACATTGAGATCAGATGAATGAAAAGCGAATTTTATCCAAGAACAGTGCTCTCGGCACCTCAGATCATTCATGAACGTACCCTCCCGTGTCGCTGACGCCGACGCCGAAGGCAATGCTTGGGGAGGCGGGTCAAGTGCGGGCGCCGCGGCGGCGACGAGGCGCTTCTTCGGGATGTTCTTCTTCCTGCTCCGCGAAGGCATGGGGCGGTATGAGTCCCGCGGCGAGGCGTGCGCGATCGCCCACCTGGCGCCGGGCGCTGCAAGCCAGATTACTGCTCAGTTCAGACGAACCGAGACCGTGATCAAGAACTGGATACTGAGAGTTGGTGATCTTACCGGAGCCAGACTGTCTCAGATTCCTGTGGTCTCCCGGCGCGGCGCCCTGGTCGCCGTTCGCCATTGCTGAGGCGTAATCGTGCGATACCGTCGCCGGCGACACGCCAAGAACGGGAGCCTCGGAGCCCGCCGGCGCAGCATCTCCTGCGGCGGTGAACCTCATCAGGACGGCCAGCTCCCTGCCCCGTGCCCGTGCGCGGAGAGAGATGTGCGGAGGCGGCGTCCCGAATGCAGCCGCTGATCGGAAGAGCTCTAACAAAGCCACGCGAAGACGAATCAAGATTCAAGAACAGAGGAGCCGGCCTCTCGTGCCCAGGACCCCGAAACGCATGCCAATGGCTCGAAATCTTACCGATTGGAGTCGCGATCGCGGCAGGGTTCTGGAACGCCTCGCCGCCCACTTGATCGATTCTTCCCGACGCCACCGCGACCTCGTCCGACTCCGGCGAAGGCTCCTGCGCCAGCGGACCAAGAAGGGCGTCAAGAACAGAGCATTTCGTTCGTTCGGGTTGCTCGCGGGGCAGTGAACCGCCTTCAATTACCTCAAGATCCTGTTTCTTGGCGCTCTCCGACGCCGGGCCGCGCACGGAGCCGTCCACCATTAAGACGCCCTCCTTGGCCACCTCGGTGGCAAGAATCGCCGCCGTGGCCGGAGCAATAGCCTTGCCGCCCTGCTCCGCGTTCCCCTCGGACAGAGCAGCAACCGCGCGTTCGTCTTGCTCCATGGGGACTTTGCGATCGAGTTCTTGGCGTGCTTCTTGGAAGAAGAGGAGCGAGGCAAGAACCGAGGTGGGCTTTGGAAGAGGGGGGGATAGTTTGAAAGAAGCGGGACGGGGCGGGCGGTTATGACGGCGAGAGGAGTTCGTCAGACGGTTACCGCTCCGGTGTTCAGGCCCCACGAGGGATAACTTAGCTAGGCCCCACCAGGTACTCCCTCCACTTGTCTAGGTATGAAATGTACATGGATACTAAAATGTGTCTAGATACATTCATATTTAGATAATTAGAAGTTATCTATTGTTGAGTAATTAACAACATGTGGGAGGACCACGCACGAGCTACTTTTGTGGTGCGAACCAGAAAATGGCTGAAATTTTGAAAATTGGTATTCCATGACTTGTTAATTCCGGCCTAGCTAATTGTTCCTTGTACCTCTTTTTCACGTCAGAAACACACTCTCAACGTTTCTTGTCCTCCCCACTTTTCACTCCGGACCATCCTGTTTCACTGTCACTGAACTTCCGTGACTCGGCCACTCTCGGCCCTCACAGCCTCTACACGAGGCGGCGCGAGCGGGCAGTATCAGGAGCAAGCGGTTTAAGCTTTAGCGTCCAAACTGACCGAAAATGTAAATTCATAGAAAAATGTAAATCAGTATAGTGATATTTTCGTTGTAATTATCGAGAAAACAGGGGACAACATGATATACTGTTTAAGTGGATCTCTAGTGTAGTGCGGGTTGTTTTTCGGTAAAATGAGGGGCTAAAATAAAAATTTACATTGTGATGATTCTAGGACGGCCGCGCGCCCAGATGAACTTCCGCGATGTCTGGACGCGCGCACAGCCACATGAGCTCGTCTTCACCGGTCGTTCGCCTCGGCCTCGGTGCACGCTCCTCCTGCAGCCTACATCCCGGCCCAGCGAAACTGGCTGACCTACCTTGGAAGTTGGACGGCGCCCCTACGCACGAAGGTTTCCCTTCCTACGTCGTCCAGACCTTACGCTGGATTAAATCTCTTCCATCGTGCCTCTTTTTTCCCTTGCCACAAGTCGGGGAACCGCGGCGAGGCGCGCGTGGAAGCAGCGAGGTGGCCATCGCCGTTGACAAGGCAGGTGGAGGATCCCAAAGGTCATTAGGTAGTTTTTCGCTAAGACGGCTCGGGGTGAGGACAAGCTAGCCCGGTGTGCAGCGTGCATCCAGAGCAACATGGTAATATACTCCATGGTGGCCGTGTTGGAATTATATTGGGCCAGTCCAAAATTCTTTATATTGGGCTCAGCCCGAAAGCCCAACTGAGACCAACTAAATTCTGAAATTGTCAAGACATATTCATGAATAATACAAGTGAAGAGTAGGAGTATAATTTAGTCCCATATTGCTAGTTTGGAGATGATGACACCACCTTATAAGGTGAGCCATTCTAAGTTATGTATGAGTTGGTGAGACAAGAGCAGAGGAGTGCCACACGTGCGCTCCTCCTTCGTCGCCCGCCTCGCCTCGTCACGACGCGTCGCGCCGCGGGTTGCGGGAATGAGCCGACCCGAGAGCATTTATTTTACCGACTGGGAAAAATTAATGATTTATTAGTTTGGTAATTAACGGACGCATTAATGCTCAAACAATTTCCACTTTTGTTGGAGTTACTCCCACGTCTCTTCCAGCCCGTAGTATAAATATGCGCATACGGTAAATCCTAGCCGCCACTTCGTCTTATGGTTTCGCACCGTTCCAAAGCACTGTTCTGCCAATCAAACCTTCTCCATCCCTCCTTCCGGCGTGCACCGCGAGAAGGGACAACATGTCTCCGTAACCCCGCCTCTTGTGATCCTATACGGGAGAGGGGAGATCAGGTTTTTGGGGACCGCTCTCGCGCGACTGCTGACGGCGACTACTTCCCCAACGACGATTACTTCCCCGACCTCGGCAACCTCTTCATCGACGACATGGGCGACAACATGGACAACACCGCAGCCGGTGCCACTATCGCTGCACCGTACGTATCTCTCTTTCATCCGTATGAGATGTTACTACAGCCAAGCTTCCATCTTCATGGAACACCTTTGCTACTTCTCTGAAACACAAGAGAAGGCGAGAGCAAATCATACACGTGCTTGGAAGAGAAGGCGAGAGCAAAGAATACACGTGCTTGGGTTGCCGAGCTAGGTTCTGCCGTTCATGTGGTTCAGAAGAAACACTATCCGCCCAACAAGTCTAAATATAACAAAAATAAATCCAAGGGTAAAGGCAAACCCGATGGAAAGTTTAATCCGTCGCACTCTACCAACTTCAAGAAGAGGAAGGGGTCATGTCACGTTTGCGATGAACTGACTCATTGGGCTCCAAGATGCCCTAAACGATATGAGCTGCAGCAGGAGGAGAATAGCGGCAATACCTCTAATATTGTCATGGCTGACACTGAGATGAAGGAAACTGAGTACGGTATAATTCCTACTATTCTTTTAGTTTGTCATTCACCTGAATGGTTAGTTGACACATGTGCCAATATACATGTTTGTGTTGATGCTTCCATGTTCTCTTCTAGTTAGGTCACAGGGACTTTACTCGTGTTGATGGGGAACGTGTCACATGCTACTGTTCGTGGTGTTGGTACGGTCGATCTGAAGTTTACTTCAGTGAAGGTCGTGCGACTGAAGAACGTTCATCATGTGCCCTCCATCAATAAGAATCTTGTCAACGGCTCACGTCTATGTCGAGATGGTTTTAAGTTGGTTTTCGAGTCTAATAAAGTTGTAATCTAAAATTATGGACAATTTATTGGTAAATCTTCTGAGTGCGCAAGCTTGTTCCGCTTATCCTTGTCAGATATTTGTACCAAAGTTATTAATCGTGTTTTCCACGATAATGATTCCAATGTTTGACATTCACGACGTTGTCATATTAATTTTGTATGCATGACGCGATTAGCAAATATGAGTTTAATTCCGAAATTTAGTACTATCAAAGGTTCCAAATGTCAAGTGTGTGTTCAAGCTAAGCAACCTCGCAAGTCCCATAAGACCGCGGAGGCGAGAGACTTGGCACCACTGGAGCTTATACATTCTGATCTTTGTGAGATGAATGGCGTATTGACAAAAGGTAGAAAGAAATATATCCTGACACTTATTGATGACCCCACCAGATATTGTTATGTGTATCTTCTGAAATCTAAAGATGAAGTTTTAACTTATTTCAAGAACTATAACGCCGAAGCTGAGAACCAACTTGATCGTAAAATTAAACGGCTTAGGTATGATCCTGGTGTAGAGTATTTTTCCAACGAGTTTAATTCATTTTGTGCGGAACATACTATTATTCATGAGAGGACGCCTCCCTACTCACTTTAGTCAAATGGTGTGGCTGAAAGAAAGAACCGAACTCTGTATGATTTGGTTAACGCCATGTTAGATACTTCGGGTCTCTCCAAGACATGATATGGGGAGGCGCTAATGACTGCATGTCATGTCCTAAACCGAGTTCCCACAAAGAATAAAACCATTACTCCATTTGAGGAATGGGAAAGGAAAAGTTTGAAACTCTCCGACCTACGTACTTGTGGTTGTTTGGCGAAATTCAATATACCAATTCCCAAGAAGCGCAATCTTGGACCAAAAAACGTAGATTGTGTTTTTCTGGGCTATGCATTTAATAGCATTGGCTGTAGATTTTTGACAGTAAAATCTGAGGTATCCGACATGCATGTTGGTACGATTATGGAGTCGAATGATGCGACTTTCTTTGAGAACATATTTCCTATGGAGGATATGTCTAACTCATCAAATCAGGAGAAACCTGTTTCATCTAGTCAGGAATTAGCTGAGATTCCTGAACCCACCATTTCGATAGAACACGTTGAGAATCCCGAGGAGGATGACAATGAAGTTCCTATAAGGAGCAATAGATAGAGGATTGCAAAGTCCTTTGGTAATGGTTTCATTGTGTATCTCGTGGATGACACACCTAGGACCATTTTAGAAGCCTATGATCTCTTGATGTTGACTACTGGAAGGATATTGTCCATTGCGAGATTGATTCCATCTTGGCTAACAAAACCTGGGAAATCACCGATCGTCGTTATGGGTGCAAACCTTTAGAATGTAAGTGGTTGTTCAAGAAAAATCTTAGGCCTGATGGTACAATTAAGAAGTACAAGGCAAAGCTTGTGGCCAAGGGTTATACCCAGAAAGAAGGTGAAAACTTTTTTGATACTTACTCGCCTGTGGCTAGACTGACCACTATTCGTGTGCTACTTTTACTGGCTGCCTCCCACGGTCTTCTCGTTCATCAAATAGATGTTAAGACGACTTTCCTTAATGGAGAGTTAGACGGAGAAATTTACATGGAGCAGCCGGATGGTTTCATAGTGCCCCGTCAGGAAGGCAAGGTGTGCAAGTTATTGAAGTCATTATACGGGCTCAAGCAAGCACCTAAGCAATGTCATAAGAAGTTCGAAAGGACTTTGACTGCTGAAGGCTTTGTTGTAAACGAAGCTGACAAGTGTGTGTACTATCGCCATGGTGGGGGCGAGGGAGTTATTCTATGTCGGTATGTCGACGACATGTTGATCTTTGGGACCAATCTTGATTTAATCAAGGAAGTTAAGGATTTCTTATCTCGTTGTTTTGAGATGAAGGATGTAGGAATACCCGATGTTATCTTGAACATCAATCTGTTGAGAGAAGATAATGGTTGGATCACACTGCTTCAGTCTTATTATGTGGAAAAGGTCTTGAGTCGCTTTGGGTATAGTGACTACAAGCCTTCTTCAACTTCATATGATTCTAGTGTGTTGCTTCGAAACAATAGACGGATTGCTAGAGATCATCTGAGGCATTCTCAGATTATAGGCTCGCTTATGTATTTGGCTAGTGCCACGAGGCCTGATATTTCTTTTGCTGTGAGCAAATTGAGCCGGTTTGTTTCCAATCCAGGAGATGATCATTGGCGTGTGCTTGAGAGAGTTATGCACTATTTAAAAGGCACTGCGAGCTATGAAATTCACTATATTGGAAACCCGAGGGTTCTGGAAGGATATAGTGATTCTAATTGGATATATGATGCTGATGAGCTTAAGGCCACTAGTGGTTATATATTTACACTTGGGTGGTGGAGCTGTGATGGTGCAGGTCTTGCACTCGTTGGAAACCACAAGAGGAAGGTATGATGAGCACATCAGCAAGTTTCCCTCAGAAAAGAAACCAAGGTTGAATCGATCAGTAGGAGGAAGGAGCAACTTCAGAAGGTTGATGCAGTTGATGTGGTAGGGCGCACTACCGGTTCAGCAGCAACATGGAACCTACACAACACAATCAATTCACTTTGCTCCAACGAAGCAGTGCGGTTGTCAATCTCACCGGTTTGCTGATAACAAAGAGGTTAAATGTATGGTTTGGAAAACAGTAGGAGAACAACGTGAAAACAGTAGTAGCAGTGTGAAAACAGTGCGAAAACAGTAATTGCAGTTGTTATATTATCAGTATGAGAAAATGGACCGGGGTCCACAGTTCACTAGTGTTGTCTCTCCATAAAAGATAGATAACATGTGTGGTGAACAAATTACAGCTGGGCAATTGATAGATATTCAAACATGCATGACATGATGATTACTATGTGATTCACGCGGAAATTACAACAAGACTCATAGACCGTCATCCAACTGCATCTATGACTAATAATCCACCCTCAGAATATCATCCGAACAAACCTTGGGTATTTAGTTGCAAGCAACGGATAATCGCATTAAGCAAACTGTGTAATGTAAACAATGTAAACATCGTTGTTTTCTTCCTAATGGAAACATCACGTCCTCCATCCGTCACGTTTCTGTCACTCGAGCACATATGCAAAGGAGGCATGACCCCACTATCGAGCATAAATACTGCCTCTTGGAGGCACTAGCATCTACTTGGACATATCATCTACTAACGATGGAGAGCATGCAAGATCATAAATAACATACACATGAAGATAACATGATAGATTGATAATCAAGAGACATAGCATTCAACATTCATCGGATCCCAACAAACACAACATGTAGCATTAGAATAAGATGAGCTCGATCATGTAGGGCTACTGCTATGGACCCGTAGTCCAGGCATGAACTACTCACGAATCACTCCAGAGACTGGCATGGTGATGATTTCCCCTCCCGCCAGGGTGCCGGGGAGAACTCGAGAACCCTCCCGATCTCATGTTGACAATGATGGCGGCTGATGACCCACAAGTATAGGGGATCGGAACAGTCTTCGAGGGAAGTAAAACCCAAATTAATTGATTTGACACAAGGGGAGACAAAGAATATTTATTAGCCTTAACAACTGAGTTGTCAATTCAGTTGCACCTAACAGTAGACTTGCTCGCAACAATTTATCAGTGGTAACAGTTTTATAGCAGCAGTAGTAGTAAAATAACAGCAGGAGTAAAATAGTACATCAGTAGAAATCGTGGAAAATAGCAGGATGGGAGTACCGTAGACATAGAGGGAATGGATGAACGGGCGTTGCATGGATAACATAGGTCATGTAATAATAATAACGTGGGAATTGCAAATAATAAAGCATCCAACTTCTAGGTTAACCGTAGGCATGTGTTCCAATATGGTCGTACGTTCTCGCAATGAGAAACTTGCGCAACATCTTTTGTCCTACCAGCCCGTGGCAGCGGGGCCTCTAGGAAAACTACTGGTAATTAAGGTGCTCCTTTTAATAAAACACCGGAGAAAAGCATTAAGACTCCATGAACGCATGTGATCCTCACATCAAAGCCATCCCCTCCGGTTGTCCCAATTTCTGTCACTTTGGGGCCTCAGTTTCCGGACAACAATATGTGTAAACAACTTGCAGGTATGATCAAGAAACATAATTATACTAATGAAAGAATCACATGTTCAGATCTGAAATCATGGCACTCGGGCCCTAGTGACAAGAATTAAGCATAACAAGTTGCAACAACGGTAGCAAACACTAACAATGGATACTAGGCACTATGCCCTGACAATCTGGCATTATTACATGATCGATCTCATCCAATCCCTTACATCCCTCTCAGCCTACAGTGGGGTTTACTCACACATGGAAATGGGAATCATGGATGGTTGATGGAGAAGGAGTGGAGGTGTCGATGGCGATGATCTCCTTCGAATCCTCGTCGCGGCAGGGTGCCAGAACAGGAACTTCTAATCCCCGAATTGAGTTTCGGGGTGGCGGTCGCGCACTATTGTGTTTCTATAAAATATGACGAACCCCCTCGCGTTTTAGGTTTATGAGGCATAAGTAGTCGAAAGGGGAGCCCGAGGGGGCGCCTGGGGGTCCCACACCACCAGGCGGTGCGGCCTAGGGGGTGCCCAGGGGTGGTTTGACCCCCTCCTGGCCCCTCTCCGGGTATCCTTTGGGCCCCGGGGTCTTATGGTGATATAAGCTCAGTGGGGTCTTTTCTGGGCATTTTTCTGAAAGTTGACTTTTCTGCATAAAAACAAGAAACCTAACTAATTCTGGTGAAAACATCGTTAGTCCGTGTTAGTGGTATCCAAAACTCACAAGTTTAGAGGCAAACCATAAGAAAAGTGTTCCGAAAAGGAGATACGTTTTGGACGTATTAACTCCCCCCAAGCTTAGCTTATTGCTTGTCCTCAAGCAATTCAGTGACAACTGAGTGTGATAATTAGACTTTTACGAACACATTTGTTTCATATGATGTAAATATACTCACTATAGGATCAGGTGCTTAGGCAATTCATAATAAGATGTATGCAAGACAAAAGTCACCTAGTGGTTTGCAAACTATGAAGAGATACCAACAAACTAATAATAGACAACATGAATTATATCAATCTGCAGGATTGCAATGCTCATAATAGGGTATGATAAAGTGTACTCGCTTGCCCTTAATAATGGAGCTAAACATAAATGGTATGGCACATGTGAAGTTCAAATGAAGACTAGAAATAAATATGTCAAAGTTACAAGCATCAAAGTTATACCAGAATTAACCGTGTTCTGGACATGCACATTACACTAAGAATAACAGTCATGCTCTCAAGAAGGTGCATAAAGTGAGAAGGTGAAGACTCAACATAAAAGTAAAAGAAAGGCCCTTCGCAGAGGGAAGCATGGATCACTCATGTGCTAGAGCTTTTATTTTATTAAACAGAGGTATTGAAAACATTTTTTAGAGAGGTGTATGGTTATGTCAACGAATGGTAAACAGAAAATACAGTACGTCACAAGACAACTAGACTTTACAAGAGAGACTCCCATTGAAGGATGCAACTGGTGTAGAAGGTAATCTCTCTTTCTCTTTTGTTTACACAATTATGCTTTGACTGATAAATTAGGGGCAAAAATAGTGAAGAGAATTTGTTGTATTAATTTGGGGCTGGGCACCGCGCTGCCAGCTCTTCTATCAATTGGATAAGCGGATGAAGCCACTAGTACAGGGTGTGAAATCCAATCAACATGTGAGATAAAGATTCCCTATTTACGTCCTCATGAGCTAAAATAGGGCAAAAACAGGAATAATTTTTCGAAGGTTTTAAAGGTAGCACATGAGCAATTTACTTGGAGTGGCGGTTAAATACCACATATATAGGTAGGTATGGTGGAAACATTTGGCAAACTTTGGTTTTTGGGAGTTGGATGCACGAGTAGAGATTATACTCAGTACAGGTGAAGTCTAGCAATAGATGGGGGGCAACAATCAAGAGAGCAATAACTGTCATAATCATGCTTGCGACAATCAAAATTAACAGGGGCATAAAATTGATACAAATACTCTCAGGCAAAATAAATTATCGAGGCTTAATTGATTTTTTGTTTTCAGTCTTATGCATGCATGAGCATGTGCCAAGTCGATTCAAGCAAAACAATCAGAGGGAGATACCACAATGTCATACCCTTCTATGAATAAAACAATGCAATAAAACATTTATACGACATGCTATATTATATTAATAAGTTGGAACTAAACATGAGAGAGCACGAACTACTAAGCATCAATTAAATAACATACACCTTACACGAACAAACTAAGCGTGTTCACATGGACGAGTATATGTACAAAAATAAAACAAATAGAGTTCATACCAACCTCTCACCACAACTTGAGTTTTCGTAAATCATGATTACTGCTCTTCACTTGTGTGGATTGAATAATATAGAATGATAACCAAGCTCCAACGGAGACAGTGAAGTCCAGTAAACTCTGCAATAAACTTTACAAAAGCAAAGAAGAATAACAAATATTTTTTGTTTTTCGAATTTAAGACAAGAACAGAAGAAACAAGCAAATAAAAAAATGTTTTTGGATTTTTGAGTATTAAACCGAGAAAGTAAAGCAAACCAACAAAAGAAACTAAAGAAGCAAAAAAAAAACAACAGAAATATTTTTGGTCTCTTTGTGTTTTGGAAAGCAAGAATGAAATTACAAAAACAAAAGAAACGAAAGAAAACGAAAACAAACGGAAGAAACGAAAATATGGATATACAAAGGACCAACAAAAAATGATATAAAGATTTGTGTGTGATGTCGGTATACCTCCCCCCAAGCTTAGGCTTTTGGCCTATGTGGAGATCATCCCCAGGGGGACCATGAGGTGGCGCCCCCGTAGTTTGCCGAGGAGCGGCCTTCCTCCTGATATGTGCTCTAGGTTGCCCCGGCGTACTGCGTGGTGTAGTCCTCGGAAGGCGCATCTCGCCTCTCCTGCTGCCTGTAGAACCCCGTCAAGCTCAGATGCTCATCTATATCCTCCTTGGGGCGCGACCATGGTGCCCTGTCAACTTTGAACAAAACAGGCTGCGGCAAAATAACTTCCTTCTCATCTCCATCAATAAATAAAACTCTACATACTAAATGAGTAGCAGTAGAGCTAGCAGTAATAAAATGGTGGGCCTTCATGGCAGCAAGATTAAGTCTATATGGAGAAATCAATTCATCATCATGACCAACAGGAATGCCTAGAGCAGTTGCTATGCACATAACAATAATGCCCCCAAAAATGGGTCCTTTAGCAGCTAGCTGGCGGGCAGTAAGAGAACCAAGGTTATACTTCTTGCTATAGTTAAGTGCAACATCAATGAAAGCAAGGTGATAGCTAGAATCGTTGCTAGTGTTCTCCCTACCAAGGATACTAGTAGCAAGAAAATAAGTGAAACATCTGAGGGCAGGAAGTTGGATGTTTCTTATCTTCCCGCGCTGTGATGTGCGGCTATCATCATTGGTGATTCCTTGATAGAGCTCCATGAGATCAGTTGGTCTCTCCTGGATCTTGCGCGATGTCCTGGAAGCGTTGATACCTACAATGTTACAAAAAGTATCCAAGGGCAAAGAAAAAGAACTGCCATATATCTTAAAAGCAACATTAGGGTCATACTGTGAGTTATGAAACTTAAAGCTCTCAGCAAAAGTTTTTGTAAGAGTAGCATACTGGGGATTTTCATCCTCCATGTAGTTGGTTAAACCAAATCTTTAAATGAGCATCAAGAAGTCATCCTCTAGACATGCACTCCTCAAAAATTTATAACACGAAAAGCTAGAAGGATTAGAAATCCCGTCACCTCCCGCATCATCGATGTCCGGTGCAATAAGGTCTTTGTTATAAGATGGCCTCACTAAGGTGGATGAACGTGAAGGCCTTGTTCTTTTAGGAGCATCACTCCTAAATATTTCTCCAAAGTTATGGTTGTCCATTTCTGAAATTTTTCAACAATCATCACAAAATTTGATTTCAAGCAACTATAAGGTGGAAACTACTATAGAGACCTATAGGAAAGCTAAACATGCATCAAAACTATATTATTTCAACTTAAATAAAGCATACAGACTCACATAGGCTGTCACCTACAGTACCGAAATACTCTACCAAATAAAATTCTACTTGGATCATCGGAGGAGTCACATACCGGAGAACAAATACACCAAATTGCAGTACAAATGATGGGCTGAGCAAGGAGATCGAAAATACAGAGGAAGAATACGAAGAACACGGGTTCCAGGAAATGTTATGGTTTGGGAGGCGAGAGAGGGATCTTTGGCAAGGGAGAGAGTAAGTGGAGGGCCAGGGGGCCACACCATGCCCAGGCGCCACCAGGGGCAGGCCGCGCAAGCCCATGGTGTGCCTAACTGGTGGGTCCCCATGGGGTCTCCCAGGTGGCTCCCTGTCTCACTTTTAAAATAAACAATTATCATCATTTTTCTGGATTTTTTCGAGAAACTTTATTTTCGAGGGTTTTTCAGAATTTAATAATTAATTATAAACCTGGAAAAAAATTATGGAAAGGAGGAAAACAAAACCAAACCCAGAACTACAGAGGTTCTAAAACATTCTAATGTGTAAATACCCAGTCAAAACAAGGGTGGAAGTGGTGAAAACAAAATTATGGGTGGTGAAAACAAACATAACAAGGTGAAAACTAAAGAAATCACTGTGAAAACAAAAGTATGGATGGTGAAAACATGATTGTACTAAAGTAGCAAGGTGATAACAAAAGTAAACATGGTGAAAACATAATGGGGAAAGTGAAACATTGTCCTCTTCATTCAAAATCACCTTGTTAACAAGGTTGATCAAGTCTTGTTACCAGAATAATTTTATATGAAGAAAAACTTTGCTCAACACTAAATAATTATGTTACATCAACCTTGATAGACATAGTCCCAATCATAATAATTTAATATTCTTCTGGTGGTACTGGAATGGGACAATAAAATTCTCCAATTTTGATGGTCTCAATATTTTTCAATTGAATTTAGACCACATCATAAACATTAAAAGTTAATTTTCCTTGGTTGCAATCAATAACAGCCCCTACAGTGTTAAGAAAAGGTCTCCCAAGAATAATAGACATATTATCATCTTCATGCATTTAGAACACAATAAAATTAGTTAATATCAAACAAGTAGCAGCTAATTGAACATGGACATTCTCACATATACCAACAAGAATAGCAGTAGATTTATCAGCCATTTGTAAAGATATATTAGTAGGTATTAATTTTCCCAAAGAGGGTCTCTTATAAAGAGAGAAAGGCATAACACTAACTCCAGCTCCCAAATCACATAAATCAGTTCTAACATAATTGTTTTTAATGGAACAAGGAATAGTTGGAATACCAGGGTCTCTAAGCTTTATTGGAACCTTACCACTAAAAGAGTAATTAGCAAGCATAGTAAAATTTTGCTCATTAGGATTTTTTTTCTTTTGTTTTAGACAATATATTTCATATATTTTGAATAAGGAGGTAGTTTAATAGCATCAGTCAAAGGAATTTGCAAAAACAAAGGTTTCATCCACTCACAGAATTTATTATAATGTTCTTCTTCCTTAGATATGTGTTTCTTATTAGGAAAAGGCATTGCTTTTTTTTTTTACCCAAGGCTCTCTTTCTTTACCATGTTTATTAGCAATGAAATCCTCCTTAGTATACTTCACAATTTTAGTTTTCTTTTCAGGTTCAGCTACAGTTTCTTCTTTATCAGAAGCATCACTTTTATCATTACCACTTTCAGTTTCAGCATCAGAAATAGATATATTATTAGGATCTTTAGCAAGTTCAGGACATTCTACAACAATTTTATGTCTCTTCTTATTTTTCTTAGAAGGAGAGCTATTGTTTTTAGGTTGCTGATAATCTTGTTCAATTTTTTTAGGGTGTCCTTCAGAATACAAGGGATCTTGAGTAGAAATACCACTTCTAGTAATTATTTCACAAACATGTTTATCTCTAGAAGCATTAGCTAGCATATCTTTTTGCACTTCAGTAAGTTGATCAATTTGAGTTTGAACCATATGAAAATGTTTAACAAGCATTTTAACATCATTAGAGGTTCTCTCAATATTACCATGCAAATTATCAATAGCTCTAGATTTTTCCATAAGATGATTTTGCACTCTCATATTAAAATTATCTTGCTTAACAACATAATTATCAAATTCATCTAAGCATTGATCATGTGGTTTAGAATAGGGAATATCTCTATTATTAAAGTATTGGAGAGAGTGTACCTCAACTGTTGATGGATGAGGAATATGCTCACATAATTCTTCTGTAGGAGGTAAATTCTTCACATCTTCAGATTTAATATCCCTCTCTTTAAGAGATTTCTTGGCTTCCTTCATCACTTCATCATTTAATTCCATCATCCCTCTCTTATTGGGTGTTGGTATTGGTGTTGTCTCTGGTGTAGGTGTAGGCTCACGTATATTCCAATCATCATTATTTTTGGCTATTTTAACCATTAATTTCTCAGCTTCTTCTAGAGTTCTTTTCCTGAAAACATAACCAGCACAACTATCCAGGTATGTCCTAGATTCAACAGTTAGTACATTATAAAATATATGTAGGAGCTCATTTTTAGGTAGTGGATAACCAGGGCAAGCTCTTATTAAAGAACAAAACCTTTTCCAAGAATCAGGTAATTTCTCTCCTTTAATTTGCTCAAAGTTGAAGATCTCTTGCACAACAACATGTTCAGCACTAACAGGAAAATATTTTTGAAAGAAAGCATTAATCAAATCCATAGGACTAGTAATAGATCTAGGTGAAAAATTGTTAAACCAAATCTTTGCTTCATCTTTTAATGAGAAAGGGAAAATCTTGGTAAAAAAATAAGTACGCAGTTTAGTATCATCAGAAAACAAACTACTCAAAGATGAAAGCTCATTTATGTGTTCCATAGCACTTTTACTTTCAGTTCCACAAAAAGGTTCCTTCCCAACAATAGATATGTAAGATAAATCTAGAGAGAAATCATAATACTTGTCTCTAATGTGTATGGGAGATGTAGCAAATTTTAGCATCAAGAGAAGATTTATATTTAACCGCATGTCTCGCGAGAAGACTCTTAAGAGCACTTGCACCAGTAGTAGCCCAAGCTTCTTCAATAAAGTCATCATTAAGTTCAATATAAGTTTCATCAAGATAATCAATAAACTCAGCTAAATTAACAGGTGTACCAATATTTTCAACAGGAATTTCAGCATTTTCAATTTGTTTGGATTAGGCAATAGTAGCATCTAGGAAAGGACCTAGTGAACCAGTATCATCAAGCACAGTAGAAGCATCATCAAAAGTATCAGAAGAATTTTCAGACTTAGCAGAAGTAACAGTGTGGGTAGCATGTGGTGGTGTAAGAAGCTTACTCATAACAGACAGTGAATCAAGAGGAACAGAGGTGTTCAGAGTTGTACCTCTCCTTGCAGTGGATGGTAATATAGGAAATCTTCCATCACGAGTCTTCCCCATGATGAAAGGCTTGCAGCGAACAATATCATGTTCAAGTGAGAAAATAAATAAAGCTATGCTCCTCGGCAACGGTTCCAGAAAATAGTCTCGATGACCCACAAGTATAAGGGATCGCAACAGTCTTCGAGGGAAGTAAAACCCAAATTTATTGATTTGACACAAGGGGAGCCAAATAATATTTATTAGCCTTAATAACTGAGTTGTCAATTCAGATGGACATGAAAGTATACTTGCTCGCAACAATTTATCAGTAGTAACATTTTTATAGCAGCAGTAGTAGTAAAATAATAGCAGGAGTAAAATAGTAACATCATTAGAAATCGTGGAAAACAGCAGGATGGGAGTATCGTAGGCATAGAGGGAATTGATGAACGGGTGTTGCATGGATAACATAGGTCATGTAATAATAATAACGTGGGCATTGCAGATGATAATAATAAAGCATCCAAGTTCTAGGTTAACCATAGACATGTGTTCCAATATAGTCGTACGTACTTGCAATGAGAAACTTGCACAACATCTTTTGTCCTACCAGCCCGAGGCAGTGGGGCCTCTAGGGAAACTACTAGCAATTAAGGTGCTCCTTTTAGTAAAGCATCGGAGCAAAGCATTAACACTCCTGAACACATGTGATCCTCACATCACAGCCATCCCCTCCGGTTGTCCCAATTTCTGTCACTTTGGGGCCTCGGGTTACGGACAACAATATGTGTAAACAACTTGCAGGTATGATCAAGAAACATAATTATACTCATGAAACAATAACATGTTCAGATATGAAATCATGGCACTCGGTCCCTAGTGACAAGCATTAAGCATAACAAGTTGCAACAACGGTAGAAAAACTAACAACAGATACTTGGCACTATGCCCTAACAATCTGGCATTATTACATGATCGAACTCATCCAATCCCTTCCATCCCTCTTAGCCTACAGTGGCGATTTCGATGGCGATGATCTCATTCGAATCCCCGTCCCGGCAGGGTGCCAGAACAGGAACTTCTGATCCCCGAATTGAGTTTTGGGGTGGCGGCGGCGCTCTGTTGTGTTTATGTGGAATATGACGAACCCATCACGTTTTAGGTTTACAAGGCGGAAGTAGTCGAAAGGGGAGCCCGAGGGGGTGCCCGGGGGTCCCACACCACCAGGCGGCGCGGCCTAGGGGGGCGCCCAGGGGTTGTTTGGCCCCCTCTGGGTCTCCTTCTGGCTCCCGGGGTCTTCTGGTGATATAAGCTCAATGGGGTATTTTCTATGCATTTTCCCGAAAGTTTATTTTTCTTCACAAAAACAAGACACCAAAGTAATTCTGCTGAAAACAGCGTTAGTCCGTGTTAGTGGTATTCAAAACTCACAAGTTTAGAGGCAAACTATAAGAAAAGTGTTCGGAAAAGGAGATACGTTTTGGACGTATCAGCAGCCTCGGTTTTTTTCCGTGGAAAAGTGGTATATTTTTAGGGTTAACTATCCGAGGGAAATATATAGGAGAAAGGGTGATGGCGGTGGGCGTCCGAGGGTCCTACACCACCTGGTGACGCGACCAGGGGGCGCGCTGCCCTATGGTGTGGCCCCCTGTGGCCTCCCTCCGGGTCTCTTAGGGACTCCGTGGAACCTTAGGGAATTCTAAGACTTTCGGGCTTCGAATTTTCCAATTCCTAGAATATTTTCAGAACAACTTTTCTGAAACTAAAAACAGCAGAAAACATGGAACTGGCTCTGTGGCATCTTTTTAACAGGTTAGTCCCAGAAAACCGATAAAAATGATATAAAGGGTATAGCATAGATGTAGCAAATAACATGAAAACAACATGGAACATCAGAAATTATAGATACGTTTATTATGTATCAACATCCCCAAGCTTAGTTCCTACTCGTCCTCGAGTAGGTAAACGACAAAACAAATAATTTTTGATGTGACATGCTACTAACATAAACTTGATCATCGTAATTGTAGAAGCATATGTAAGATGAGATCATAGTATTTTAAACACATGCATGATAGATATAATTTTAACAATGAAACATAGCAATCACTTTGCATCATGAAAAGTAAAACAAATAGAAAATAATGAATAACAATGCATTGAAAGTTAGACATTTTTTCTAGCATCAAGAAAACATGGCAAAGTGATATTTCTCTTGTCCTTAAGAGTGGGGAAAAACATAAATGCCAGGACACCTTTAAAGTTTAAGAGGGTGACTAGAACAGATAATCTGAGAGAAAGTAATAAGAAGGTATGAATCAATCAATAATGTTTTTGGGACAAATGCACATTAAACTCAGAATGACAACTATGCTCTCTCAACTGTGCATAAAGTTAGAATATGGAGAATCAACATAAAAGTAAAAGAAAGGCTCTTTGCAGAGGGAAACATGGATCACTCATGTGCTAGAGCTTTTTATTTTGTTAAATAGAGCTATAAAATGTTTGACACTCCTCCCAACCTTTCTTACACAAACCATGGCTAACCGAATCATCGGGTGCCTGCCAACAATCACATACCATGGAGGAGTGTCTATTTTTTAGGGAGGTGTGTATGCTTATGTCAACGAATGGTAAAGATAAAATACAGTACATCACAAGCCAACTAGACTTCACAAGAGAGGCTCACATTCAAGGACGCAATTGGGTAGAAGATCATCCCTGTTTCTCTTTTGTTTACACAATTATGCTTTGACTTATAAAACAGTGGAAAAATAGTGAAGAGAAATTGTTGTATTAATTTGGGGCTGGGCACCCCGCTGCCAGCTCTTCTAACAATTGGATAAGCGGATGAAGCCACTAGTCCAGAGTGTGAAATCCAATCAACAAGTGATATAAATATTCTCTATTCACGTCCTCATGAGCTAAACAGGAGCACAAAACAGGAGAAATTTTGAAAGTTTTAAAGGTAACACATGAGCAATTTACTTTGGAGTGGCGGTTGAATATGTAACATCCCAAGTATGAAAACACCCTTAGAATGTTTTATTTCTTGTTATTTTATTATTAATGCATCATGTCATCATAAGCATTGCATGTGGTATGTGTTTCAAATTTGAAATTCAAATTCAAATCAATTTCATTCATACTTGGCATGTTCCAATTGTGGTTTAAAAAATTAAAATCTTGCAAACATTTAAAGTCAATAAGATTTCATAGTTGTTTGAGCTTATTGAATAAAATTGTTTATTTTAAAAAAATCAAAACCTATATGAACCTTATTTGAAATTTAAATAGCAATTTCAAATCTTTTGGCAATTTCAAAATTTTGAAAATAAGTACACATACCATTGATCTTGCTGTTTTGTAATTCAATAAAAATTATTGTTAAAATAAAAGCCCCAAAAATCCTATTCTATTTTTGTCTCTTTTTCTTTCCTACAAAAAAAAGCAAACAGAGAAAAAATAGAAACAGAAAACAAAAAACAAAAAAAGGGGGGGGCAGGCCAGCCCAAGTGGGCTGAGCCCACCACAGCCCCAAGGCCCAGGCGCCCCCACGACTCTGTCGTCTTCCTCCTCTGTACGGAGACAGAGGAGGGGAGGCCATCCCCCACCTGCAGGAGCTCCACCTGCTCCCCTCCTCCTACTTAACCCCTCTCCCTACCGGAACCCTAACCCTCCTCCATCTCCTCGAGCCGCCGTCTCCTCCTCCTTCTTCTCTCTCGCTGCCCTGCCTCGTTGTTCTCTGAACCTGCACACCGAGACGACAGAGGAGAACGGCCGGTGATCACCGCAGCCATGGCGCCCCTCCGAGCCGGCTAGCTGCGGGAACGGAAAGCCCACGTCCTCCTCTTCCGTTTCGCTTCCAGGGAGGAGCCCCTGGAGCACGGGATCGCTGTCGCCAAGCCGCTGTCGCCGCCGTCTGTTCCGCCTCCGTCAGGACCTCCCGAGCCTCTGCTTCGACGACAACGGGGGTGAGCTCGCCCTGTCCCCTATCCTCCTTCCCCTCTGCATCCACGGCGCCCACGCACACGCACGAGGCACAGCGCCCCCGCACGGCAGCACAACATCGCTGCAGATCATCGCCGTTCGTCACCTCGCCGTCAGTTTCAGTCACTGCACGAAATTCGGTTTCGTCAGTACACGGCTGAAACTCCACCTCAAAAACATGCGCGCGCTAGTACTAGCACAAACCGAACAGCAGCCCAACTGGTCACGCTCGCTGCGCGCGCGCCTGAGGGCGTGGGATCGAATCCCCCCCGCGCAGATTAAAAACCCACCTTTTTTATTTCTTTTTTACAGATCCAGATCCTTTTCCTATTTCGCACACAGGTCCCTGTAATTATTTTCTATGCCCCTGGTTATTTTAATAAACCATAAAAATGCTTAAAACTTTGTAATTTAATAACTTTTGCTAGGAAACTCAAAATGCAAAACTTTCAACATGAAAACCACTCCATTTTAAATACTCTACACTAATATCAACTTTATTTCTGGTTTTGAATAATTTAAAATGCTGAAAACATTTATTACTTGTTAAATGCTTTAAATATTGCAAAAATCATATCTTGGGCATAAAAATTCCAAATTCAACAAACCAAATATGTTTTCCATACCAAATTAAATTCTCTACATGTTAAAACCATTTGTATACTGTTTTGAACATTTCAAATGGTTTCAAAAATTCAAATTCAAACAACTCTTTCAAATTTGGTCAAATTCATAACTAATTCAAATTTAATTCAAATGGCACATGTAAAATATGTTTTCCATGCAAAATTGAACAAGCTTTCCAAACATAAATTTTGTTTCCTGTTTTGAATAATTATAATTGGTTAAATAATTTAAATCTTGCTTAAATCATTTAAAATTGCTAAATTAATAACTTGGTCAAACTAAATTCTTTTGAACATATAAAATATGTTTTCCATTCCATTTTTCATGAACTATGCAAATATCAACTTTGTGTTCTATTTTAAATAAATTAAATTGCTGAAAACAACTGTTTCTTAATTAATGCATTTAAAAATTGTCAAATTAATAACTTGCTCATTTTAAATCCATTTTCAACAAATGAAATATGTATTCCATCTAAAAATTTTGTGTTCGTTCCAAATATGAATTTTGTTATCTATTTTTGAACAATTAAAATGGGTGAAAACAACAAATGCTTGTGTAACTCATTTAAGAAGCCAAATTTCATAACTTAATAAATAAAATTCCAAACTTGGTAAACAACATATCAAATTGAAGCTATTGCTGTTTTCTTATTGTTTTCATCATCCATGCATCATTCTAATCAACTTTCACATGATGGTTATTTGTAGATCACTTAATTCAACCTTATTTCATGAGCTTTGCCATATGCAACCCAAATTGCATATGGGCCCATTTAAATATGTTTACCATGTCAACTAGCTTATCTTTGATGCATCAATTAAATTTGCCATGCATCATCCTATGTTTGTGCATTATGCCATGTTATTGATTGTCTGTCTCTCTTCGTTGTTTGTTTGCTTCTTCCCGAATAGACGACGACTTTGAGACAGACGAGGTTTACGACACTACTTCAGATGAGTTAGCCCAGTACCAGGCTACTGAGTTTGCAGGCAAGTATTCACTCACATGAACCATTGTGTGCTTTCCACACTGGATACCGATACTTTCCGTTGTCTAACCTGCTAGCCTTAAGATTCGTTGCTTGTGTTCCGATCCTATCACATGTTATCCTGTAACCCTGATATAGCTTATCCTCCACACCTATAACCCTGTTGCTTGTTGCCTGTGTCTTACTAGCATGCTTAGGGTTGTTTATGCTCGAGTCTGATGTCCGTTATTTCTTTTACCATATTTATTATGTTCTGGGGCTTGATGTTTAAACAACAACCTGTTAATGTATGAGGTAATGCTAATTTAATGATAAGGCACCAGCAGGAGGCCAGGTATGGTTTTGAGGCCTGCTAGTGTCGAACTCAGGAAAAGTTCTTGTCCTATAGATCCATGATGAGCGCGCTAACCGCATGTGGGAAGCGTGTATGGGCGCCCCCCTCAACTTTGATTCGATTCGCATCTCGTCCAAATCGCCTCATTTAGTTCGGGTATTCCATTTGCCGCATGCATATGCAGGTGCGAACCCTTGGCGCCAGGGTGGTAACTTTTGTAGTCGGCATTTAGGAGGACACGTTCTTATAGTGCTATGAGGGTCCCCTTTTCTTCGTGGGGCTTGATTAGCCGTGCGCTCAATTGCACGGGGTTCTTTGGGCTTGATGCGAAGAAGAGTTGGGTTGTGTTGAGTGGCCTGCTTGGTGGGTTTGATCCCCGCCTGGCGGGTTATTCTTACGTGTACGGCCAAATTGGTGCATCCCTGCAGGGTTAAATCTTCTCGAGAAGCCGTGTTGTCCGCGGTTATGGATGACTTGGTGATAGGGCTGGCTAACAAGGATTAGACAACTTACACCTAATTAATACTAATTTGACTATTAATAGGCTTATTGACACAATAACGTGAACCTTCATTAATCCAACGGTGTGGGTTATCCTCGGGTTGCTTCTTTGGATAAGGGGCGAGATCCAGGATGGGTTTTTTTTGAGGTTAGTGGTAGTTGGTTCCGATGCGCTATCTTATCCCTTTCTTTTAGCCGGATGTTGTAGCGTGTCTCTGTAGTTGGTTAGGGCAGCCCGCTGCCGCACCTTTGTATCACCTATCTTCCGTTGAACCCAAAGCATCTGTACTTGGTGTTGTCGGGTACACTTTGGTATCTTGTGCGTCTTGCTTGCCAGTACTCGTCCGTACTGACCCCTTTGGGGCTGCGTGTTCTGCAGACTACGTTTCCGAGGATCCCCATGGTGGCTACTACGTGGAGTATGACGAGGCTGCTGACGAGTAGATAGCGGACCCGGGCAGGATCCGAGACTTCGTGGATGGGCTCCGTTCTTTCGTTTCCGGCCTCTTAGGCCTATTTGGATCTTGTCTGTACTCAGACACTTTGGATGCTTCCGCTGTGATGTAATGATGACTTGTTGGGACATGTGTCCTCTGCATGACTGTAGTTGCTATCTCTGCTCTAGTGAGAGCTTTTGCCACTTATTTCTATTTCTTTGTGTCTTAGAGATTTGTTGTGATATCACTTGTTCAAATGCCGTTGACGTACCATGTGTGTATGTTATGAAGTACGTCAATGGAAGTATTCGGATTTCTATTGGATGGTTTCACAGATGATGAATAGTAGAGGATGGTTGTCACACGTTTACGTGTTGACCTACTCATATTGAGATGCGGGTGCAGGTAGGCCCCGTAAGCCATTTATCTACTGTTTAGCGGGCTGTGAGTATCCTCTAGAAGTCCGGGTGCGACAAATGGTATCGGAGCCTGTCTGCCTGTAGGATCCCTTTTACTGGTCGCAGTTGAGTCTAGAAACTATTTTGTAGCTATATAGGAAAAATGAAACGTGAGAGTAGGAATTCTGTTCTTTTATTTCTTTCCCCACCCACCCTACCTTTTTCTGGTAAGGAAGTGCAACGTTGTTTTCTCTTCTCATCTAAACTTTCAAGTTAGGATTTCATGTACCCTGGTTTCTCTAGGATAGTTATATCTACTAGACCATAGGAATGGAGGTGGTTGTGACATGATTTTCATGTTGCCTACTCACGATTGAGAACGGAGGCACATAAGCCCCGGAAGCAGATCCTCTATTCCTTAAGCAGTAGACATTGATCCTCTAGAAGCCCGGATGGGTTTTCCGTAGTACCTCAGGAGTGTTTGGTCTCGTGTTTCCCAAATGTTGCTTCGATATCCTGTTCTTCTCAAGATCCTTTTCGTCCGTTGGAACCTTGTTGTTGCTTGCCACTTCAGTTTTTCTACCGGCGTCTAATCAAAGCTTCCCCGATCATCTGCAGATGGATCTCAGGTTCTACCCGCAGGTGGTTCGTATGACTCGTTGCGAGAGCACTGCCGGTTACCCGGAGATGCTGAGAGTCATGGTCACTTTTCTGGGGTTCCGTTGGGCACTTGAGTACCAGGTCTACGAGCAGCAGCGAGAGTTTGAGCAGACCTACTACCAGGCTATCGTCTACATTCTGTCAGATGATGGCATGAGCGTAGTCCACCGCTACGAGGCAGTGGGTTCCACAGTGGATATGGCTGTGCAGCAAGCAGCTTATGTGAGCCTCACAGTCCTTCGTGCTGACTACTGGGGATTTGACTATTCTATCTATCGCCACATCCCCCGTGGTTACATCACTTCGGAGGGAGCTCACTTCACTCTCTACGACAACTTGGATGTTTACAAGCATGATAACTCCAGGCTGCACACCACCGCTTAGTTTGTGAGACACAGTGACGCAGTTGCCCGCACACTATCTCAGGAGTTGGCTTCAGTCAGAGAGCAGCTTTACCTTGCTTTGACTCGTCTGGCGACTTACACCACAGACTTTGTTGGAGACGAGCGCTTTGCACGTTTCGATCAGCCAGTTGGGCGTCGTCTGCCAGATGCTGGAGGTTATGAGCCGATCAGAGGTCCACTCCTTAACCTTGGTGCTGGTTACACTGGGATTCCCCGCTTTGGAGCATAGGGAGTCGACGCTATGTACTTCACCACGCCTAGAGTCGGTCTCAGACCACGTCAGATCTACGTGGATCGTCGTTCCACCTACTTTCGTGGGCGTGCTCCTCACCGTACCTCTCGCCGTACTCCTCGCCGCCGTCCTGCGTGATGAGCATGGGAGTACCGATGAATCCATTCTTAGCTATGTTTAGTTATCCTTTGGTATTCTAACCATTTATGGTGTATTGGATATTCTGATGTATTTGAACATGTGATAGTGAACCTTGTGGTTGTCTATTCATGCGTCAGAATAATCTCTCTTTCGGTTGCCAAGTCTATCCTTCTCTATTGTTGTGCTAAAATGCATTTCCATTCAGGATGCCGCCAACAAGGAACAACACGCCTGAGCCACCGCCAATCACGGAGCTGTTGACTAAGATGACCCAAGTCATGACGCAGATGGCCCAGTTTCAGGCTAATCAGCACATCAACCAGACAGCTCCACGAGTCAGCATCAAGGAGTTTCTCAGTCTGGGCCCAAGAGCTTTCGTGGCCACACGCGAGCCTCTGGACGCTGATGACTGGATCCGTGATATAGCCAAGGCTCTGGAGATTGCACACGTAGCTGAAGAAGACAAGGTCAAGTATGCCTCCTATCTGCTGAAAGGTCAAGCAGCTTCTTGGTGGGAAAACTTCCAGGCCATGAGAACTGGGATGCCAGTCACGTGGGGATGTTTCAAGGAAGCCTTCCTGAAGCACCACATTCCAGATGGTCTCATGGAAAGGATGCGTGAAGAGTTTTGCTCTCTCAAGCATGGTGTCGTGGGATAATCACGGCAGATGTTACCTGGGGTAACTGATCTTGGGGCAAGTCGACACAGGTATTTGGGAGAGGGTTTAGCTCGAAGGAAGACTTGGCAAAAAGCGATCTAAGAACCGGAAAGCAACTCGCCGGATCTCGAATATGAACTATACTGGATACTCGATAATTGATGATACAACTATATCTTGAATCTCTGGCGAACTAAACCTAGGGGCCGGTTTATAAAGCACCGTCCCTCCCCCTGACTTAGCCTCCAAGGTACATATTGAGACCTACTCGAACTTCTACTTGCAAACCCTAACTTTCCTTACCGCAACCCACAATCCGGGTTGCGAGGCCTACAAACCTTGGGCCTTCCAGAAGTTTCCTTTACCCTTAGTCGGATCTTGTCCAATTGTCGTTTGGGCCGGGTTACACCTTGGAGTTGGTCTACCGGGTTACTATCCCCCCATCAGTAGTCCCCAGAATAGCTTGGGCTTCCGAGATTCATTCTTCGAAGCGCTGGCTATTCCCTGCAGAAATATCAAACGCACAAGCACATGGAGGCCGAGTCACAACACTTTGACGAATGGCTGGGACCAACTTCATGGGGTCCAGGCAGTAACCCGGCTCTCCTTCAAAGGCTTTCCCTAATTTTCCAGGTATGGTCTTAATAGAAAACTCCACGATTTCACACTTTTCTCGATAATTAATTCTGATACCAAAGAGGAGATCTCCCTTTCCTTTTCATCCGAACTTCTCCCTTCATGCTTTAAAGTACGTCCCACAAATTTCAAAATAGGCAGCCGTTACTCCGTATTTCCCGGGTTCCGCCCGTTGAGCTAGGCTTTTACCAAACCATTATAAATAAACCCTTGAGCGCAACCCTAACTCCAACGGCCTATTTCCCCCATTCCTCTTCCTTCCTCCTTTCGAGTTCGAACTCTCAGCGCACCACCACGGAAGCCCCGCGCGTATCACCGGAGCCCATTCGCCACCGTTTGCGCTCCGCCACCGCGCGATTCGCTCCGCCGCCCAGATCCGCCGCCAAACCTCCAGTTTGCCCGCCAGAAACCGCGAAAGGGCACCAAACTTGCGCCATCTGCCTCCGGAAAGCTGCGCTTCAATCCCCCTCGGTAAGTCTTTCACATCCTCTAACTCATCCTCGCAATTTCTCAATTTTCCCTTAAGTTAGATCTAATCGAGCCGCCCGCGATTTCTCGGATCGTGCCAAATTAAATCACTAGGGTCCACTCTAGCTCATTCAAATAGACAAGATACACAGTCTAATTCACTCTCCTACCACTTGTAATTATTAAACTGGCCATAATTTTAGAAATGGAATTCCCAATCTAAGCTCGGGTCACCTAAATTTTCCGCCTTTGCTCATATTATCCGGAAAATCTTTCCCTTCCGGCTTACTTGCCCACAATAGATGTGCGGGCGAACGCTTACTCTCCTCAAACACTTATCCATGCATAAAATCCTACAAGTTTTGCAATAATGTGCGACACCCGGAAAATTCGTACCTTGCTTTAGCAAAGTAATACCCGGATCATGTCTAACCTCCGGGTTACCTTGACACCGCTTGCCAACGCTCAGTCAACTGACCGTTTCCGAGTTTTATTTCTCACATCCTTTCCCTTGACGCTTTTCAGGTTAACCCTATGGCGCCCAAGAGGCAGGAAAGCAGCCGGTTAAGGCCAAGACCACGAACTCTATATCTGCCAACTGGGGGAAATCCTCCGTCACCAGGGCCAAGCTAGAGGAACTGGTTGAGCTAGGGGTCCTTCCCCCTCAGGAATCTATCCACTGGAGAGTACCGGGTAATGAAACCCGACCTTCTCCAGCAGGAAACGAGGTAATATGTTTTGTTGAGCATGTGACCCGGGGCTTCAGGCCTCCGGGTCACCCTTTCTTTCGCGACGTCTTAAACCACTACAACCTCCGCATTTTCGACATAGGACCCAACTCCGTTTTAAACATCACTCACTTTATCGTTCTTTCCGAGTCTTACTTGTGCATTCCGCCAAGTCTGGCTCTTTGTTGAACTCTTTCAGTGCAAGCCGTGCCGCGAAAGCGGCGACGGCGCACTTCTTACTTGCGGCGGGGTTTCTATCCAACGCCGCAAGAACTCCCTGATGCCTCCTCTCACCCTCAACTCCCACGTAAAGCACTGGCAGCTCTCGTACTTCTACTGCCAGGACACCTCCCCACCCGGCGAAAAGAAGTTGCCGGGTTACTCGGAGGGTCAGCTTGATATCTCCGAGACTTTTAATGCCTTTGCTCCTGACTCGGACAGGGAGGCAATTTTGCCTTCGTTGGCTAAGATCTCCATCTTATCAGCCCAAGGCCTCATCGGGCTCAACCTAGTAAAGACTTGGGTCGACTTCCGCATTCAACCCAACTCCATCCGCGAGAAATTGATGTGCGAATACTCGGGTCAAACCACGGACCCGATCCGATACTCTACCAGCACTTTCGCTCCCAGCGATACAAACAAAACCATTAAGAGCTTTTTGACAGAGAGGCTCGAGGTAATCCGGAACATAGCCGGATTAGAACCCTTCACCCTCGAGAACCCGGCCCCCTCAGTAAGTCTCCTACCTCTCGACCTTGGATTCTAACAAGTTCACTTTTATCCGCTTCTCTTGATTCAATATTAACCCTTACTCTGGTATCTTCACCTCAGGCCGATAGTAACTTCTGGAAAGTCGGTACTCCTCCTAACTCCGGAGACCCGGAGGTGGAAGATGATGCCGTTAATTCGGACGAAGGTGCATACTTAATCCCCTTGCATGTGTTACGCCCTGCTTCTCTTTTTTTTATATATTATAACTTTGATAATTTTCAGAACAAGAAGACCAAGACGAGGAGGAAGAATCGGACGGCAAGGTGGAGTCCGCCAGCGAGGAAGATGAACCGGAGCCAGCAATCAAAGCCGGATCCAAAAGAAAACCCCAAGGAATCGTCTTCCAGGTTTTATTTCGTTTCCTTGTGCTTAATTTTGGCTCCCATGACGTCATTCCTGAGCTAACCCTGTCATCACCCTTTTGACTACAAATGAAGGAGCCACCCGCAACTAAGCGTAGAGTGACCCGCAACCATCCGGGTAATGAGACTCTTAATCCGGGTACTTCACCGCCTCCAGCTCGACATACTGGTACTTACTGTACACAAGAATTTTTCCCAAGCGTTCCCTCACAAAGTAATCTGACACCTTGCTTGGTATTTTTCAGTATCTTCCGGGTCTAGCAGCGGCTTTCCCTCGGACTTCCCGGTGAACCTCGGGTAAAGTCCTTTTCCTGATGCTATACCGAACTTTTATCGCCTTTTTCATAATCATGGATTAACAGTACCTTCGCACTTTCTACAGAGCCACGGCCGTTGTTAGTGACCAGGAAGACACAGAGGTTGAGGACCGGGTTGAAAATAAACCGACTGACGGTGCTTTCACCACAGCTGGCGATGAGCAAGCGTCGCCAACAGAACTGGCTAGGCAAGACACCGGGTATCCAATAGCCTCGCACGCGAGCGAGAAGGAAAAGGGCGCAGCCTCGAACGCGGGAGGGGGACCAGACTCCGACATTCGGATGATCCGGGTGCCGCCTCCTGTTACAAGAAAAACTCCTTTTCCAACTTCCCAGGCACCCGAGCCCTCTAACTCTGGTAACGATGATTTTAACCAGCTGATGAGCGCTCTCCTCGCCATGAAGGCTTCAGGGAAACATCCTAGAGCGTATGGCCGCAACACATCAGGTAACTTTATTTGGTATTTCTTACTATACACCCAGTCCCCAAGTTCCGAGCATAACTTGCTGTAATTATGCTCGGTACTTCATATAATACTCGGCTTGTCATGATATCCGACTTACATGTTCACTCATTCTTCGCAGGTGGAGATTACTCGGTCAGATGAGGTGTTACTCAAGACCGAGCAGCTCCTGCTTGCTGAAGTGAAGCGCCGAGAAACCCTTGAGGCGGAGATGAAGACTTTGAAAAAGAACGTCTCCAAATACAAGAAGAAGTACAATGATGCCCAAACTACGCTGAAGAACTTGTCGAACCAGGTCGCGGACACTTATCGCATTTTGCTAAGTAAGTTTTTGCTTGCGACTAACTTGCATACTTCTACCTTATTGCTACGATAGTCGATTTTATTGATATGATTTCTTTTGTTTCAATTGCAGGTGCTAACCTTGCTGCTCCAGAAGACAATGCCGTTGCTCAGACTAAAACGTTAAAGACTGTTCTCCGGACGTTTTTTGCCGGCACAAAGCTTTTACTGGATGCCGTGAAATGGCCTTCCGAGGTATATCCAGGCGAAGAGAAGCTTATGCAAGCCTTTTCAACCGTGCCTGGATGGATTGAAATATGGAAGCGTTCGTCGTGCCGAATCGGCATGACCCGGGCATTCACTCTGGCGAAAGCTTATTTTCCTAAGCTTGACCCGGCAAAGGTAATATCCGGGTTTCCAGAATTCAAGGCTGACGGGGCCAAGTTTACGCCCAAGGACTTCAAAGTTATACAATCCGACGTACGCCACCCGGCTACTGCCTTGGCCGATAAGATAGACCTGGACACAATCATGAGCGCGTACGATTCTGACGGCAAGACTATTCTAGCAGAGGCACCCCCTCCCTTTGACATGCTGGAAAGATGGGGGACTGATCTGGCCAGGAGGAAAGAGGAAGCTGCGAAGAGAGAAGCCGAGTTAGGCTTAAGGCCGTCTTCCTCTACACCAGCTGTTCCTCCACCTGTCCGTCCTGATACAAAGAGTCCGGGTAAAGCTGCTGGAAAGGCCAAGGAGCAGGTCCAGGACGCAGACCCGGAAGACCATTCCCAGGATGCCGAGTAGGATAATGTCTAGTATTTCGTGTTTTCAAAACTGATATGATTTTGGCGGTGCGCCTGTGCACCATTGATACTGATGCTGTGACTTTGTGCTTGATAACTTTGTGCCTTTCCCGGCTTTTGATAACCTCGATCCTTGTTTTAAGCTTATTCTCGATACTTGATTGTTTATTTTCGATTCCCCTTTCGAGACTCGGTTGACCGAGTATCGTGGGTTTTGATAAGCGGACTTTTCTTTAAGTCCCCAAGACTCGGTAGCCAAGGTTTTCGAGCTTTAGTAACTAAACAGTTTGTTTCTGTTTCGAAGTCCCCAGTCCCCATGACCCAAAGTACGAGCCAAGGGGGCGTGGCCTTTCTCAGATGGCAAACTGCTCTTTACCAAGCTGACAACCAATAGCCATTCACGTAAATACTGAAGTCATGCTTAATACTTGTTGAGTTTCGGCTTTTTAGCCTTGTACTCTGCATGGACTTGTGGTTTAGATGACCTTTTGATTATCTTGTACTGTAAGCCGGCTTTCGCGTGGATACCATGTTGTTACATCTATACGAAAAACAGGGTCAAGCAGGTCCCATTGGGCTGCATAGTTTGATTGTAATCGTAAGTGAACAGATCATGCACTTTGTTGCGAGTCATCGAGCTTAAGTAAGAATAACCAAGAAATTTGGCTCCTTGTCCGGTAATAGATTGCAGCCGTACTCGTCTTGCGAGTAATCGGCCCTCATAACTCATAGGCATCAAGGCCGGGTCTCCGGGTTTGTGACTACTATTTAAGCAGCTCAATTCCCAAAGACCTATGTACGTGCACGTATTTGATGATACTGATGTATTGATAATAACAAACATTACTTACTTGCAACTGAAGCAAAGACCATGATAAGACTTGAAAAACCATCTCTTTTTTGATATGAAAAGTT
Organism: Alopecurus myosuroides; assembly: GCA_028641055.1. Taxonomy (NCBI): domain Eukaryota; kingdom Viridiplantae; phylum Streptophyta; class Magnoliopsida; order Poales; family Poaceae; genus Alopecurus; species Alopecurus myosuroides. Next base: position 554,127,961 of record CM054058.1, read on the forward strand.
TGAGTCAGCAGGCCGCCTCATTAAAAACCTTCCAGTCCCTTAGGTACCCTGGGTAGGAAAGAGCGCGTATGAAAACCTGCTGTCCGTTACACTGCTTTGTTATTCCTGAGAATCGGCCTCGCGTTGGCATGGCCGATGCACATTCTCCATTCGCTAGTTCCTTTCATGATGAGTACGGGGTTTGTTAGCCAATCCGGGTATGTCGTCCTTGTGGCACGATTAGCTATAGATGGCGGTATGGCTTCCTCTTCCTGTCAGTCAGTTTGGAAGGATCGCTCCTGACGAAGCCCACCATCTTGGATCTTGTTCGGTCCTAGTTTTTGCTTTATTCCCTTCAGAAGTCGGCCTTTTTGACATTGTCCTTTCCTCTAGGTCCACCTGCGAGCGGTAATGCTTGAGCTCTTCTTTCCTGCAGGCTTGCTCAGCCATTGCCGCATCTCCTTCATCACATTCGGCTGCTATGTCTCGTTTCCGTGTATGGTATGGTCTTCTTGGACCCGGGATTTTCAGCTGTAGATACACATAACACGGTCTTGCCATGAACTTAGCATAAGCCGGCCTTCCAAACAATGCATGATAGGGACTGCGCAACTTAACACCTCAAAAGTAAGCCACTCGACTCGATAATTGTCCTTTGACTCCCCAAAGCTACTTCCAACGCCACTTTTCCTTCGGGGCACGCCGAATGACCCGGCACTATCCCGTGAAAAATGTTGTACTCTTTTGCAACTGAGATTCCTTTAGGCCCCATGCGCAGAAAGTTTCCCATATAGGATATTGATACTACTTCCTCCATCCATCAAGACTTTTTTCAGCTCGTACCCATTGACTGTGGTGCCACTACCAATGCTAAAATCCCGGGTGTTCAACTCTGTCCGGGGTGATCCCTTCTGCTCCAAGTTACCTCCTGTTCTGACCACCTCAAATACCTTGGAACGGCGGAAGAGACTGAATTGACCGCTGTTTCAATATCTTTTTATCTTGTTAGAGCCTCCAGTAGTGTGCACGTGATTTGACCCAACTGTTTGGGGTTAGCTTGAAACCTCTGCTCCCTTGATTATTGCCTGGATTTCCTGCTGCCGGGTTACCGGCTGGGGGTGGACCGTTGCCCAAATTTCCACCTGGACCCGGGCCTCCTCCCCGACCCGCTCCTCGCATGGCTCTATTCACTTCCTCATTCTTCCATCTCTGTAAGTCGGCGCATTGCTCCAAGGAGTGATTAGCCGGCTTGCCGTTCCTGCTATGCTTCGGGCATGCCATCCTAAATATGTCCCAACTGTTACTTGGTCTTGGAGGTCCTTGGTAATGTCCCCCACTGTGATTTCCAGTTTAAAATTCCCTTCAGATCTGGGTCTTGAAGACCCGGCCTCCGTGTTAGCTACAAACTCGGAATTCCTTCAAACGGGCGCTTGTTCTGGCTATTTCCATTATTACTGGGCGCGATCCATTGCCGGTTCTCCCACTTGCTACTTGTGTTTGTTTTGCTTTCTTGTCATCAATTTCCTCCCTCTGTGGTGTCCGTTGCGGTGTTTGTTGCACGCATCCATTAATTCTCCCATTGTTACCTCCGCTGCATTCTACTGGATTTCATGCGAGTTAACTTTTGCACTAAAGGAACGTACTTACACGTTTTCGCCATAGCTTGTAGCGCATCCTTGGGCTGAATATCTGTGATGAGTGGAGTATCTCCATAAAACCCGGCGTACCCAGCTGCGCGCTGACTCGCCCTTCTTCTGAACGCATCGTTCTAAATCGTCAATAGTAACAGCTTTCTTGCATGTTCCATGGAAGTGCTTGACAAACGCGGTTTTTAATTCTTCCCAGGATTGATCGACTTTTCGGCAGATGGTGAACCATAACTTGCTGCTCCCTCTGACATCATTAAGTACATGAACTTGGCTTGAAGATTCTCGGATGCATTGCGAATTGACATTGCCATCTCGTAACTGCTCAGCCATGTTTCTGGATCCATTGTTGGCTCATAATTTACTACTTTCCCGGTTCTTTGAACTTTTCCGGGTAAGGTTCCGCTCTGATGTCGTCCGAGAGACACTTTGGTCCCGCCAGGGTGATTGGGGCTGGTCTTACTCGGGAAACATGTGACCCGGCTGGGGGTGCCACGGGGTGCGGCGCCACCGGTAACTCATGTGCTACAGCCCGGCCCCGGCCCTTCTGGCCTGGGGCTGTCCACAATCGCCTGCGCCGCCGATGCTGCTGGTACTGTCTGGATGAGGTGGGGGCGGCATTTGCTGTTGCTCTTCCTCCGCCGTGCTGAATTCGTTTGAATATTGCCCTGTTGCTGACTGGGGTATGGCGTCCCATGCATCCCGTTCTATGGTCTGGATAGTTGGCTTGCTGTGCCACCGCGGTGTGTAGTAGATCGATCGCTCACCGGGTTACTTCCGCATGGGGCGATTCTCTCACAGGGATCTGATTCAAGGCGAGTGTCGCTGCATATACGTTGTCCATGGGATTGTTGTTAATGACCTGCTGGTGTGCGAAATCGTGATGGTGGTGGTAACTCATTGCCGGGTGCAATTCTAGCCTGCGGCGGGAGTAACCCGCCTACTCATTTGCCGGCTGTATTCCCGCTGTATTAACTGCCGTCGCTGGTGGGGGTGCGGTTCCCTGGTTTACGCTGGGATTGGTTGATCCTGGGTGTGTGATAAACAGAGCTGCCGGATTAATAACCCGCCCTTTGCTGGTAGCCTGGTCTGGTGCCTCTGATGCGCTCTAGACGTTTCCTCCCGGAGCCGAGTCTCTAACGCATCCAACTCGCGCTGCCGTGTGGCCATCCCCTGTCTCTCTGCTTCCACTTGCCTTCTTTGCTGCTCCAATGCGCGACGGGCCACATCCAGATCTCTGACCCGCTCCGCCGCATTCTTGGAGTGATCACTGTAGCGAGGACGGTTGGATCTAAAATCAAATTGTTATCGAACAGGGCCGGGTGACGCGGGTTTGAAGGACCCCCCGGTGTCCGATTTGCTTGGAATCCGAACATGTTTGCCCGCATCTCCTCTCCGGTGCGCGACTGGTAACCGATGCCGACTCTCCCTCAACCCGGGTCAGAAAACCGGGCCAGCTGTGCCCCGCTGTTGATTCATGCCTGAGCCGTCCGACTGCGGCCGCGGTCACGCTCTCTTGATTTACGTTGGCCGCGGGAGCCGTGTTGACCGCAACCCGGCGCGTGATGCTTGGCACGAATTCATGCCGTTCTTCTTCGCTGTTTTCCTCCTCATATCGATCCTCCATAGACGGATAGACTCGGTATCACCTTCTCTCTCTACCCGATCGCGCGGGGTCCATACACTCTTCCGACTGTTCCCTTTCTCGGCGGTTCTTTTATCTGACTGTTGTTCCGATCGATTCTTCGATTGATGTAGTAGGTAGCTTCTCCTGACACAGAATCAGATCCAAGATTGTCAGGATTCGAGCCGGAAGTACATACCATACCGATGAAGACGTTGATGCGGCCGATTGTCACGACGGATCCGGCTTCGAGGTGATCCGACTCTGGCCCCCAGCCGGAATCGTCCACCATCTTCTCTCCTTGGCCGTCGACGTAGATCTCACCGACGATGAGGTTCTTCATGCTCTTCCGAGCTTCTCCCGTGATGTAAACACCTTTGGACGCAGGCCCCACGGTGGGCGCCAACTGTCGTGGGATAATCACGGCAGATGTTACCTGGGGTAACTGATCTTGGGGCAAGTCGACACAGGTATTTGGGAGAGGGTTTAGCTCGAAGGAAGACATGGCAAAAAGCGATCTAAGAACCGGAAAGCAACTCGCCGGATCTCGAATATGAACTATACTGGATACTCGATAATTGATGATACAACTATATCTTGAATCTCTGGCGAACTAAACCTAGGGGCCGGTTTATAAAGCACCGTCCCTCCCCCTGACTTAGCCTCAAGGTACATATTGAGTCCTACTCGAACTTCTACTTGCAAACCCTAACTTTCCTTACCGCAACCCACAATCCGGGTTGCGAGGCCTACAAACCTTGGGCCTTCCAGAAGTTTCCTTTACCCTTAGCCGGATCTTGTCCAATTGTCGTTTGGGCCGGGTTACACCTTGGAGTTGGTCTACCGGGTTACTATCCCCCCATCACAGGGCAAGTTGGACGTCATCGGGTATCAGAGTGAGTTCAATCGCCTCGCTCGATACGCTGGAGATGAGGTGTCCACTGAAGCTAAGAAGATAGCAAGGTTCCGCAGAGGCTTTAACCCGGAGCTCAAGTATGCCCTCACCAACGTCAAGGCCAACAGCTTCGAGGATCTCGTTAACACCGCGCTCAATGAAGAAAATGGGCGCAAGGCGTTCGAGGAGTCTCGCAAGCACTCGCGTGAGGGTGGTTCCTCCTCCAACATGACCACCCCTCCGCAGAAGCGCCGCATCTGGGTACCAAATGGTGCTGTCACTCGGGCTCCATACGCCCAAACTTCTCCAGGCTTCGCTCCCCGCCCACCCAACCCTGCTCAGCTGAATGATCCAAGGGTTTCGATGGGGCAGCCAAGGCCAGGGCCTCCTCGTGTCGTCACATGCTACAAGTGCAAGCAGACGGGACACTACGCCGACAAGTGCACGCAGAGGCAGCTACCTCCACCACCACCTCGTCCTAACACAAACCAGGCAATGGTGCGCGCTCCCCCGCCTAAGGCATTCAACTCCAACAACAGGCCTGTCGGGAGGACCGCAAGGGTGAATCATGTCAAGATCGACAAAGCTGAGGAAGCTCCAGACGTCGTTCTCGGTACATTTCCCGTAAAATCTGTTCCAGCTAAAGTGTTGTTTGATACCGGAGCATCACATTCTTTTGTGTCAAAGACCTTTGCCACAACAAACAACCTAATTGTGGTTCCACTAAGCAATCAGATCACTGTTCACTCCCCGGGATCTCAAATGTTGACTTCCAAGATAAGTAAGGACAATCAAATCCTAATTGAAGGACGCATGTTCCTTGCTTCTCTCATGTTGCTGGGAAATTCTGACATTGATGTCATTCTTGGTATGGATTGGCTGAAGGCCAATAAAGCAAAAATTGACTGTGCTCAAAAGTCAATAACTCTGTTCCACCCTTCTAGCCAGATAATCTACTCTCCACATGAATCAAGTTCCATTCAGCTGTGCACCCTCAATGCAAAACCTCTACCTTCACTGGAAAATGTTCCGGTGGTTTGCGACTTCCCTGACGTCTTTCCAGAAGAGTTGCCAGGAATGCCTCCGGACAGAGCTGTTGAGTTCGTGATCGAACTTGAACCAGGTACTGCTCCAATCTCTAAGCATCCTTACAAGATAGGAACTCCCGAGCTGAAGTTGTTGAAGGAACAAATTGATATGTACATGGAAAAAGGTTACATTCAACTTAGTTCCTCGGCTTGGGGATGCCCAACTCTGTTCGTTGCAAAGAAGGATCAAACAAAGAGACTCGTGGTTGACTATCGTCCTCTTAACGAGAAAACCATCAAAAACAAGTATCCAATTCCTTGCATCGATGATCTTTTTGATCAACTTGCTGGAGCCTCAATATTCTCCAAGTTGGACTTGAGAATGGGTTACCATCAAATAAAGATTAGAAAAGAGGATATTCCAAAGATAGCCTTCACCACTCGCTACGGTCTATACGAATTCACCGTCATGTCCTTTGGTCTCACCAATGCACCGGCGACCTTCTCTCGACTCATGAATTCTGTCTTCCATGAATACCTCGACAAGTTCGTTGTGGTGTATCTTGATGACATTCTTGTCTACTCAAAATCCGAGGAAGAGCATGAAGAACATCTTCGTCTAACTCTCATGAAGCTTCGCAAAAATCGTCTTTATGCCAAATTCTCCAAATGTGAGTTCTGGATTTCAGAAGTTGCTTACCTTGGTCATGTCCTCTCTACCAAGGGCATAGCCATTGATCCAGAAAAGGTTAAAGCAATTGTTGATTGGAAACCTCCAAAGACGGTGAAGCAAGTAAGAAGTTTTCTTGGCTTGGCTAGCTATTGCCGTCGCTTCGTCCCAAACTTCTCAAAGATTGCCAAACCTCTCACTGACCTCACAAAGAAGGACAAGAAGTTCGTTTGGTCTCCACAATGTGATGAAAGCTTCAATCTCCTGAAGACTAAACTCACTTCTACACCAGTTCTGGTTGGCCAAGATCCTTCCAAACCTTTCCAAATATTCTGTGATGCTTCTCTCCAAGGTCTAGGTGCAGTTCTTATGCAAGAACGTCAAGTTGTGGCTTATGCTTCACGTCAGTTGAACACACATGAGCTCAATTATCCCACTCATGACCTTGAACTCGCAGCAGTTGTGTTTGCCCTCAAGAAATGGAGACAATACTTGTTGGGTAATCGCACTGAAATCTTTTCCGATCATAAGAGTCTGAAATACATCTTCACTCAACCAGATCTAAACCTCAGACAAAGGAGATGGATTGAAAAGATTAAAGACTTTGATCTTACCATTTCTTACACTCCAGACAAGGCTAATGTTATGGCCGATGCTCTCAGTCGCAAGTCGTATTGCAATAATCTCATGATCATGGAAAGCCAACCTCCTCTTCATGAAGAATTCCAGAAGCTCAACCTTGGTCTTGTTCCTCAAGGCTATCTTGCAAACTTGACAGCCAGTCCAACTCTCGAGGACAAGATTCGTTCTGAACAACTTCGTGATGTTGAAATCAAGAAGATGGTAGAGCACATCAAAGAAGGCAAGGAGAAATTTAAGTCCTTCTCAATTGATGACAAGGGAACGGTGTTCTTCGAAGGACGCATTGCGGTCCCTCAAATTCAAAGTATCAAAAATGTCATTCTCAAGGAGGCTCATGAAACTCCTCTCTCCATACACCCTGGAAGTACAAAGATGTACCAGGATCTCAAGACACTGTATTGGTGGCCTAGCATGAAACGTGAAATTGCTCAATACGTTTCTGAATGCGACGTTTGTCAACGTGTTAAGGCAGTTCATCAGAAAACAGCCAGTCTTCTCCAACCTCTGAAAATCCCTGAATGGAAGTGGGACATGATTGAAATGGACTTCGTCACTGGTTTTCCAAAGTCCAAGAGGGGCAACGATGCAATCTTCGTTGTCATTGTCATTGATCGACTCACTAAAGTAGCCTACTTCTTTCCTGTCAAAGAGACAATCTCTCTCGAAAACCTGCGCAGGGGATGGCGACTCCCCCTCTAGGCGGCGCTCATGGCGACTCCGAAGAGATCTAGGGTTTTAGACATCTCTCTCCGACATTCGTCACTCCGGCGTTGTCGGCCTCCTCCCCTATGGCATCTGTCACTCCGGCATTGTCGTCCACCCCTTTCTCTACAATGACCAAGGCGAAGTCTCTTTTTGATCGCTCTTGTTGGCGTTGGAGGGCGATCTTCTCCACCGAGGTGGATCTCAAGTTCAATCCCATTTACGTGGGTTTTGTTCTGCTAGATCCGAAGGACAAGCGGATCCAACTTGTAGATCAAGCGGGTTTTGTGCTTGATCAACGTTTTCTCAAGGTACGTGAGAGCATTCATCCTAGATCTGAGATCCAATTTGCTTGTCATCGTGCCAGGGTTCAGGATCATCTAGTTCCACGTAATGGGTCTCTTCTGGATCATGCAAATGCCATCGTTCCTATTCTGGACGTGGATTCTTTGGTGCCGCTATTGGATCGGAATCCCATTGATCCTTCGGTGGGTTTAGTTCATGCAGCTAAGGTTTTAGACCTGGATTTCTCTAGAGGTCTAGCTCTTGCTAAGGAAGTCCGAATTCTCTTCGGATCGGACTTTCATGCTACTAAGAATTACGACGCTTTCAAAATGGTGGTATCTTTTGGCCGTGCTGTTTTCAAAATTGATGAAAATACTGTTGCTTTGGCTCTTGAAGCGGCGATTGGAGGTTATTGTGGATCCTTGAATGTTACATGTCTCCATGATCGGGTTTTCTCTTTTGAGGTCTCTTCTAAGGAGGTTGGATTTCATATTATGAAGATTAAATGGTTTTCTTGCTTTCACTTCAAGTGCTTTTTTCATCTTTGGAGTTTCGGTGGTCCAAATTGGATGTCTGAATGGAGAAAGTGGAATCATGATCAGGAAAATGAGTGGACTTTTGTCAGGAGGAAAAAAAGGTAAAAAACTAAACGATACAAGCCTTTAACTGCTCCTCCCACGATTCCTATAAAAATTGGTTCTGTGATTGATCGTGAGTTGCCTGCTATTAAGTTCGGATCTTTTGATCCTGATTCTCTTGTTAATGAGTCTGTTACGGATCCTATCCCTATACCCCCTACCGTGGCCTCTGTGCCTGTGGATGCTGGCTTTGCAAAATTAATTGATAAATTGGCGGCCCAGGTTTGGCCTGGCTCTAACTGCCTCTCAGCTAAACATGCAACGGAAGAGTGTACGGGCCGGATTCGGTGCTGGTCTTGTTCATGTTCGAGCCATATCCGCAAAAACTGCCCGGGAATTAATGGAACTCTGCGCTGGGTAGTTAAATCGTCGACAATTGGAACCGAGGAGTCCCCTGCCTCAGTTCTATCCCCTGCCCCTGCCACTGTTCCTGGAAAACCCTCGTCGGAATCGCCGCTCGAATCGCAACCTCCTCCAGCAATGGCGAACTTCCCCTGTGATCCAACCAGGTTCGTCCCGGCGGGGATGCATGTTGAGGAGCCATGGGCGGCCGAGGAGCGACCTGCTCGGCTCTACATCACTTCCTCTGCGGCTCCTCCTCGACGCCATGAATCTTGGGCCATTGCTCAGTTGGTTCCGCGGCCCCCGGTGGAAGAACTCGTCGATTACATCCTTCAAGAACCGCATCTGCAAGTTGTCTCCTTCTCGGAGAGCGCTGTGGGAGTTGGCATGTTCCGCATGGCGGACCAAGTTGCCAGAGATATTTTGGTATACTCTCCTCCTTTTATGTTTCCAGATGGCAGGTTGTTGTCCTTCGTTCGACATGACGAAGGAGACAATGTTAGAGCAACAACCTATACCAGGACTGGATGGATTATGATTCTGAATCTGCACATGGACTATCGCACTGATGAGTTCCTTCGTGAGTTTGTGTCCAAGTTTGGCAAGCTCCGGACCTGGTGGAGGGAGGATGCTTCCCCTGTTCGTACCATGCTCAAGGTTACTTATGGTGGCGGCGCTGATGTTCCCCGTTCGCTTGTGATTAGGGAGGTCCAGCGTTACGGTGGTCATGTTGTTTCCTGGACCTGCCCTGTTTTTATTCTGAACAATGATGCTGCCGACGCTTTGCCGGGGGATGAAGATCATCTCCCTCCTGGAGGAAATCCACACCCAGCTTTTGGTGCACCAGAGGTCCCAATCCCTGAGGAATGGGTGCCACCGGTTCAGCCTGTACAAGGTGGTTGGGGAGACTGGAACAATGAAGAGCAGGGGGAGAATGCTGAGCCGGAGGAGCCTGTTGATCAGGCACCGGAACCTGAGCAGGTGCAGTCTTCTGTATCTGTTCAATTCTCTGGCGCTTCCATTGACTCCATGAATGTTGTAAGAGCTGAAGGCCCGGAACAATTTGTGGAGCTGCAGCATCAGGTGGAACAAAATCAGCTGGCTATTGTTCCTTTTGTTCCACCACCCCGAGCAAATGATGCAGACCTGAACAATGACGTGCAGATTCTTCAAGTCTTACTGCCTGACCCTGTGGTAGAGTGGTCCAGATATTTTTTGGAACACAAAGCTCGGGTTACTTTCGACAGAAGATTTGAATTTCTGTCGTCTTTGCTGCCTTTTGAGTTGCCAGTCTCCTCTGCTGCTCCTGTTCCTCTGCTGATGGATTCATGTCCTGATCCTGAACCAGTGACTCATGTGCCTGCTACCAAGAAGAGGACCAGGAAGGTGTCTACTCCCCTTGTCCTTGAGGAGCGTAGAGTGACGCGAAGTCTTGCCAAGAACGCTGGGTTCAGGGTTCTGCCTGCTTCCAACAAGCCAGAACCTAGGAAAAAGGCCAAGTCTTCTCGTCCTCAAGGCTCTCCAGGGGGAGTGCCCCTTCACTCCTGTTGCTGTTCTGCGGAGGGCGGGAACCATGCTCCAGATAGAGGATTCAGAATTAACGGTGGAGAAGCTTGAAGCTGCTCCAAAGAAGCCCACCACTACCTCAAGTTCTGATGATTAGTGGGCCTTTTTCTATCTTATGGGCCTGTTTGGTCTCTGGAGTTGTTGCTGGGTTTTCCTGTTACATTTTGTTATGTTGCATGACATATGTACTACACTATGGTATTATATTTTGGTTATCTACTGTGCCGGTCTTTTATGATTATCAGCAACTTTCTTTACTATCTGTTTTTTCCATGGATAATACGACCTATCTGAATTTGGATTGGATTGTCTTTGACTGGAATGTGAGAGGACTCAATGATAAATCTAAAAGAGACGCAGTTTATAATAAAATTGAGGAAAGTTAGGCTTCTATCATTTGCTTACAGGAGACTAAATGCCAGGATTTTGATCATTCCTTTATTAGGTCGTTCTGCCCTAAAAGGTTTGATCAATTTGTCTTCTCTCCCTCTGTTGGAGCATCTGGAGGTTTAATTGTGCTTTGGAACAGTTCCATATTCAGTGGAGAATTGTTAGAAGTTCATCGTTCTGCCATTCACATTAAATTCACATCCATTCACAATTCTATTTCTTGGAATTTGGTGAATGTTTATGGTCCTTGCAAGGGGGTGGAAAGAGAGGAATTTGTTAATTGGTTATATAATCTTTCCATTCCGATTCATGAGAACTAGATGATTCTTGGTGATTTTAATTTCATTAAATCACTGGATAATAGAAATAAACCGGGGGCTGATCTAAATGATATGTTTATATTTAATGATGTCATCAGCCATCTGGGTTTATTGGAGCTGCCAGTTAAAGGTAGAAATTTCACTTGGTCCAATATGCAAAGTGATCCGCTTTTGGTTCAATTAGATTGGTTCTTTACTTCATGTCAGTGGACATTGGACTTCCCTAATACCATGGTGTTACCCATGTCTAAAATCACTTCTGATCACTTGCCTTGTATGGTTAAAATTGGAACTAACATCCCAAAGGCAAAGATTTTTTGGTTTGAAAATCATTGGGTTAAGCAACCTGGTCCATGGACCTTGTGACAAAGGTTTGGAATACCCCTGTTATGGCCAAATCAATTACTTCCAAAATCACTGCTAAATTAAAGAATCTCAGATATGCTTTGAAGGATTGGGGAAGGAATTTATCACCGTTAAAGATTCTTATTGATATGAGTAGTAAAGTGATTTTGTTTTTGGATCAATTGGAAGATGTGCGGCAGTTGAGTGTTCCTGAATTTAATTTCAGACTTATTGTTAAGAAGCATATCAAGAATTTGCTTGCTTTACAATCTGATTACTGGAAGCAAAGATGTACTATTCGTTGGGCTAAGCTTTCTGGTGAGAATACTAAATATTTTCATGCTAGAGCCACTGAGAGATTTAGGAGAAATTCTATTCCATCCATCTCTGATGCTTCTGGGAATTTGTTGGTGGATTATATGGACAAAGCTGCTGCTTTCTGGTCCTGCTTTAAGAACAGAATGGGTGTTTCCTGCCCACCCATGACTGATTTTGATCTGTCTGTTTTCTTGCCTGTGGTTGATGGTTTGGAGATCTTGGCTAATCCGTTCACTGTTGAGGAGATTGAGGGTGTTGTAAAACACCTAAAAACTGATCGTGCGCCTGGACCAGATGGTTTTACAGGACTTTTTATTAAACACTGCTGGAGTATAATTAAAGAGGATTTTGTCAAGCTATGCAATGATTTTCACAGTGCCAAGATCTCTTTGGAGAGCATTAATGGATCTTTCATTACTCTGATTCCAAAGATTAATTCTCCTGAGACAGTAAACGATTTCAGACCTATTTCTCTGACCAATACTTGTTTGAAATTTATCACCAAAATTCTGGCTAATCGTTTCCAAGACAAAATCTTTGGTTGCATCCATGCTAATCAATATGGTTTCATCAAATCCAGAACTATTCAAGATTGTCTGACATGGTGTTTTGAATACATTCACCAGTGTAAACAATCTAAGCAGAAAGTGGTGATCTTCAAGATTGATTTTGAGAAAGCTTTTGATACCATTGAGCATTCTGTTATTCTGCAGATTTTGAAATTTAAGGGATTCCCTCCTTTAGTAATCAAATGGGTCAAGGAAATTCTAGCCTCTGGATCTTCATCAGTTCTCTTGAATGGAGTTCCTGGCAAAACTTTTGTTTGCAAAAGAGGTGTCAGGCAGGGGGATCCTTTGTCCCCAATTCTCTATGTGTTGGGTGGGGATTTGCTGCAAAGTATTGTTAACCTGGCACTAAGAGAAGGAAGACTCAGGTTGCCAATTCCAATTGGTGGAGACTTTCCTATTATGCAATATGCGGATGACACCTTAGTCATCCTTCCTGCTGAACCGGCACAGATTTTGGTTTTTAAGGACCTGCTTAACCTTTATGCTCGTCTCACTGGGCTAAAGGTGAATTATAATAAATCTTCGATGATACCGATTAATTTATCACAGCAGGAAAGTGTTGATTTGGCTTCTGTCCTAGACTGCACCATGGCTTCTATGCCCTTTACATATGTAGGCTTGCCTATGGGAACCACAAAGCCAACTATCAAGGATTTTGCACCATTAATTGACAGAATTGAGAGGAGACTTTCGGCTACAGTCTCATTTCTTTCTTATGGGGATAGTTTGGTTCTTGTGAATTCGGTTCTTTCCTCCTTGCCTTCATATTACATGTGCACTCTTGTAATTCCTAAAGGTGTCATTGATATAATAGATAAAGCAAGGAGGAGATGCTTATGGAGAAAGGACAAGAATAAGCAAAGAGTGAATTCTTTAGCTGCCTGGGATATGGTATGCAGACCCAAAACCAAAGGAGGATTAGGGATCATCAATATCTAGATTCAAAATAGAGCTCTGTTACTGAAGTTCTTGGCAAAATTCTATAACTCTTTGGATATCCCTTGGGTCCATTTAGTCAAGAATGCTTATTATTTTCAAACAGTACCACATGCTGTCACATCCTGTGGTTCTTTCTGGTGGAGAGGTGTTATGCAATTAGCAGATACCTGGTGTTCCTTATCCTCTTGCGTTTTGGGAAATGGTTTTCCGGGGCTTTTCTGGAAGGATTCGTGGATTGGACAACCTTTGGCTCTAAAATTCCCGAGATTATTTTCTTTTAACAAGGATCCTTTGTCCTCAGTAAGAGATTTAATACTGATGACAGACCTCTCGGATGCTTTCCACTTGCCGTTTTCAATTGAAGCTTTCCAGGAGTTTAATGATCTGAGTGTCATTGTGAATAATGTTCAGTTGTCTGACAGTGAGGACAGTTGGAGATGCAATTTCAATAAAGGCGTTTATACCTCCAGTAAATTCTATCAGCTACAATTTGCTCATTTACCTCCAGATGGGCCTGCAAAGTGGATATGGAAATCCAAATGCATGTCAAAACATAAATTCTTTGCTTGGCTGATCCTGAAGGATAGGATTAATACAAATGATATGATCAAACGAAGAAACTGGAAGATTGAAGGTACTGATTATTGTGTTCTTTGTAGCACTCATTGTAATGAGGACTGGATACATCTGTTCTTTCAATGTGTTTTTAGCTCCCGGATTTGGAATTATTTGCAAATCAGCTGGAGTGATAACACACTTGTGCAAAATCTTACTGTTGCCAAAAAGTCTTTCAAAGGGCCTTGTTTCACTGAGATAGTGATTCTTGCTTGCTGGAATATTTGGAAGCAGAGGAATGGAGTCATTTTTAAATCGGAAAGACATTCCTTTATGGGATGGAAAGTGGGCTTCATGTTAGATCTCCTTATGCTTAAGCATAGGTTGAGTGCTTCTGTGGCTGCTGATTTAGCTTCATGGATTAACTCCTTACATTAGCCTGGGATAGACTGTCTTAGTCTATTTCCATGTTTATTTGTACATATCTGTAATTGTAACTCTTTGGTTGGTAATAAAGGGCTGTGGGGGACTCCCCTGCAGTAGAAAATGTTTCAAAAAAAAAGAGACAATCTCAGCTAGTGAGTTAGCAGAGCTCTACACAGCATAGATTGTTCCTCTTCATGGTGTTCCATTGGAAATAAGCTCAGACCGTGGAAGCATCTTCACTTCTCATTTCTGGAAAAGCTTTCAAGAAGCCTTGGGCACCAAGCTTCTGTTCAGCACAGCCTACCATCCTCAGTCTCAAGGGCAAGTCGAAAGAGTCAATCAGATTCTCGAGGATATGCTCAGAGCATGTGGTCTCTCTTTTGGCATGAAATGGGAGGAATGTCTTCCATATGCTGAATTCTCCTACAACAACAGCTTCCAGGCAAGCCTAGGCATGGCACCATTTGAGGCTCTCTATGGCCGCAGATTCCGGAGTCCAATAAATTGGTCTGGAGCTGGTGAACGTTCACTCTTAGGCCCTGACATTGTTAACGAGGCCGAAGATAAAGTTCGCATCATTCGTGACAATCTGAGGATTGCTCAATCTCGTCAGAAAAGCTACTATGACAGCAAGCACAGGGACATGGTCTATGCAGCTGGAGACAAAGCACATCTCCGTGTAACTCCCCTTAGAGGCACTCATCGTTTTGGTGTAAAAGGAAAGCTTGCACCAAGATATATTGGTCCCTTCAACATTCTCTCAAGGCGTGCAGAAAATGCCTATCGTCTTGAACTTCCAGAAAAGCTATCCAAGGTGCACGATGTGTTTCACGTGTCACAGCTCAAGAGGTGCTTCAAAGATCCAGGTCATGCAGTTGATCATGATTCCATTGAACTGCATGAAGACCTCTCTTATGAGGAGCACCCTATTCGCATTCTCGATGAGACCGAGCGCAAAACTCGCAACAAGAGCACCAAGTTCTTAAAAGTGCAGTGGTCCCATCATTCCGATAAAGAGGCAACGTGGGAGACCGAAGAGGATCTTCGCAAGAAGTATCCGGACCTTTTCTCTTCTCAGTAGGAATCTCGGGGCATGATTCCTTCAAGGGGGGGGCGTTTTGTAACATCCCAAGTATGAAAACACCCTTAGAATGTTTTATTTCTTGTTATTTTATTATTAATGCATCATGTCATCATAAGCATTGCATGTGGTATGTGTTTCAAATTTGAAATTCAAATTCAAATCAATTTCATTCATACTTGGCATGTTCCAATTGTGGTTTAAAAAATTAAAATCTTGCAAACATTTAAAGTCAATAAGATTTCATAGTTGTTTGAGCTTATTGAATAAACTTGTTTATTTTAAAAAATCAAAACCTATATGAACCCTATTTGAAATTTAAATAGCAATTTCAAATCTTTTGGCAATTTCAAAATTTTGAAAATAAGTACACATACCATTGATCTTGCTGTTTTGTAATTCAATAAAAATTATTGTTAAAATAAAAGCCCCAAAAATCCTATTCTATTTTTATCTCTTTTTCTTTCCTACAAAAAAAGAGCAAACACAAAAAAAATAGAAACAGAAAACAAAAAACAAAAAAAAGGGGGGGGGGGGGCAGGCCAGCCCAAGTGGGCTGAGCCCACCACAGCCCCAAGGCCCAGGCGCCCCCACGACTCTGTCGTCTTCCTCCTCTGTACGGAGACAGAGGAGGGGAGGCCATCCCCCACCTGCAGGAGCTCCACCTGCTCCCCTCCTCCTACTTAACCCCTCTCCCTACCGGAACCCTAACCCTCCTCCATCTCCTCGCGCCGCCGTCTCCTCCTCCTTCTTCTCTCTCGCTGCCCTGCCTCGTTGTTCTCTGAGCCTGCACACCGAGGCGACAGAGGAGAACGGCCGGTGATCGCCGCAGCCATGGCGCCCCTCCGAGCCGGCTAGCTGCGGGAACGGAAAGCCCGCGTCCTCCTCTTCCATTTCGCTTCCAGGGAGGAGCCCCTGGAACACGGGATCGCCGCCGCCAAGCCGCTGTCACCGCCGTCTGTTCCGCCTCCGTCAGGACCTCCCGAGCCTCTGCTTCGACGACAACGGGGGTGAGCTCGCCCTGTCCCCTGTCCTCCTTCCCCTCTGCATCCACGGCGCCCACGCACACGCACGAGGCACAGCGCCCCCGCACGGCAGCGCATCATCGCTGCAGATCATCGCCGTTCGTCACCTCGCCGTCAGTTTCAGTCACTGCACGAAATTCAGTTTCGTCAGTACACGGCTGAAACTCCACCTCAAAAACATGCGCGCGCTAGTACTAGCACAAACCGAACAGCAGCCCAACTGGTCACGCTCGCTGCGCGCGCGCCTGAGGGCGTGGGATCGAATCCCCCCCGCGCATATTAAAAACCCACCTTTTTTATTTCTTTTTTCCAGATCCAGATCCTTTTCCTATTTCGCACAGAGGTCCCTATAATTATTTTCTATGCCCTTGGTTATTTTAATAAACCATAAAAATGCTTAAAACTTTGTAATTTAATAACTTTTGCTAGGAAACTCAAAATGCAAAACTTTCAACATGAAAACCACTCCATTTTAAATGCTCTACACTATTATCAACTTTATTTCTGGTTTTGAATAATTTAAAATGCTGAAAACATTTATTACTTGTTAAATGCTTTAAACATTGCAAAAATCATATCTTCGGCATAAAAATTCCAAATTCAACAAACCAAATATGTTTTCCATACCAAATTAAATTCTCTACATGTTAAAACCATTTGTATACTGTTTTGAACATTTCAAATGGTTTCAAAAATTCAAATTCAAACAACTCTTTCAAATTTGGTCAAATTCATAACTAATTCAAATTTAATTCAAATGGCACATGTAAAATATGTTTTCCATGCAAAATTGAACAAGCTTTCCAAATATATTTTGTTTCCTGTTTTGAATAATTAGAGTTGGTTAAATAATTTAAATCTTGCTTAAATCATTTAAAATGGCTAAATTAATAACTTGGTCAAACTAAATTCTTTTGAACATATAAAATATGTTTTCCATTCCATTTTTCATGAACTATGCAAATATCAACTTTGTGTTCTGTTTTAAATAAATTAAATTGCTGAAAACAACTGTTTCTTAATTAATGCATTTAAAAATTGTCAAATTAATAACTTGCTCATTTTAAATCCATTTTCAACAAATGAAATATGTATTCCATCTAAAATTTTTGTGTTCTTTCCAAATATGAATTTTGTTATCTATTTTTGAACAATTAAAATGGGTGAAAACAACAAATGCTTGTGTAACTCATTTAAGAAGCCAAATTTCATAACTTAATAAATAAAATTCCAAACTTGGTAAACAACATATCAAATTGAAGCTATTGCTGTTTTCTTATTGTTTTCATCATCCATGCATCATTCTAATCAACTTTCATATGATGGTTATTTGTAGATCACTTAATTCAACCTTATTTCATGAGCTTTGCCATATGCAACCCAAATTGCATATGGGCCCATTTAAATATGTTTACCATGTCAACTAGCTTATCTTTGATGCATCAATTAAATTTGCCATGCATCATCCTATGTTTGTGAATTATGCCATGTTATTGATTGTCTGTCTCTCTTCGTTGTTTGCTTGCTTCTTCCCGAATAGACGACGACTTTGAGACAGACGAGGTTTACGACACTACTTCAGAGGAGTTAGCCCAGTTTCAGGCTACTGAGTTTGCAGGCAAGTATTCACTCACATGAACCATTGTGTCCTTTTCCACACTGGATACCGATACTTTCCGTTGTCTAACCTGCTAGCCTTAAGATTCGTTGCTTGTGTTCCGATCCTATCACATGTTATCTTGTAACCCTGATATAGCTTATCCTCCACACCTATAACCCTGTTGCTTGTTGCCTGTGTCTTACTAGCATGCTTAGGGTTGTTTATGCTCGAGTCTAATGTCCATTATTTATTTTACCATATTTAATATGTTCTGGGGCTCGATGTTTAAACAACAACCTGTTAATGTATGAGGTAATGCTAATTTAATGATAAGGCACCGGCAGGAGGCCGGGTATGGTTTTGAGGCCTGCTAGTGTCGAACTCAGGAAAAGTTCTTGTCCTCTAGATCCATGATGAGCGCGCTAACCGCATGTGGGAAGCGTGTATGGGCGCCCCCCTCAACTTTGATTCGATTCGCATCTCGTCCAAATCGCCTCATTTAGTTCGGGTTTTCCATTTGCCGCATGCATATGCAGGTGCGAACCCTTGGCGCCAGGGTGGTAACTTTTGTAGTCGGCATTTAGGGGGACACGTTCTTAGAGTGCTATGAGGGTCCCCTTTTCTTCGTGGGGCTTGATTAGCCGTGCGCTCAATTGCACGGGGTTCTTTGGGCTTGATGCGAAGAAGAGTTGGGTTGTGTTGAGTGGCCTGCTTGGTGGGTTTGATCCCCGCCTGGCGGGTTATTCTTACGTGTACGGCCAAATTGGTGCATCCCTGCAGGGTTAAATCTTCTCGAGAAGCCGTGTTGTCCGCGGTTATGGATGACTTGGTGATAGGGCTGGCTAACAAGGATTAGACAACTTACACCTAATTAATACTAATTTGACTAGTAATAGGCTTATTGACACAATAACCTGAACCTTCATTAATCCAACGGTGTGGGTTATCCTCGGGTTGCTTCTTTGGATAAGGGGCGAGATCCAGGATGTGTTTTTTTGAGGTTAGTGGTAGTTGGTTCTGATGCGCTATCTTATCCCTTTCTTTTAGCCGGATGTTGTAGTGTGTCTTTGTAGTTGGTTAGGGCAGCCCGCTGCCGCACCTTTGTATCACCTATCTTCCGTTGAACCCAAAGCATCTGTACTTGGTGTTGTCGGGTACACTTTGGTATCTTGTGCGTCTTGCTTGCCAGTACTCGTCTGTACTGACCCCTTTGGGGGTGCGTGTTCTGCAGACTACGTTTCCGAGGATCCCCATGGTGGCTACTACGTGGAGTATGACGAGGCTGCTGACGAGTAGATAGCGGACCCGGGCAGGATACGAGACTTCGTGGATGGGCTCCGTTCTTTCGTTTCGGGCCTCTTAGGACTATTTGGATCATGTCTGTACTCAGACACTTTGGATGCTTCCGCTGTGATGTAATGATGACTTGTTGGGACATGTGTCCTCTGCATGACTGTATTTGCTATCTCTGCTCTAGTGAGAGCTTTTGCCACTTATTTCTATTTCTTTGTGTCTTAGAGATTTGTTGTGATATCACTTGTTCAAATGCCGTTGACGTACCATGTGTGTATGTTATGAAGTACGTCAATGGAAGTATTCGGATTTCTATTGGATGGTTTCACAGACGATGAATAGTAGAGGATGGTTGTCACACGTTTACGTGTTGGCCTACTCATATTGAGATGCGGGTGCATGTAGGCCCCGTAAGCCATTTATCTACTGTTTAGCGGGCTGTGAGTATCCTCTAAAAGTCCGGGTGCGACAGAATACCAAAATGTAGGTAGGTATGCTGGACACATTTGGTATACATTAGTTTTTGGCAGTTGGATGCACGAGTAGAGGTCATACTCAGTACAGGTGGAGGCTAGCAAAGACTGGGATCGACAAATCAAGAGAGCATAATGGCCATAATCATGCATAGCGACAAAAACATTATTGATCAAAGCATAAGTGGTATTACAAGTCAAAAAATAAATGATCATAGAGGCTATTTGTGACTGGTTTGTATTCATAAACATGGTGTAAGCATGCGCCAAGTCAACCAAATAAAACATTTAAAGAAGAACACCACAAATTTATGCTTCGATGTGATAAAAACAACTCATGATTGTTTCAATGTCACATTAAACACTCTCAGCTATTTGAAACAAGTCATGCTACAAAAATAACCAATAGGCTTAGAATTAAAATAACATCTAACACCACATGAAAAAGCTAGCCACAGTCTATACAAGCTTCTTTTTGCATCGTTATAAATTCTAAAACATGCAGCAATTTCTTTTCCCAACAAGCAAGATAAAATGTATGTTTTAACAAAAACTCTCCAAATTATACAGAAAGTAAGAAAGAGAGTAATCTCATAACTCTACTAAAACTAACATCTCTGAATAAGAGATGCATGAAAACAAACAAGAGTTAAAAGGATTGCAACAGCTAGAATAAAAACTAAGAATACGAGCATAACGAGTATTCATATGAAAAAGCGGAGCGTGTCTCTCTCCCAAATAGGAAGCTAGGTTCTAATGATATTAATTTCAGCAAGGAAAGCGAAAATAAAACAAAAGAAAACAGAACAAAAAATAAAAGACGCTCCAAGTTAAGTTCATATGATGTGACCGAATAAAAATATAATTTCAATAGAAGTGACATGATAATTTGTTGATGAAGAATGAGATGCCTTGGGAATCCCCAAACTTAGACGCTTGAGTCTTCTTAGAATTTGCTGGGATGAACCACGAGGTAATCCCCAAGCTTTGAGCTTGCATTCTTCTTGATCACATTATATCACCCTCCTCTCTTGACCCTTGAAAACTTCCTTCACACCACACTCAAAAAGTAATTCGCATTAGAGGGTTAGTATAACAATAAAAAATTCATGGATTCTACATGGGAAAAATTTCTATTGATACTTTTAAACATTAGCTACAGCCACTGATGTTTCGTGAAGCAAAGAAATCCACTTGACATAGTAAAAGAGCAAATGCAAGAAAAATGGCAGAATCTGCCAAAACCAGAACAGTCTGTAATGACGATTTTTTTTGGGAAACTTAAATTCCTCAAATAAAAAACATAAAGAACAAAAAAGTTTTGAAATCAACTGAAGAATAAGCCCAAAAAGTGTCAGGTCATTTTCATATTTTTGTGAATTTTCGATTTTTAACGGTGGACAACAGAAATCCAAAACTAACTCCAACTTTCGCTAGAAACTTTACTTGGCACAAATAATACATGAAAATAAAGATAAAAAAGTTTCTACAGAAGTATACAACCCATTTACTCAAAGAGAACTGAGAAAAATAAAGCAAAAATAAAACCATGGGTTATCTCCAAAGAAGTGATTTTCTTTAACACCTTTTAGCTAGGCATAAGAAGATAAAATCAAGTGTTTTCAAGTGAAGAAGCATCCAAATTTTAACTTGTTCGAATAATAGAATCAAAAGGAAACTTCATTCTCTTCCTAGGAAAGTGTTCCATACCTTTCTTGAGTGGTAATTGATATTTAATATTCCCCTCTTTCATATCAATAACAGCACCAACGGTTCTAAGAAAAGGTCTTCCCAAAACAATAGGACAAGAAGAATTGCATTCAATATTCATAAGACCAAAATCAAGGGGGACAAGGTTATTATTAACCATAATAAGAACATCATCAATTCTACCCAAAGGTTTCTTTCTAGCATTATCAGCAAGACGAATATCCAAATAACAGGGTTCCAATGGTGGTAAATCAAGCATATCATGTAGTTTTTTAGGCATAACAAAGATACTAGCACCAAGATCACATAGAGAATTACAATAAAAATCATTAACCTTTAGTTTAATGATGGGATCCCATGCATCTTCTAATTTTCTAGGAATAGAGGCTTTCCACATTTTAATTCTTCTTCTCTAATTTGCATGAGATCATTTGTAATATGTTTTGTCAAAGCCGTATTAATATTATTAGCATCGGTATTGTTAGAAAGATTTTGTAGGAACATAATTACTTCAGAGAGGTTGCAATTATCAAAGTCAAGATCATTTTTTATCAAAATAAATAGGACCATTATCTCCCATACCCAGAAATTTTTTAGCACTCTTATCAGGAACAGTTTTAATGGTTTTAGGCAATTTTATACGTTTAGATGAAGAAGTGGAGACATAGAAAACACCAATTACTTTACCATTGATAGTAGGAGGTTTACTAGCATGAGAAGCGTCAGTTTGACTAGTGTCGGTAATGGTACAAACATTAGCTATATTATTCTGTCTAGCTAATTCATCTTCTCTTTCCCATATAGCATGCAATTTTCCTAACATCCTAACATTGTCATCAATTTTAATTTGGATGGAATTCAAAGTTTTTCTTTCTTTAACATCATGAGGCATCACCTTAATTTAAGAAGATCAAGATCAAGAGAAAGCTATCAACTTTAGAAGCAAGAACATCAATTTTTCCAAACTTTTCCTCAGATTTGTTAAAAGAAGTTTGTGTACTAATAAAATTCTTTAGCGTGTTTTCAAGATCAGAGGGTAAACTTTTATTATTGTTGTAGGAATTACCATAAGAATTGACATAACCATTATTGTTATTAGGAGGGTATGGCCTATTGTTATTGCTACCAAAATTATTCCTATAAGCATTCTTGTTAAACTTATTAGTTTTAATTAAGTTCACATCAACATGCTCTTCTTGAGCAACCAAAGAGGCTAAAGGAACATTGCTTTGATCAATAGGAGAATGGCCATTAACAAGCATAAACATAATAACATCAAGTCTATCACTCAAAGAGGAGGTATCTTCAACATAATTTACATTCTTACCAGTTGGAGCTCTCTCGGTGTGCCATTAAGAATAATTCACCATATTATCAAGAAGCTTTGCTTCTGCCCCCAAGGTCATGGACATAAAGTTTCCTCCGGCAGCTGAATCCAGAAGGTTTCGTGAAGAAAAATTCAGTCCTGAATAAAAAGTTTGGATGATCATCCAAGTAGTTAGTCCATGAGTGGGGCAATTCTTTACTAAAGATTTCATTCTTTCCCAAGCTTTAGCAACATGCTCATTATAAAGTTTCTTAAAATTCATAATGCTACTTATTAAAGATATAATCTTAGTAGGAGGATAATATTTTCCAATGAAAGCATCTTTACATTTAGTCCAGGAATCAATACTATTTTTAGGCAAAGATAGCAACCATTCTTTATCTCTTCCTCTTAAAGAGAAAGGAAACAATTTTATTTTAATAATATCTCCATCTACATCTTTATAATTTTACATATCACATAGTTCAACAAAATTATTAAGATGGGTAGCAGCATCATCTATACTAATACCAGAAAATTGCTCTCTCAGAACAAGATTTTATAGTGCAGGCTTAATCTCATAAAAATCAGCAGTAGGAGCAGGTGGAGCAAGAGGTGTGCTAATGAAATTATTGTTGTTTGAGCTAGTAAATTCACACAACTTAGTGTTCTCAGGGGTACTCATTTTAGCAAGATTAAAAACAAGATAAAAATAACAACTAGAAAAAGAACTATTTTTTTTGTGTTTTTGACAAAGAGAAGCAAACAATATAAAATAAAAATAAACTAAGCGAAACAATAACAAAGTAAAGAGATTGGAAGTGAGAGACTCCCCTTGCAGAAATGCTTGATGGTGCAGGTCTTGCACTTGTTGGGAAACCTCAAGAGGAAGGTATGTTGAGCACAATAGCAAGTTTCCCTAAGAAAAGAAACCAAGGTTGAATCGACCTTTAGGAGGAAGGAGAAACTTCAGAAGCTTGATGCAGTTGATGTGGTAGGGCATACTACCGGTTCAGCAGCAACATGGAACCTACACAACGCAATCAATTCATTTTGCCCCCAACGAAGCAGTGAGGTTGCCAATCTCATCGATTTGTTGATAACAAAGAGGTTAAATGTATGGTGCGGAAAACAGTAGGAGAAAAATGCGAAAACAGTAGTAGCAATGTGAAAACAGTGGAAACAAGGTGAAAACAGTAATTGCAGTGGTTGTATTATCAGTATGAGAAAATGGACCGGGGTCCACAGTTCACTAGTGGTGTCTCTCCATAAAAGATAGATAACATGTGTGGTGAACAAATTACAGCTGGGCAATTGATAGATATTGAAAAATGCATGACATGATTACTATTTGATTCATGCATGCATTACAACAAGACTCATAGACCGATATCCAACTGCATCTATGACTAATAATCCACCCTCAGAATATTATCCGAACAAACATTGGGTATTAAGTTGCAAGCAATGGATAATCGCATTAAGCAAAGTGTGTAATTTAAACAATGTAAACATTGTTGTATTCTCCCTAATGGCAACAACACATCCTCCATCCGTCATGTTTCTGTCACTCGAGCACTGATGCAAAGGAGGCATGAACCCACTATCAATCATAAATACTCCCTCTTGGAGTCACTAGCATCTACTTGGACAAAGCATCTACTAACAACGGAGAGCATGAAAGATCATAAATAACATACACATGAAGATAACATGATAGATTGATAATCAAGAGACATAGCATTCAACATTCATCGGACCCCAGCAAACACAACATGTAGCATTACAATAAGATGATCTAGATCATGTAGGGAAGCTCACGAGATTTAAACATGAGGCATAAAGTGGAGAGAACGACCATATCTAGCTACTGCTATGGACCCGTAGTCCAGAGATGAAATATTCACGCATCACTCCGGAGGCGGGCATGGTGGTGTAGAGTCTTCCGGTGATGATTTCCCCTCCCGGCAGGGTGCCTGTAACATCCCTACTTTTGTGTAATAAAGAGAGGTGTTGTGTACATGGCATGCATGCATGAAATTTGGACCAAATTTTCGCTTTTAAACTTTAATCGGAGAGTTTCCAGAAAGTCACTTAAACTTGTTCCAAATAAAATTGTTCTACCAAGTTTTTCAAATGGAACCAATTTTATGCTAGAAAGATGGCAAATTTGGAGAGCTTTCCAACGACTATTTTTGTGCAATTTTTGGTTCACAAAAAGGCCCTCAAATTTCATTTTTGGGATCTGTTTAAAAAATTCCAGGGACTTCTTTGCAATTCCAATTTTCTCCCAGGGGGTTTTCTTGAAAACCCTGTCGTCTTCCTCCTGTCCGGTGACAGGAGGGCAGCCGCCGCCTCGCGCGCCACCTCCTGCTTCCTCTCCCTGTCGACGTGGAGGAGAGGATTAGGTCTCCTCGGTGCCGTCCCCATCGAGCTCAGCTCGCAGAAACCCCCCCTCTCTCGCCTTCTCCTTCCCCTGTCTCTCCCTCCGCCCGAAAAACCACCGCCGCCGTGATCCGCCCCCGTTGCCGCTGCACTGCTTCCCCCACCTCCTCGTTGAACCCATCAGGTGCGCCGTCGAGTCCTCTACGCCCTCGAGCAGCCGCAGCAGCCGGGATGCCGTAGGCGCCGCGAATCGCGCCGCCTCCTCCTTCCTCTCCGGTCGCCGGAAGCTTCACCGCGCCGCCGTTCTAGCTCCCCTCCGGCCCCGCCGAGTTCTTCATCGTGCTCGTGGTGAGCTCCTGCTCCTCCCCAGCCCCTCCATTCGCCCTATCCCGTTCGGAATCAGCGAGCTCGCCGGAACCCGAAACCTCCCGCCGCCGCTCGCCGTTTTTCCCTCGTCGCCGGTGACCTATTAGGGGTGGCGCCGCCACCCTCACGTCCGCCTCGACGAGACGAAGCCAACGCGCGCAAGCACGCTTCCGGGGGCCGCCTGCATCGCCGGCGGCGAGCAGTTCCGGCCACTGCCGGCCACCACCGTGAGGTCACGGTGACGTCACCATGACGTCACCTGCCCACGTGGCACGCCAAGTGGCAGTCTTTGTCCTCTTTTGAACTGCACAGTGGGCCCCATCTGTTAAATAGAAAACAGAAAATAAAATGGTTTTGGAAATTAAATAACTTGTAATTTATAGCTCCAAAAATTAAGAAAAAAATATGTATGTGTTCAGAAAAATGAGAGCTATTTATCTATGTCATTTTCATACATGTTCAACCAAGTTTAAAATGAGGTCACTTTTGTACTTAACTTTTAATTCATTTAAAATATTGAAAATAAAGTTTTTATTCAAAAAAAATAGAAAGTTAAGTGTAATATACCATTTTGATCAGTGAAACAAATGCAATCCAACTATGAGGTTTACAAAGTCATTTGAGCATGTTAGCTTGGTCACATCTTCAGTTTAGGGTTTTTCCCCCTCCTCCGGTGTTCGTCGTTCACGGCGCGAAACCCTAGCTTCCTGCTCCATCTTCTAAGCTTCGTTTCAATTGCATTGTTTTACTCATGCATACATATTGTGCATTGCACTGTCGTCAAGTATTGATTGTTTGCCTTCTTTCCGGTGTTGTTCGTTATCGGTAGACCGAGATCCGGAGGTCGACCCGGCGTTCTACGACAACCCAAGCTCTGCTGTCGACGAGAAAGGCAAGCACAACCTCATGGCTTCACCCATGTTTTGAGTCTTTCAAACTCTTACTCATGCATTCGGTTCAACTTGGTTTTGAGTCTGTTAGAGTAACCTATCCATTGCATGACCCCTCCCCTCACATGTCACCTTCATACCTGTTTACCCTCCTAGTATGACTAGGTTTGTTTGAGTAACGTAGAGCCTTGTGTGTTCAATGCTTAGACATGCTTAGTCTTATGATCTGCTTCATCCGGTTGATGAAATGCCGATAATGCGTGAACCTAGTATGAAAGGTGTTTATGCTTTGTTATGGTTGATTAACATGATTAACATGGCATGGATGTTGAGGCCACTGTGGGTTGTGGTGTTTGTCTCGTTCATGCCCCTAGGTGCGAGTTCTCGCCTTCGAAGCCAAGACTGAACGTACAGCCACGCGCGGGCCAATGAACCCCGCTCGGCTAACTAACTTGTTTAGTCACTTCCATGGGTCACATAGATTGAAGTTTCCATTTGCGGGTGTGTCATAAAACGTTCTGAAGAAAACTAGGACGTGACCGGGACCAGTGATGGACGTACACGGATCTTGTCCCGACTCACAAAACAGGTGCCGTCAGGAGGCGGCCAACTCCCTGTTGACGGGTGGCCCTGTTTGGGTTGACTCATGGATAGGGCTAAGCAAGGTAAAGGCCGTGGTCGACCACACTCTGCCGCGCTCTTAGAGAGGAGCGTTACCGCGTGGCGTTAAGAGTCGGTTGATACGTGTGGGTAAAGTGTACCCCCTGCAGGGATAAATCTTTCGGAAAGCCGTGTCCACGGTTATGGACGACTTGGCAACGGATTCTGTGATCATAGACAACTCTAACGGAATGACTAAAACTTGCTGGCAATGAGTGAAGGATGCCTCCTCGACTAAGTCGAGAGGGGTGATTCTTGTAGCTTAAGGTAGTCTGGGGTTGAGAAAGTACTTGGTGGACCAAAGAACATAATGATCTCAGTATTTGAGTAGATTCCTCCTCTGGTTTAGAAATGCTCTATTACACATGCTTTTCTTCCTCAACTTCGGAAAACAAAGTTGGCTTTATGCAAAGAACCTTAAAAGCCAAGTCTTGCTGAGTACCTTTTGTACTCAACCTTGCCTCGTTGTTGTTTTGTTTCAGACTTCGGTGATGCAGCTGAAGAGGGGTTCTACCTCGACGTCGACGAGTAGTTAGGAGTTCCCAGGCAGCAGCTTGGTATCTGTAGTATGAGTTTGGCTACGTTGCTTATGTTTCGGACTCTTAGTCCTTTTGCTCTTGTTGTATAGCAACATATTTGCTTTCGCTGCTTGTTGTAATGTTGGGTTGCTGGACCTATGTTGGTCTTGTAACTTGTAACTTTGTGTAAGTAACTGTAATATTTGTTAATACAACTTTCATGTTGTTGGTCTCGAGCTCGAGCCGTTGTTATACAGTTTGGCTATGCCTGCATAGTTTGTCGCAGTCGAGGGGTGATCCATGACCGAGCCTGCCGGAGATATCCGGCCTGGGGCGAGGTAACCCATAACCCTCGATTGTTGTTGCACTTTCTGGACACATAGCATCTCTGTATAACTCTGGTCCCGTTCCTTCAGTTTCATCCGACTCGTGGATGCTTGGGTATACCTATCTGGTTATGACTAGCATGGACACAAGGAGTAGTAGACCGGGGATCCGGACTACGTGCCGATGAATCCGGTCTGCCTGCCGTTGTTTGTTGCGGCCGGGGCTGGTAACCCTGAAGCCCTTGTGGGTCCACTGCTAGGAGCACATGACAGTTTGTATATCTCGGGGTCCGGGGTCCGACAGTGCCAGGGAGAATTCCAGAACCCTCCCGATCTCGGATTGACGATGACGGTGGCCTCGGGTGTTTTTCATAGAAAAGTGGTATATTCTTAGGGTTAACTATCCGAGGGGAATATATAGGCGATGGTGATGGGCGCCCGAGGGGCCCACACCACTTGGTGGCGCGGCTAGGGGTGCGCCGCCCTATGTTGTGCCCCCCCCGTGGCCCCCCACCGGGTCTCTTCGAAACTCCGTGGAACCTTCGGGAATTCTAAGACTTCTGGGTTTCGAATTTTCCAACTCCGAGAATATTTCCAGAACAACTTTTCTGATACTAAAAACAGAAGAAAACAGGGAACTGGCTCAGTGGCATCTTGTCAATAGGTTAGTCCCAGAAAATCGATAAAAATGATATAAAGTGTATAACAAATAACATGAAAACGACATGGAACATCAGAAATTATAGATACGTTTATGACGTATCACGCTGTTTCCCGAAAGTTCCGTAAACAGACCATCTTAACGAGGTCAACTATGGAAGCATAACTCGTAGCATTAGACACAACCACTATTGAGGAAGAGTGGCTTCGTGAGCTCTTGATGGACTTGCCTGTGGTTGAAAAACCAATACCCGCAATCCTAATGAACTGTGATAATCAAAGTGTGATCATCAAAGTCCAGATAATTGCCGGATATTATCCGTGAAATATGGTATATCCTCGGATACGTACGGATATTAGTAAAACCACATCCTTTTCCGTATCCGTGAATTACTAACCGTATCTGTCAACTATCCGACCGTATCCGTATTTACCTTCGGTGAGCCTCCGGTCGGTCGGCAATAATCCGTACCTCTTTCATCCCTAGGTACAACTCACATTCTAAAAGGCGCAAGTTGCTCCCATTATTTTTGGATTCTCCTACTTGCCTAACAAACTTGACATTTTTAAGAATGCTAAATTTATCGAACGAGCCTAAAAATATTCAGCAAACTCCTCGCGGTCCGTATGATTTGCTACCTTCCAATCTTTACATTACCAATATGTACTTCATACTTGCTATCATCAAGTTGACCACGATCGATTGTACCACAAGATCATTTTGTTATCCGGTTGAGAATATATATGTTGGAACACTCTTGAAATTTGCAAATGAGATTGTAGTGATGAGAATATCTAAATAACATGTTTTTGTCATCAATTCCAGAATTTTTACTTATGTCTGCTTACAAATTACCCGCAAAAACGTGCGGGGCATTATCTGGTGATTATTAGTTAGCTTCCCGATGAAAATTAGAATTGGACAAGTACTACATTGTTTGTTGTGTGTATTTTGTGAACATCCACATTGTGATTAATACTACAACTATATACTTGAAATACTATTATGTTATTACCATTGTCTATTTAGGATATATGTATTCGTCTTTTGCATTTTGCCGAGCATGCATTGCGCGCGATATATTCGAGGAAGAGGAGTGGAAACGAGGGCGGCGTCAGCAACCATGAACCGGGGAGGAGCCATACGCCTGTGGAATGTGAAGGATGATTATGCGGGCCTATGGATGGAAGGGTGGTGTATTTCTCTCCCAGGTTGGTGGAGAAAACGGAAGGAACCAATAAACATAATTTTATTCGGGTGGCTGGTATAGTTCGGTCGGGGTTGAACGCATGGGTTGTTGAGTTTGGGCTAGGGGATCATAAATAAAAAATATTCAGTAAAAATCAATCCGTAGCAACCCACATACATTTCCCAAAATCTAACTAGTGCGTGGGCACACTCGCTTCATTACACGGTGCGCACATCCGGCGCCATCCGATCAGCATCACGCGGTTGATGTCAAACGGCAAGGAGATGCGCGGGACAACACCAAAACGCGTCCGTGCATCTGAGTGGACGCCCCCATTGCTTCTCCCGCACAAGACTCTCCCTTGTCAACTGCTTGCCCAGGCCACCTTCCCCGTCGCACCCCCATCCTAGAGCCCGTCGTCGGCCCTCTTCCCGGCCACCCCTTGTCGATTGGTATCCTCCTGGCAGTTGCGGATATCTCTGGTTAATGGCGGCTCTGTGCTTCTTCGTGTACGTCTCGTGGATGTATTGGAATTTTTGGCAATCTTTGAGGAGGTGAGTGGCCTTGGTTTTGCCCGTGCGCTTATCTGTAGATAGATGTAGCGAGCAGTATCCGTCAAGGTCTTCATCAGGAGTTTTATCATCCGGCTTTGGCTTCCAGTCGCGATTTCCGCGGGATCCGCCGTCGCGATTTCTCGTGAACTCCGCCGCCACTAGCTCCAATTGATCATCCTAGTCGTAGTGTTTTCTCTTCCTCCTCCAGCGGTCGCCTTTGCGATCCTCCTCGGGCACGGGTAAAGAGGCTTTCTCGTTGCGCAGGGATTCTTCTCCGTGAGTCCATTTTTCCTCTATCGCCATTAGTTCTCCGATTGTTTTGGGTGCAGCTCTTCCCAGTTCATCTCGGAAGGCGGTGCGTATCGATTAGTCATCTCAACAAGTCACTCGGATGATCCGGTAGGGTTTCGATTAAGAGAACGTAAGGACGCTGGTGACGATCGCCGGCTAATAGGGGGGCACGATTTATCCAGGTTCGGGGCCCTCGTAGAGGTAAAACCCTTACTCCTGCTCTTTCGATCTGTATTATCGGTAGATCGTTTACAATGGGGGTTGCTCAAGTCGAGAGTATGATCTCGAGCTCAAGGCTTTGGTGGTGTCGAATAGATTGGATCCCCCTCGGTGGTTATCCTAGCCTTATATAGGTGGCCAGGTCTCAAACCGTGTCCGGGGGGGTTACAAACCCTAGTTTTAGGTCAGTACAACTTTCCTTCTTGACCCGCAAGTCTTTGCGGGCGGGGTTCAGTTGGGCCTTCTAGAACCGTAAGGTGGCACCTCCCTCTGGGCTTATGTCTTGGGCCTTGGACCGGGTAGACTCACCCGATAGGTCCAGGATTCATCCCCACGTAAGTAGCCCCCGAGTGTTTATTCGACTGAGAATTAGTCGAGTGGACACTCATAGTTCGTTTTGATTTGTTTAGATGATCGTTTCAATCGCCTGATTCGGAGGGCGCCTGCCATGTGCGCGATGCGCTTCTGTACTCGATCATCGAGTGATAAGTGTGCCTTGTATTGGCTGTTTTCGCAGAAGGATGTGGCTGATCCCGAAAGATCAAGGCCAATTAATTGCATCTAGGGCAAAAACGGTTCTGGCCTACTCAAATTCGAGACCTCCAACTCGAACCTGGCGAGGTGATCGTTGCGACTGGGCCGTGGAGGTCTTACCGAGTCGAACTTAACCTAAAGGGATACCCGGTGCGTCCGCTAGGAATTTTCTTCGTGTTGTTGACACGAAAAATTTACCGGAGGACGCAGCTTGAGTGCGATTCCAGGCCTATAGGAGAGATCCCTAGGTCTTACCTTCGTACTAGAAAGAATACGTCATCCGGATGTGCCTAGTCGGTAGAACGATCCAGGATAAGGATGTGTAAAATACATCGTGTGATAGAGTTGCGGGAGGCGCACACTCGCGATTTTACCTTAATTAAACATGTTTCTGCGATTCTTCCGGTGAAGAGATCTTCTTTCTTCTTGTTATTGTGCGAAAGAGATTTCGTGTTTATGAGGTTTATGCGAAAGAAATTTTGCGTCTTGATATTCCCATACGAAAGAGATATCATGTTAGGGCGCTTATGCGAAAGAAATTTCACGTCTTGTTGTGCCCATAAGAAAGAGATTTCGTCTCAGGGTCTTTAAGAGAAAGCAATTTTGCGTCTTGATGTTCCCATACGAAAGAGATTTCGTGTCAGTGTCTTTATGCGGAAGAAGTTTCGCGTCTTGATGTGCCCATACGAAAGAGATTTCGTGTCAGGGTCTTTATGCGAAAGAAATTTCGCGTCTTGATGTGCCCATACGAAAGAGATTTCGTGTCAGGGTCCTTATGCGAATGAAATTTCACATTTTGATGAGGTGCGCAGTGACGTCACCGCGCACTTGTTCGTTCTGACTCCTCCCGATGGGACGAAACGAAGCGGAGTAGAGCGCGCGGGCCCATCTTGTCAGCTTTTTGATCGGAGGCGATAGGTCATGTCCGGTTTTTTCGCTGGCCGCATGCTGTAAATACGCACGATCTTTTCGTAAAGATCGTGCCAGAGTAATGGTTCCCTGCCGCTTTGTTTCTACTTCACGCGTGGTAGCCGCAGTGAATGCCACGTCGTCAGATCTACGGCTTGAATCAGCCTAGCTTGGGTATAAATAATGACCTTTAGGGAAGGGGTAAATTCCCCGGCCCTTAGTCACCTTTTTTCTTCCTCGCGCACGCCTCCTTCTCTGTGAGCACCAAACATCCTCCAATGGCGGGAGCGAAGAAGCGTGGCGCTGCTGTAGCGTCCTCAAAAGATGTGGCGAGTGCTTCCACGACGCCTCCCGTGAAGACGGGCGACTGGCGCGCCGCGAACACCACCAAGAAAAGCATCACCGAGATGCAGCGGGAGGGATTACTCCCGCCGGAAGCTGACAAGCGCGTGCGCCTGTCCAAAAAGGAGGAAGTCCCCAACCCCCTCGCCAACAAGTGTGTCTTCTTCTCAGAGCACGTCTCCCGCGGCCTGTCTCTCCCTCTCCACCCGTTCTTGGTCGGGCTGCTCTATGTCTACGGCATACAGTTGCACGATCTCCCTCCAAATGCGATTCAGCACATGTCGTGCTTTATCGTGCTTTGCGAGTGCTTCTTGGGGATCCGCCCACACTGGGGGCTTTGGAAAGCCATCTTCAAGGTGCGGATCTTCCGGGAGAAGGCGCGGTCAGGCGAGAAGGTTGGGGAGCCGCTGCGTACCGGAGGCTTCGGGATACAGGCGAGTAAAGATATCCCCTACATGGAGATGTACTTCGTCGACTCAGCGCAGGGGTGGAGGAAGAAATGGTTCTATGTCACCGATAACAGCGCGAGTGGAGCCCCTGAATTCCAGCCATTCGCCCCTCTAAAGCGACGGAACTCCTGGCTGCACTCGCTCACTGCTGAGGAAGGTAAAATTGTCGCCCCTCTACTCGGGAAGGTGGAAAGCTTCCGGAACAAGGAGTTGGGGACCCCGCTGAATGGGATACACCTGAGGGGTATGTTTCTTCGTCGAAGGATGCAACCCCTTCAAGAGAGATCAACCGCCTTGTGGGAGTACGTGGGTGTCAAGGACCCAAGCCGTGTCTGCGAAGATATCCTTTCGAACATCGAGTTCAAGAAGAAGATCGCGGCCATCACCAGGTTGAAGAAGGGAGAGATATGCTCGGCGTGTCCTCTCAAACCATTCGAGGCGGGGAAATCTCCGACTGAGGTGAGATTTTCAATTTTCTCTTTCTTGGCTTTTGTTCTTCCACGCCTGGTTTTCTTTCGACTGAACAATTTTTTTCTTTTTCTTCTGTAGAATCAGGATGTGGCAACATGATATCCTCCAATTTCTACAGACGACGTCTCAAATCTTCTCGCGAGTAACATTGAAGCCCCTCACGAAATTAGCGTCACGGAAGCCGACTCAAGCTCCAAACTCGATTATATGGATGAGGAGGATGAGTCGGGTAGTGACCAACTTCACCAACGCAAGCGCCACAGACACGAGGTGGATGAGGTCACTTCAAAGGGTAGCTCCTTGGTTGACGAGTCCGTCAAGGATGATGAGCCCCTTCGGGTGGCATCTACTTGGACAGGACATCTACTAACAACGGAGAGCATGCAAGATCATAAATAACATACACATGAAGATAACATGATAGATTGATAATCAAGAGACATAGCATTCAACATTCATCGGACCCCAGCAAACACAACATGTAGCATTACAATAAGATGATCTAGATCATGTATGGAAGCTCACGAGATTTAAACATGAGGCATAAAGTGGAGAGAACGACCATATCTAGCTACTGCTATGGACCCGTAGTCCAGAGATGAAATATTCACGCATCACCCCGGAGGCGGGCATGGTGGTGTAGAGCCTTCCGGTGATGATTTCCCCTCCCGGCCGGGTGCCGGGAGAATTCCAGAACCCTCCCGATCTCGGATTGACGATGACGGTGGCCTCGGGTGTTTTTCATGGAAAATTGGTATATTCTTAGGGTTAACTATCCGAGGGGAATATATAGGCGATGGTGATGGGCGCCCGAGGGGCCCACACCACTTGGTGCCGCGGCTAGGGGTGCGCCGCCCTATGTTGTGCCCCCCCCCCCGTGGCCCCCCACCGGGTCTCTTCGAAACTTCGTGGAACCTTCAGGAATTCTAAGACTTCTGGGTTTCGAATTTTCCAACTCCGAGAATATTTCCAGAACAACTTTTCTGATACTAAAAACAGAAGAAAACAGGGAACTGGCTCAGTGGCATCTTGTCAATAGGTTAGTCCCAGAAAATCGATAAAAATGATATAAAGTGTCTAGCAAATAACATGAAAACGACATGGAACATCAGAAATTATAGATACGTTTATGACATATCACGCTGTTTCCTGAAAGTCTCGTAAACAGACCATCTTAACAAGGTCAACTATGGAAGCATAACTCGTAGCATTAGACACAACCACTATTGAGGCAGAGTGGCTTCGTGAGCTCTTGATGAACTTGCCTGTGGTTGAAAAACCAATACCCGCAATCCTAATGAACTGTGATAATCAAAGTGTGATCATCAAAGTCCAGATAATTACCGGATATTAACCGTGAAATATGGTATATCCTCGGATACGTACGGATATTAGTAAAACCACATCCTTTTCCGTATCCGTGAATTACTAACCGTATCTGTCAACTATCCGACCGTATCCGTATTTACCTTCCGTGAGCCTCCGGTCGGTCGGCAATAATCCGTACCTCTTTCATCCCTAGGTACAACTCACATTCTAAAAGGCGCAAGTCGCTCCCATTATTCTCCTACTTGCCTAACAAACTTGACATTTTTAAGAATGCTAAATTTATCGAACGAGCCTAAAAATATTCAGCAAACTCCTCGCGGTCCGTATGATTTGCTACCTTCCAATCTTTACATTACCAATATGTACTTCATACTTGCTATCATCAAGTTGATCACGATCGATTGTACCACAAGATCATTTTGTTATCCGGTTGAGAATATATATGTTGGAACACTCTTGAAATTTGCAAATGAGATTGTAGTGATGAGAATATCTAAATAACATGTTTTTGTCATCAATTCCAGAATTTTTACTTATGTCTGCTTACAAATTACCCGCAAAAACGTGCGGGGCATTATCTGGTGATTATTAGTTAGCTTCCCGATGAAAATTAGAATTGGACAAGTACTGCATTGTTTGTTGTGTGTATTTTGTGAACATCCGCATTGTGATTAATACTACAACTATATACTTGAAATACTATTATGTTATTACCATTGTCTATTTAGGATATATGTATTCGTCTTTTGCATTTTGCCGAGCATGCATTGCACGCGATATATTCGAGGAAGAGGAGTGGAAACGAGGGCGGCGTCGGCAACCATGAACCGGGGAGGAGCCATACGCCTGTGGAATGTGAAGGATGAGTATGCGGGCCTATGGATGGAAGGGTGGTGTATTTCTCTCCCAGGTTGGTGGAGAAAACGGAAGGCACCAATAAACATAATTTTATTCGGGTGGCTGGTATAGTTCGGTCGGGGTTGAACGCATGGGTTGTTGAGTTTGGGCTAGGGGATCATAAATAAAAAATATTCAGTAATAATCAATCCGTAGCAACCCACAGACATTTCCCAAAATCCAACTAGTGCGTGGGCACACTCGCTTCATTACACGGTGCGCACATCCGGCGCCATCCGATCAGCATCACGCGGTTGATGTCAAACGGCAAGGAGATGCGCGGGACAACACCAAAACGCGTCCGTGCATCTGAGTGGACGCCCCCATTGCTTCTCCCGCACAAGACTCTCCCTTGTCAACTGCTTGCCC
The DNA here is from genome assembly GCA_028641055.1 of Alopecurus myosuroides. Lineage (NCBI taxonomy): Eukaryota > Viridiplantae > Streptophyta > Magnoliopsida > Poales > Poaceae > Alopecurus > Alopecurus myosuroides. Next base: position 554,163,687 of record CM054058.1, read on the forward strand.
AGGCCACCTTCCCCGTCGCACCCCCATCCTAGAGCCCGTCGTCGGCCCTGTTCCCGGCCACCCCTTGTCGATTGGTATCCTCCTGGCAGTTGCGGATATCTCTGGTTAATGGCGGCTCTGTGCTTCTTCGTGTACGTCTCGTTGATGTCTTGGAATTTTTGGCAATCTTTGAGGAGGTGAGTGGCCTTGGTTTTGCCCGTGCGCTTATCTGTAAATAGATGTAGCGAGCAGTATCCGTCAAGGTCTTCATCAGGAGTTTTATCATCCGGCTTTGGCTTCCAGTCGCGATTTCCGCGGGATCCGCCGTCGCGATTTCTCGTGAACTCCGCCGCCACTAGCTCCAATTGATCATCCTAGTCGTAGAGTTTTCTCTTCCTCCTCCAGCGGTCGCCGTTGCGATCCTCCTCGGGCACGGGTAAAAAGGCTTTCTCGTTGCACAGGGATTCTTCTCCGTGAGCCCATTTGTCCTCTATCGCCATTAGTTCTCCGATTGTTTTGGGTGCAGCTCTTCCCAGTTCTTCTCGGAAGGCGGTGCGTATCGATTAGTCATCTCAACAAGTCACTCGGATGATCCGGTAGGGTTTCGATTAAGAGAACGTAAGGACGTTGGTGACGATCGCCGGCTAATAGGGGGGCACGATTTATCCAGGTTCGGGGCCCTCGTAGAGGTAAAACCCTTACTCCTGCTCTTTCGATCTGTATTATCAGTAAATCTTTTACAATGGGGGTTGCTCAAGTAGAGAGTATGATCTCGAGCTCAAGGCTTTGGTGGTGTCGAATCGATTGGATCCCCCTCGGTGGTTATCCTAGCCTTATATAGGTGGCCAGGTCTCAAACCGTGTCCGGGGGGGGGGGGGTTACAAACCCTAGTTTTAGGTCGGTACAACTTTCCTTCTTGACCCGCAAGTCTTTGCGGGTGGGGTTCAGTTGGGCCTTCTAGAACCGTAAGGTGGAACCTCCCTCTGGGCTTATGTCTTGGGCCTTGGACCGGGTAGACTCACCCGATAGGTCCAGGATTCATCCCCACGTAAGTAGCCCCCGAGTGTTTATTCGACTGAGAATTAGTCGAGTGGACACTCATAGTTCGTTTTGATTTGTTTAGATGATCGTTTCAATCGCCTGATTCGGAGGGCGCCTGCCCTGTGCGCGATGCGCTTCTGTACTCGATCATCGAGTGATAAGTGTGCCTTGTATTGGCTGTTTTCGCAGAAGGATGTGGCTGATCCCGAAAGATCAAGGCCAATTAATTGCATCTAGGGCAAAAACGGCTCTGGCCTACTCAAATTCGCGACCTCCGACTCGAACCTGGCGAGGTGATCGTTGCGACTGGGCCGTGGAGGTCTTACCAAGTCGAACTTAACCTAAAGGGATACCCGGTGCGTCCGCTAGGATTTTTCTTCGTGTTGTTGACACGAAAAATTTATCGGAGGACGCAACTTGAGTGCGATTCCAGGCCTATAGGAGAGATCCCTAGGTCTTACCTTCGTACTAGAAAGAATACGTCATCCGGATGTGCCTAGTCGGTAGAACGATCCAGGATAAGGATGTGTAAAATACATCGTGTGATAGAGTTGCGGGAGCCGCACACTCGCGATTTTACCTTAATTAAACATGTTTCCGCGATTCTTCCGGTGAAGAGATCTTCTTTCTTCTTGTTCTTGTGCGAAAGAGATTTCGCGTTTATGAGGTTTATGCGAAAGAAGTTTCGCGTCTTGATATTCCCATACGAAAGAGATATCATGTTAGGGCGCTTATGCGAAAGAAATTTCACGTCTTGATGTGCCCATACGAAAGAGATTTCGTCTCAGGGTCTTTAAGCGAAAGCAATTTTGCATCTTGATGTTCCCATACGAAAGAGATTTCGTGTCAGTGTCTTTATGCGGAAGAAGTTTCGCGTCTTGATGTGCCCATACGAAAGAGATTTCGTGTCAGGGTCTTTATGCGAAAGAAATTTCGCGTCTTGATGTGCCCATACGAAAGAGATTTCGTGTCAGGGTCCTTATGCGAAAGAAATTTCGCATTTTGATGAGGTGCGCAGTGACGTCACCGCGCACTTGTTCGTTCTGACTCCTCCCGATGGGACGAAACGAAGCGGAGTAGAGCGCGCGGGCCCATCTTTTCAGCTTTTTGATCGGAGGCGATAGGTCATGTCCGGTTTTTTCGCTGGCCGCGTGCTGTAAATACGCATGATCTTTTCGTAAAGATCGTGCCAGAGTAATGTTTCCCTGCCGCTTTGTTTCTACTTCACGCGTGGTAGCCGCAGTGAATGCCATGTCGTCAGATCTACGGCTTGAATCAGCCTAGCTTGGGTATAAATAATGACGTTTAGGGAAGGGGTAAATTCCCCGGCCCTTAGTCACCTTTTTTCTTCCTCGCGCACGCCTCCTTCTCTGTGAGCACCAAACATCCTCCAATGGCGGGAGCGAAGAAGTGTGGTGCTGCTGTAGCGTCCTCAAAAGATGTGGCGAGTGCTTCCACGACGCCTCCCGTGAAGACGGGCGACTGGCACGCCGCGAACACCACCAAGAAAAGCATCACCGAGATGTAGCGGGAGGGATTACTCCCGCCGGAAGCTGACAAGCGCGTGCGCCTGTCCAAAAAGGAGGAAGTCCCCAACCCCCTCGCCAACAAGTGTGTCTTCTTCTCAGAGCACATCTCCCGCGGCCTGTCTCTCCCTCTCCACCAGTTCTTGGTCGGCCTGCTCTATGTCTACGGCATACAGTTGCACGATCTCCCTCCAAATGCGATTCAGCACATGTCGTGCTTTATCGTGCTTTGCGAGTGCTTCTTGGGGATCCGCCCACACTGGGGGCTTTGGAAAGCCATCTTCAAGGTGCGGATCTTCCGGGAGAAGGCGCGGTCAGGCGAGAAGGTGGGGGAGCCGCTGCGTACCGGAGGCTTCGGGATACAGGCGAGTAAAGATATCCCCTACATGGAGATGTACTTCGTCGACTCGGCGCGGGGGTGGAGGAAGAAATGGTTCTATGTCACCGATAACAGCGCGAGTGGAGCCCCTGAATTCCAGCCATTCGCCCCTCAAAAGCGACGGAACTCCTGGCTGCACTCGCTCACTGCTGAGGAAGGTAAAATTGTCGCCCCTCTACTCGGGAAGGTGGAAAGCTTCCGGAACAAGGAGTTGGGGATCCCGCTGAATGGGATACACCTGTGGGGTATGTTTTTTCATCGAAGGATGCAACCCCTTCAAGAGAGATCAACCGCCTTGTGGGAGTACGTGGGTGTCAAGGACCCAAGCCGTGTCTGCGAAGATATCCTTTCGAACATCGAGTTCAAGAAGAAAATCGCGGCCATCACCAGGTTGAAGAAGGGAGAGATATGTTCGGCGTGTCCTCTCAAACCATTCGAGGCGGGGAAATCTCCGACTGAGGTGAGATTTTCAATTTTCTCTTTCTTGGCTTTTGTTCTTCCACGCCTGGTTTTCTTTCGACTGAACATTTTTTTTCTTTTTCTTCTGTAGAATCAGGATGTGGCAACATGCTATCCTCCAATTTCTACAGACGACGTCTCAAATCTTCTCGTGAGTAACATTGAAGCCCCTCACGAAACTAGCGTCACGGAAGCCGACTCAAGCTCCAAACTCGATTATATGGATGAGGAGGATGAGTCGGGTAGTGACCAACTTCACCAACGCAAGCGCCACAGACACGAGGAGGATGAGGTCACTTCAAAGGGTAGCTCCTTGGTTGACGAGTCCGTCAAGGATGATGAGCCCCTTCGGGTGGCTCCTCTCAACGCGCTTCCTCCCACGGGCCGCCAGTCGAAGGTTTCCACTGCTTGGAACCTGGACATTCTTGACGATGATGACGAGGACGAGTAAGTCATGTGCACTCCGTCCTTAATTGCGATTCTTCTTTCCTTTCTTCCCATTCTGGCTCTTTATCTGATTTTGCTTTCAACAACAGTCTTGCGACCATCAGCCCAGGACGGTTCGCTTCTTCGATTCCTTCCATGAAGAGAAAAGAGGCTGCCGCGGATCCTGCTCCAGCTGCTGAAGTTGCCCGAAGATCTCCAAGCCCCACAGGAGCAACCGAAACCCCGGAATACGGGATGCCTGGCTTCGCGGGTGGAGCGTCAGCGAGCAAGGAGGTCTCGGGTAGTTCATCAGACCCTCTGTCTACTGCCCAGGGCAAGGTAAGCCCGTTTTAATTTCTTGCATGCATCTTGCTTCGCTTGTTCTCAATTTTATCGGGTGCACGGCAGTGCTCCCGATGGGAGTAGCCCCCGAGTCTATGGTCAATTGCTCGCAGTTGGTCATGGACTCAAGCCGAAATTTTCTTCTCTTGCTCTTATGTTGGCCTTGATTTTCATCGGGTGCACGGCAGTGCTCCCGATGGGAGTAGCCCCCGAGGCTATACTCGACTGTGTATAGTCGTGTGTAGGCTCAAGTGATACATCCGCAGTTGTTTGACTTGGATCTTTTGCAGGCTCTCCTCGGCTCACTCGCCGCTCTCGGGCGTCGGGTGCTTTCGGCTGAAGCGGACTGCGTTTCCCTTAAGACGGATCGCGACCGGCTTGTCCAGGACGGCCGCTCCCTTCAAGGTAGGCTAGTGCGCCTTACTTGTTTTTATCGCTTCTTCCTGAGTGTAATTGCTGTTCCAACCGCACTTTTGCATTGCAGATGAAGTTACCCGCCCGAAGGCTGAGAAGGCAGAGGCTGTCTCTCGGGTGAAAACCCTTGAGATGGAGCTGGAATCCTCCCGAAAGGACTTGGAGTCCACCCGCAAGCGCTCAGCCGACCTTGAGGGGAGCCTTGCGGAAGCTCGGGGAGCTCTGAAGCAGCTTGAAGAGGCGGGTGCGAAGCACGATAATGACTTGTCGGCACCATCCGACCTTTGGCTCAGAAGCTCGCTGGTAGGTTGCTTTTCGTCATTCTTCGATTGTGGCCTATACTCGCCCTTTTCTCTGATGATTATTATGTCTTTGTCTCAGATGCCCTTAGGGTTGGGCCGGAACTACCTGGAAATTAGCGACACGACGCCCTCACCGACACGTGTAGCCAACTCCAGGAGCACGCGAATAGAATCTGCTCCCTCGTTGGTGATGCCACCCGAGTTTGACGCGGTTTCATGAGCACCTTCTGGTGGACGTGGCAGTTCCTCCTATGCTGGGTGGCCTCCTGCAGGTTTTCTTGGACTGTGAAGATCTTCTCCAGGAGTACTCGGTCGCGCAGTCCGAGTGCGGGGCCAAGACGGCTATCCAATTTTCCTTGGCGCATGGAATTTCGGGTGACCTTGAGAAGGTGTACTCGGACGTTCCACGCGACTCCTCTGGCAAAATGGTAGCACTCCGTGCTTTTGGCGACCGTGTTGAAGAGCTCGCGAAGATGCTTTCTGTGGTGCTTTCCCGTGTAGGTCGTAAGGGACTGCCTTCCGCAAGTGGGACTACCTCTGCAACTCCGTAGGATAGTTTTTTGTTTTTCATGTGCTCTTGATGTAATGAACCTTGAGATGTATTCCCGTACTTTATTTTGCCCAATCGAAGTGTTTTCCGAAAGTGTCAGCGTTTCATATTTGCGCTTTACTTTGTATTCTCCCGATGGGAGTAGCCCCCGAGCACCCGAGGTTTGGGTGGTATATTCTCGAGTGGGGTCTTATATTGTCTTTGAACCTTTGTTGTTCCTTTTCAGGTAGTGGATTGCAGTGTAGAGTCTTCGAGTGGAGCTGCTTCGCTAGTTAATCCCATGGTTGCTGTTGCTAGCACCTTTGCATCACTCCATGACTGTGTCGCGGATGGCGATCGTAAGCTGAAGGCTCTGCAAGGTGTGGCTGACGTTGCCAAGTCGAAGCAGAAATTTGCGACGGAGCGTGAGAAATTTGTGATGGAAGAACTGGCGGCTATTGCGAAGGACATGCTCTGTAAGTTTGCGAGCCCCCGAGTACTTGTTGCTTGTTACCGTCTTTATTTTGACGTGCTCGTTGTCCTTGTAGTTGTTGAGCCTGCCGGAGTCTGTAAAACCCATTGGGTGGACAATCACATTGTTCATGAGTCGGGTAGCTCAAAACCTCACGCGAGTAACTTTTGGTCTGACCGCAGCCGAGGTTTTATCATGGCTACCGTGAAGTACCGGGCGAGTCAAGCGCATATACTCGTCGAGTCTTGTCGCGAGGATCTGTCTTCTGTCCATAGGGCATTTTACCCTTTGGGTATTGTCCTGGATGACTTCAGTGGTTTGTTGAGGATGTTTCGTCGGGTAGGGGAAGCTCGAGAGTGCGTGCGTCAACAACTTGTCAGTGGATCTCAAGTGGCACTTGCCTTCGTTCGCCTGTGGCATCCTGAGGTCAACTTTAGCTCTGTGGCGCGACTTCCTGACTCGAGAGGCCCACGGGTGGATCTTTCTCCTCATTATGCAGCCATGCGCTCTGCAACGGAGCAAATTGTTCGACTGACCTCTGAGGAGATTGATCAATTGCTTGAAGATGCGGCTGCTCGCCGATAGTTCTAGTTTTAAGATGTAAATATCTTGTATTTTTTGTTGTAAGGCGTTTGAAGGTGTAAACCCTGTGACCTTGTATGTTTCACTCGATATGTTTAAGGTGTTTATAAGCGTGCACCTTGTTATAGCCTGTATTATTTTATCGAGTTTGAGTGCTTGAAGGAATGTTGTGACGCTAGTGAGGCGTAGCCCCTGTGTGTTGGGCGAGTTTACCTATAATTTTAGCATGTAAAGAGGAAAAAATGCAATAGTATTTGTATCTATGGTTGAGAAACCATGTTTTTATTGCTACGGCTGAGAAGCCATGTGTTTGCTCGAGCTACAGAGTGGCTAGTACAGCCTTATTTCTTGCGAGTAGAATAGTAATGCTAGGGGTAGAACATGCGGAGGTCCGCCACATTTCACGGGTTGGAGTAGATACCGCCGTTCTTCGTGTTCTTCAAGCGATAGGCGCCTCCTGGGATAACTTCGTGTATGATGGAAGGTCCTTTCCATGGTGGCTCGAGCTTGTGTCCCTCCTTTTGCTTGAGCCGTAGCATCAGGTCTTCTACCACGAAGGATCTGTGGCATATGCGGCGACTGTGGTAGTTGCGCAGCGATTATTGATAGACTGCTGACCTTGCGAGTGCAATGTCCCTAATCTCGTCTAGTGCGTCCATGTCTTCTGCGAGTGCCCTGTTTGAGGTTTCTTCGCTGTATGCAATGACTCGTGGGGCACTAAATTTGACATATTCGGGTAGCACGGCTTCAGCTCCGTATACCATGAAGAATGGAGTGTAGTTTGTTGACCGATTTGGTGTTGTTTGCAGGCTCCATAGCACCGATGGCAGTTCTTCGGCCAGTGCCCTGCTGCTGGGTGTAGCCGAGCGAGTATCCACTTCTTTAGGCCAACCGAAACTAATCCATTGGATTTTTCTACCTGGCCGTTAGTTTGTGGGTGAGCTACCGAGGCGAAGCTGAGGGTTGTCCCCTTTTTCTCGCAGAAGTCCTGAGTTTCTTTGGCTGTGAAGTTGCTTCCGTTATCTGTGATGATGTTCTGTGGTATGCAGAATCTGCACACGATGGAGTCGAGGAATCTCACTGCGCACTCGGCGTGTGCGGAGGTGACTGGCATAGCTTTTATCCACTTTGTGAACTTTTCGACTGCGACGAGCAAGTGGGTGTATCCTCCGGGTGTTGACTTGTGCAGCGGTCCCACCATATCTAGCCCCAATTGAGAAAAGGGCCATACGATAGGGATCATGTGGAGTTCTGTGGCAGGGGCGTGCGGTTTGGGCGCAAACCTTTGGCAGGCGTTGCATCAGTCGACTAGATCCTTGGCGTCTCTAGCTGCCGTGAGCCAGTAGAATCCTGCCCTCAAAGCCTTGCCCATGATTGCTCTCCAGTTGGCATGGTGCCCGCAGTCTCCTTGGTGTATGTCATGGAGAAGCTCTTTGCCATCTTTGGGTGCGATGCATCTCTGCAGTACTCCTGATATGTTTTGGTTGTATAGCCCTTCGTTGATCACCCGAAAGGATTTGCTGCGTCGTACTATTTGTCTGGCCTCGCAAATGTCTGCTGGGAGTTTTTTGTTGGACAAGTAGTCGAGGTATTTCTGCGTCCAGACTGGCTCGACCAGAAAAACTTGCCTTGAGATATTGTGGATTAGCTCGATGATAGCAATTTGTGGGCCGGTATCTGTTTCCACTTCTACGGGTGTTCCTGTTGGTTTCTTGACTTTGACTGATCGCTTGATCATTCTTTCGAAGTAGATTCCTGGTGGGATGGGGGCGTTTTTCGACCCAATGTTTGTCAGTTTGTTTTCTTCCTCATTGCTCGATCGCGCGATGTACTTCAGCTCGCACCCTTTGAAACTTCCTTCGAGTAGGTTGTACATGTCACGGTAGGCGATCATGTTATCCGCGATAGCGTCACACTCCTTCATCGTCTGTTGCACGATGAGATTTGAATCCCCGTATCATCAATCGAGTGGCTCCGCATGCGATCACCATCTTCATGCCGTGCAGGAGGGCCTCGTACTCCGCGTCGTTCTTGGACATTGGGTCATCAAGAGGGAAGTTCAGTCGCAAGACGTACTGCAGGTTGTCACCCCTGGGAGATATGAGAATAACTCCGACTTCGGATCCTTCATTTCTTTTCGACCCGTCGAAATACATGATCCAGTTGCTCGTGTATTCTGGGGGTCCTGGTGTTTGCAGCTCCGTTCACTCGCTTAGTGTAACATCCCTGATTTTTGGAAAACTCAAAAATCACAAAAATTTGAAACTTTTTGTTTTCATGTTTAGTAAGTCACCAAAAACCAAATGAGATGCAAGAAACAAAAGAAAAATACACATTTCAATGAAATTGAGTTTACCAATCCAATTATGAGTTGTTCCTTAAACTCTAAAACCTTATTCAAAAATAAATATATTATTATATAAAGGGAATATCTTTTTATTAACAAACCTTTACCTAAAATGTTTGCAACTCCAATATTGCTTTGATGATATTTTCCTTAATAAATTTCCAAGCCTCAACAACATTTTATAAGAATAAAATACTTAATAATAACTTTTAGTTGTTATTCTAAGTTTTAAACATGAAGGGGTGAAAATGAAATGCATTGCTTTGAAAATAACATAACAAAAGGTTTTGAAAACAATATTATGACTTGTGGTTTCACTAATATGTTGAAAATATACAATATGAAAGTTCCTAAAAGGGTCTTAGAAAAAAATAGTTGAACCATAGAAAATATTTCTAAAAATTGTTTTAATCATATAAAAATTAATGCTTTCTATTAAAGTGACTATCATTGTTTCTCATATTTTAAAATCATAAAATATGAAAACCATTAAATAGGATTTGTAAAATGTTATTTTATCACATTGATGTCTCTGATAATTATTATCAACTTTCCTATTTAATTATTTTCTACAATTAAAAATGGCATAAAGTTGCTATTAAGTGATTTAGTAATATGCTAAAATTATAAAATATACTAATGGGTTGAAATTGTTTTGAGAAATAATATTTGACCTAAATAATGTATCTGAAATATTACAAGACCCAATTTCCATTTATTTACATTTTCTATTTTAAAATTTGTATTAAGTGACTATTAATGTTTTCATCATATTTTAAAAATTATAAAAGATGAAAACACTCTGTTTTGGTTTTGGAAAATAGTATTTGATCATTATAAAGCTACTGAAATTTAATTTGACAAATATTTATACTTTATAAATTTCTAAATTAAAAATCACATTAATCACTATTAAGGAATCATTTCAATTTTCAGAAATTCAAAAATAAAATATGCTGAAATGTTTACAAAAAGGATATTGTTGGAAATGTATTAATATTTCAAGATTTTAGAAATTTAAATGAGGTTAATTGGAGTTATAAAACAGAAGATATAAAATAAAAAAAGAAAACAGGAATAAAAAAAAAGTGATGACGTCATGCTGGCGTCATCATCGTCTTGTTCCTCTTCCTACCGTTTCCAAACTGAATTGAAGGAGAAATAAATCCCCTTGATTCTTCCGTTTCTTCCTCCGATTGAATGCCCCGAGCCCTTGCACTTTATAGCCATTGCCTTCTCTCCGCTTTCCCCCTCTTTTCCCCTCGAAACCTTGCCCGAGGCCATCGGAATTCGTCACCGGAGTAGTTTCGGGTCGTCGCCGTCTTCCTCCATTCCAGCCACAGCAGGAGGTCCCCGGCTCCCGTCCTTTTCCCCCTCTCGTTACCCTTGTCCCCGCTAACATTTTGAAGATGTTGCTCGATGTTTTTCCGCAGGGAAATCGCCCGCGCGGTGCGCGCCCGAAGGCCGCCGGAGTCGCGCCGCCTCCTTCCACGAGTCGCCGTTGCCTGAGTGTCGTAAAGGGGTCACCGAGGTCTCCATGATTCTCGCCATTTCGCGCCGAGTCTCATCGTGTCTTCCCCGAGCCCGGAGGATCACCGCAGCGCCCTAGTCGTCCAGTTTTGAGCCTCCGGCCACCGGAGCACCACCGTCCCTGCCATCTCCGGCCACCAGGACGCCACCACGGTGAGCTCCTTCCTCCCTGTCCTTTAGATCCAGATCCAACGGACGAGATTAGTTCACATATGCGAAGAGGTATCAGCCAATGGCATTGCGCCACGTCGGATGGGTGTTATTTTGTTATCCGTCGCCCAAAGCAGCGTGAAACCAGCCCAGGCCCAGTCCCTGCCCGTCGCCTTCGCGGCAAATAGCAGATCCAAACCCAGCCCACCTCTGGATTTTATTCCGGAATAAAATTTAAATGGTAGTTTTGCAGAATAGTCCCTAAAACTTAGAAACATCATATCTTTTCAACCACTTAGCCAAATTTAGCAATCTTGTACTTTTTGAAAAGCCCTTGACATGTAGAATCTTTTAGAACTGTCCAAATTTAGATTTGACCATTTAAAATTTGTTCAAATTTAAATATGCTTGTTTGGTGAATTTTGGCATAATTCAAATTTTACAAATCCAAAAATTGCAAATAAAATATATTTGGAAACCTTAAGATGTGTACTTTCATATTCTCTGTCCCAAAATAATATTTTAACAAATTAAAATTGAATTTAGAATTAAGTTGTCTATTTGAGTAATTTTGACATAGATTTAATTCTGTAAATAATTTCAATATAGTTCCTTTTGCAAAATTGCTCCATTTGATAACCTTGAACCATAGACATTATGCCCAACCATTTTGGACACCCTTGGACCATGACCATGTATTTTAGCCAAAAATCCATCATAGTAGTCCATCTAGTTATTATGTCTTAAATTTTTGTTTCTATTTCTTTCTACCATTGTTTGTTGTGGCCATTTTGAATCCAAGACCAAGTCCCTTGTATGTAAACCATCTAAGAGAACAAGTAGTGAACCTCAAACACTAGTATCCTAGTCTTCTATCTACTTCTCCATTTCCCTATTCTTGCTTCAAGAAATCATCAAGTTAGCAAAATGGAGATCAAGACTCAAGCACAAGAATAAAACTTCAATATCAACTTGGTGGCAACATGAAGAGCTATGAGGAATATCATTGAAGAAATTGAAGGAAGGACTTAGACTCCACAGCAACAAGAAGAAACTCAATGAAGTACAAGAGTATGAAGAAATCAAGGAGAAGACATTTTCCTCTCTCTTCCTATCCCTTCCATTTCTTTCTTTTCAATTGACTTAGTGGTATTTGTTCCCAGCCCATCCAAACCAATTAGTGAAGTGAAAACCATGAAGACTATCAAGACCAAGAGAAGCACCACTCCAAGGAAGGAAACAACTTAGATGGCATGATGATGATCTTCAAGAAGGCAATCACATGAGGCCTAGAAGCAATCCATACAAGTTGAAGAATAACAAGTTATTTTTGTCCAACCATTGACCCAAATGGAAAACCCAAGACTTAGTAATATTTTCCCTTTGATGATGAAGTTATTAGACCTACCCTAACCACAATGGAAAATACTAACATAGTCACTTAAATATTTTTGAAGGTGAATATGACCAAGTGTTTGCATGTTACTTTAGTTGAAGAAGTAATATGTTTATTCTTAGTGAACTCTTGGAACTTCCTCGACAAGTATGGTTATAATAAAGTTAGTTTTCTACAAACTCAACCTAGCCCATCAAGTAAACCCTTGGAAATTACTTAACATATGAAACCAAGAAAGAATGAATCTTTCAAAACTCAAACCTAGACCTTGTCCTAACCAACTAGATTAAACCCCTTTGGATATGTTATTGCTATGTATGTTTTCTACACTTATATGATTGTTTGGTAGAATGTTTGTTTATTTTGTTATTGTGTTTTCAATGAATAGATTGTACGGAGAGCAACGATCTTTTGTGAAGAGAGTGTGAATTCTTCACCAACTTCAACAAGGCAAGTAACACACCATCAACTACCCATTATTTTCTATATGCATTAGTTGATTTTGAGTAGCATGCATGATAGGAAATTTTACTAAGTTATACTATGCTATGCTATTATCCTAGTAGTGTGTAGCCATCTCTTTTACCCTTGTTATTTTGATAGCCTTAGAACTTGGTAGATGCTATGCAATGTTACAAATTGTTTTACTAGATGTTGAGGAAAAATCCTAAGTATAACTAATGAATGAACCACCTGGGTGGAAGTGGTAAGACTGGGTTATGTTGAGTGTTTCCTCAGGGCCCTTATCTAAGGGTTATTCCACTTGAGGTTGTCACTTGCGGATGGCCACCCAGGAACAAAGAGATTACTATGTCCTTCTAAGTTTAGTAGCTTCCCGTGCAGCCTTTTGACAATATGGGCTCTGTATTGATCAATTAAGTTGTGAGGGTTCATCCCAGGCTTGACAAGCAGATGTAGCATAATTATAGGTGGAACGGGTCTTGCCGGTGGGTTTGGACTTCTTCTTCTGAAAGATCTCGTCTCAATTCTCTCCTTTCCATGATGCACTCCGGGTGTATAGGATGTTTGGGCTAATTGAAGACAAAGGGTGAAAGTGCACAACCTCTGCAGAGTCAACAAACTAAGATCTTAGCCGTGTCCCGGGTTATGTACAATTATGAGCAGCTGGACAAGGATTGACGGAAGAATCTCATCATCAATTTCAATAAGTAAATTTTTGACCAAGTGAACAGTATTGTGGTGCTTGGATCTTAATCCAATGTTGCCACCCTTTTGAAAAGAAAAGTTTGTTTTACAAAAGTGATAGGAGAAAACTGGCTTTATGCAAACTTAGCCTAAACTCCACTCAGCCAAATAAGCATGTAGTATTAGTCTTGCCATTTATATCCACCATAGTGTTACTTGCCAATACATTAAATTGTATTGACTCCCTTGTGGCTGCATATTCCATATTGCATATATTTCTGAAGACGAGTGAGGATTTCGTTTAGGATCTCGAGACTATCGCCAACATGTTTTGCCTGTGGCACATGAAGAAGATGGGCTCAATGTTGTACTATGTTTTCCGCTGTATTTCTTTGTTTTCTGCTAGTCTTCTAAGACTATGCAAGTTGTAATTCTATTTTGTAAAGTCTGGATCATGCGATGTAATAAGATTTGATGCATTTGCATGATATTTCATTTTGTACTGTGGTGCTAGCAATTGATCCAGGGACTAGCACACTAACACAGGTATTCCATCTTTATTAAAAGTTGGGATGCTACAAAATGGTATCAGAGCATTGTGTTGCCCATAGAATTCGAGACCCTAAGTTTGGAAAAGACCCTAGGATTGAAAATTTTCTATGTTCAAACTTTCTAGAAACAAAACAACCATCCTATTTCTTCTCATATCCTCTCATCTACTATTCACCTTCAAAATTTTCTAGATGACCTACCTCTTTAATACCATCAAGACATGAATGTTGATGACCATACCAAAAAGTCCAAGAAGTATTCTCACCACATGAAGACCTACACTCAATACAATTGAAGCAACTTGGAGATAATACCCATACTTCACAACATTCAAGAACATCTCAAGACATGGAGAGAAGAATCTGAAGAACTCATGAAGATATAGATGAGACCACCAATCTGGTTACTTTGTTAGAACAACGTTAACGTGTTAGTGTATTGATCATACTAATGAGTGTGGTATGAGAATATTAGTTGTTTTATAAAACCTTGTTGTTTGGTGTGAAGATTGTTTGTTATGTGTTGTTTGTAAGATGGGTTTCCTTGATCTGCTATTTTGGATAAGAACCTTCCTTAGCCATCTTTCTAAATCTCTACTCATCCCTACTAGATCAAACCCAACACCATACTCATTCACCAACCCTAGTGAGAACCATTGGAATCATACAACCTTTACCCTATTGAGACACAAGCCATCCCATTTGAGGAATGCTAGTATCAAATTTATTTCTTCTGTGTGAAGGAACAATCACATCCATGATCAATGCCAACTACCTAATAAGGAGTATCCAGCCCATCAACAAGTGAAGAAGACAAGTGAACCCCAAGTTGCATGAGCTATGAAGATTTCAGAGCCAACTACACCAAGAGAAGAAGTAATGAAGAAACACAACTACCCAGTTTGTGTTACATGAGAGTTTGTTTAGAAATAGCATGATGTTGCCTTCAAGGATGACAACAACAAGATGGAAGATTGTCAAGAATATCAAAAGACCAAGTTGAGAGGAACCCAAAGACTTTTGATTGACCCAAAGAGTGACCCCTCAGTGTCAAAGGTAGTCCAACATACCTATGTTGGTCTACAGCTCTGCCGCGAAAGAAAGTTCTACTCAAGCCAACGTGGAATCCATCTACACTCCAATCTAATGAAAATAGACTATCCACAAAAGTTACTTTTAAGGGTGGTAGCCCACCCAGTTGTTTTGGAATCCAGTTACCCAATCTTTCTTTCTAACCTTCCCAAATCTCGGGACGATTTCTTTAAGGGTGGTAGTCTGTAACATCCCTGATTTTTGGAAAACTCAAAAATCACAAAAATTTGAAACTTTTTGTTTTCATGTTTAGTAAGTCACCAAAAACCAAATGAGATGCAAGAAACAAAAGAAAACAATACACATTTCAATGAAATTGAGTTTACCAATCCAATTATGAGTTGTTCCTTAAACTCTAAAACCTTATTCAAAAATAAATATATTATTATATAAAGGGAATATCTTTTTATTAACAAACCTTTACCTAAAATGTTTGCAACTCCAATATTGCTTTGATGATATTTTCCTTAATAAATTTCCAAGCCTCAACAACATTTTATAAGAATAAAATACTTAATAATAACTTTTAGTTGTTATTCTAAGTTTTAAACATGAAGGGGTGAAAATGAAATGCATTGATTTGAAAATAACATAACAAAAGGTTTTGAAAACAATATTATGACTTGGGTTTCACTAATATGTTGAAAATATACAATATGAAAGTTCCTAAAAGGGTCTTAGAAAAAAATAGTTGAACCATAGAAAATATTTCTAAAAATTGTTTTAATCATATAAAAATTAATGCTTTCTATTAAAGTGACTATCATTGTTTCTTCATATTTTAAAATCATAAAATATGAAAACCATTAAATAGGATTTGTAAAATGTTATTTTATCACATTGATGTCTCTGATAATTATTATCAACTTTCCTATTTAATTATTTTCTACAATTAAAAATGGCATAAAGTTGCTATTAAGTGATTTAGTAATATGCTAAAATTATAAAATATACTAATGGGTTGAAATTGTTTTGAGAAATAATATTTGACCTAAATAATGTATCTGAAATATTACAAGACCCAATTTCCATTTATTTACATTTTCTATTTTAAAATTTGTATTAAGTGACTATTAATGTTTTCATCATATTTTAAAAATTATAAAAGATGAAAACACTCTGTTTTGGTTTTGGAAAATAGTATTTGATCATTATAAAGCTACTGAAATTTAATTTGACAAATATTTATACTTTATAAATTTCTAAATTAAAAATCACAGTAATCACTATTAAGGAATCATTTCAATTTTCAGAAATTCAAAAATAAAATATGCTGAAATGTTTACAAAAATGATATTGTTGGAAATGTATTAATATTTCAAGATTTTAGAAATTTAAATGAGGTTAATTGGAGTTATAAAACAGAAGATATATATAAAAAAAAAAAACAGGAATAAAAAAAAAGTGATGACGTTATGCTGGCGTCATCATCGTCTTCTTCCTCTTCCTACCGTTTCCAAACTGAATTGAAGGAGAAATAAATCCCCTTGATTCTTCCGTTTCTTCCTCCGATTGAATGCCCCGAGCCCTTGCACTTTATAGCCATTGCCTTCTCTCCGCTTTCCCCCTCTTTTCCCCTCGAAACCTTGCCCGAGGCCATCGGAATTCATCACCGGAGTAGTTTCGGGTCGTCGCCGTCTTCCTCCATTCCAGCCACAGCAGGAGGTCCCCGGCTCCCGTCCTTTTCCCCCTCTCGTTACCCTTGTCCCCGCTAACATTTTGAAGATGTTGCTCGATGTTTTTCCGCAGGGAAATCGCCCGCGCGGTGCGTGCCCGAAGGCCGCCGGAGTCGCGCCGCCTCCTTCCACGAGTCGCCGTTGCCTGAGTGTCGTAAAGGGGTCACCGAGGTCTCCATGATTCTCGCCATTTCGCGCCGAGTCTCATCGTGTCTTCCCCGAGCCCGGAGGATCACCGCAGCGCCCTAGTCGTCCAGTTTTGAGCCTCCGGCCACCGGAGCACCACCGTCCCTGCCATCTCCGGCCACCAGGGCGCCACCACGGTGAGCTCCTTCCTCCCTGTCCTTTAGATCCAGATCCAACGGACGTGATTAGTTCACATATGCGAAGAGGTATCAGCCAATGGCATTGCGCCACGTCGGATGGGTGTTATTTTGTTATCCGTCGCCCAAAGCAGCGTGAAACCAGCCCAGGCCCAGTCCCTGCCCGTCGCCCTGCGCGGCAAATAGCAGATCCAAACCCAGCCCACCTCTGGATTTTATTCCGGAATAAAATTTAAATGGCAGTTTTGCAGAATAGTCCCTAGAACTTAGAAACATCATATCTTTTCAACCACTTAGCCAAATTTAGCAATCTTGTACTTTTTGAAAAGCCCTTGACATGTAGAATCTTCTAGAACTGTCCAAATTTAGATTTGACCATTTAAAATTTGTTCAAATTTAAATATGCTTGTTTGGTGAATTTTGGCATAATTCAAATTTTACAAATCCAAAAATTGCAAATAAAATATATTTGGAAACCTTAAGATGTGTACTTTCATATTCTCTGTCCCAAAATAATATTTTAACAAATTAAAATTGAATTTAGAATTAAGTTGTCTATTTGAGTAATTTTGACATAGATTTAATTCTGTAAATAATTTCAATATAGTTCCTTTTGCAAAATTGCTCCATTTGATAACCTTGAACCATAGACATTATGCCCAACCATTTTGGACACCCTTGGACCATGACCATGTATTTTAGCCAAAAATCCATCATAGTAGTCCATCTAGTTATTATGTCTTAAATTTTTTCTATTTCTTTCTACCATTGTTTGTTGTGGCCATTTTGAATCCAAGACCAAGTCCCTTGTATGTAAACCATCTAAGAGAACAAGTAGTGAACCTCAAACACTAGTATCCTAGTCTTCTATCTACTTCTCCATTTCCCTATTCTTGCTTCAAGAAATCATCAAGTTAGCAAAATGGAGATCAAGACTCAAGCACAAGAATAAAACTTCAATATCAACTTGGTGGCAACATGAAGAGCTATGAGGAATATCATTGAAGAAATTGAAGGAAGGACTTAGACTCCACAGCAACAAGAAGAAACTCAATGAAGTACAAGAGTATGAAGAAATCAAGGAGAAGACATTTTCCTCTCTCTTCCTATCCCTTCCATTTCTTTCTTTTCAAATTGACTTAGTGGTATTTGTGCCCAGCGCCCATACCCAAACCAATTAGTGAAGTGAAAACCATGAAGACTATCAAGACCAAGAGAAGCACCACACCAAGGAAGGAAACAACTTAGATGGCATGATGATGATCTTCAAGAAGGCAATCACATGAGGCCTAGAAGCAATCCATACAAGTTGAAGAATAACAAGTTATTTTTGTCCAACCATTGACCCAAATGGAAAACCCAAGACTTAGTAATATTTTCCCTTTGATGATGAAGTTATTAGACCTACCCTAACCACAATGGAAAATACTAACATAGTCACTTAAATATTTTTGAAGGTGAATATGACCAAGTGTTTGCATGTATTACTTTAGTTGAAGAAGTAATATGTTTATTCTTAGTGAACTCTTGGAACTTCCTCGACAAGTATGGTTATAATAA
Source organism: Alopecurus myosuroides (assembly GCA_028641055.1). Taxonomy (NCBI): domain Eukaryota; kingdom Viridiplantae; phylum Streptophyta; class Magnoliopsida; order Poales; family Poaceae; genus Alopecurus; species Alopecurus myosuroides. The sequence continues at coordinate 554,181,909 of CM054058.1, forward strand.
AGTTAGTTTTCTACAAACTCAACCTAGCCCATCTCAAGTAAACCCTTGGAAATTACTTAACATATGAAACCAAGAAAGAATGAATCTTTCAAAACTCAAACCTAGACCTTGTCCTAACCAACTAGATTAAACCCCTTTGGATATGTTATTGCTATGTATGTTTTCTACACTTATATGATTGTTTGGTAGAATGTTTGTTTATTTTGTTATTGTGTTTTCAATGAATAGATTGTACGGAGTGCAACGATCTTTTGTGAAGAGAGTGTGAATTCTTCACCAACTTCAACAAGGCAAGTAACACACCATCAACTACCCATTATTTTCTATATGCATTAGTTGATTTTGAGTAGCATGCATGATAGGAAATTTTACTAAGTTATACTATGCTATGCTATTATCCTAGTAGTGTGTAGCCATCTCTTTTACCCTTGTTATTTTGATAGCCTTAGAACTTGGTAGATGCTATGCAATGTTACAATTGTTTTACTAGATGTTGAGGAAAAATCCTAAGTATAACTAATGAATGAACCACCTGGGTGGAAGTGGTAAGACTGGGTTATGTTGAGTGTTTCCTCAGGGCCCTTATCTAAGGGTTATTCCACTTGAGGTTGTCACTTGCGGATGGCCACCCAGGAACAAAGAGATTACTATGTCCTTCTAAGTTTAGTAGCTTCCCGTGCAGCCTTTTGACAATATGGGCTCTGTCTTGATCAATTAAGTTGTGAGGGTTCATCCCAGGCTTGACAAGCAGATGTAGCATAATTATAGGTGGAACGGGTCTTGCCGGTGGGTTTGGACTTCTTCTTATGAAAGATCTCGTCTCAATTCTCTCCTTTCCATGATGCACTCCGGGTGTATAGGATGTTTGGGCTAATTGAAGACAAAGGGTGAAAGTGCACAACCTCTGCAGAGTCAACAAACTAAGATCTTAGCCGTGTCCCGGGTTATGGACAATTATGAGCAGCTGGACAAGGATTGACGGAAGAATCTCATCATCAATTTCAATAAGTAAAATTTTGACCAAGTGAACAGTATTGTGGTGCTTGGATCTTAATCCAATGTTGCCACCCTTTTGAAAAGAAAAGTTTGTTTTACAAAAGTGATAGGAGAAAACTGGCTTTATGCAAACTTAGCCTAAACTCCACTCAGCCAAATAAGCATGTAGTATTAGTCTTGCCATTTATATCCACCATAGTGTTACTTGCCAATACATTAAATTGTATTGACTCCCTTGTGGCTGCATATTCCATATTGCAGATATTTCTGAAGACGAGTGAGGATTTCGTTTAGGATCTCGAGACTATCGCCAACATGTTTTGCCTGTGGCACATGAAGAAGATGGGCTCAATGTTGTACTATGTTTTCCGTTGTATTTCTTTGTTTTCTGCTAGTCTTCTAAGACTATGCAAGTTGTAATTCTATTTTGTAAAGACTGGATCATGCGATGTAATAAGATTTGATGCATTTGCATGATATTTCATTTTGTACTGTGGTGCTAGCAATTGATCCAGGGACTAGCACACTAACACAGGTATTCCATCTTTATTAAAAGTTGGGATGCTACACTTAGGAACTCCACGACGACTCTGGATTTTACAGCATTGCGCCCTGCGTATATTATGTCCCAGGCGCCTAGGTCGACGCTCCACTTCGCGATTCTTCCAGATGCCATAGGTTGTTCATGATAGTACCGAGTGATGCGTCGTTTAGCACCGTGACGGTATGTTCCTGGAAGTAGTGCTTGAGCTTGCGGGTTGTAAGAACTACTCCATACGCGAGCTTCTGATAGTGAGGGTATCGCTATTTGCACGACTTAAGCATCTCACTGATGTAGTATATTGGCCGCTGAACGCCGTATGCCTTTCTTCCTCTGGCTGCTCGACGAACATTACCGTGCTGACGACTTGGTTCGTTGCGGCTAGGTAAAGGTATAGGGGCTCCTTCTCCTGTGGTGTCACCAAGACGCGCTTGCTCTGCCGCACTTTTTTTAGGTCGATGAACGCCTTTTTTGCTTCATACGTCCACTCGAACTTATCTATTTTCTTCAGCAGCTTATAGAAGGGTAGCGCCTGCTCGCCTAATCTCGCGATGAATCTGCTCAGGGAGGCCAGTCGCCCCGCGAGCTGCTGTACGCCGCGAATATTGGTTGGTTCCTTCATTGTCAAGATCGCTTGAATTTTCTCTGGATTGGCTTCGATTCCTCGGACGGACACCAGATACCCGAGAAGTTGTCCTGCAGGAACACCAAAGACGCATTTTGTCGGGTTAAGCTTGATCTTGTACGCGTTGAGAGCGTCGAATGTCTCCCTGATGTCCTCGAGGAGTGTATCCTCCACTCGAGTTTTTATGACGATGTCGTCAACGTACACCTGTACGTTCTTGCCAATGAGCTTGGCGAGACATTTTTGCATGCAGCGCTGATATGTTGCGCCTGCATTTTTCAGCTCGAAGGGCATTGTCGTGTATCAGTAGACACCGTGAGGTGTGATGAATGTTATCTTCTCCTCATCCTCTTTTTACATCCTGGTTTGATTATAGCCCGAGTAGGCGTCCAAGAAGGGGAGTCGTTGGCAGCCTGCGGTGGAGTCCACGATCTGGTCGATCCGTGGTAATGGGAAGTTATTCTTGGGGCAGTGTTTGTTCAACGACGTATAGTCGATGCACACGCGAAGGATGTCAGTGTTTTTCTTCGGGACCAGCACCTGGTTTGCTAACCAGGTGGATATTTTTATTTCTCTGATGAATTTTGTGGCGATAAGTCTATTCACCTCCTCCCCGAGTGCCTTTTTTTCTGGCTCGGAAAATCGCCAGGTCCTTTGCTTGATAGGTTTGGCGTCTTTGAATACTTAGAGTGAGTGCTCGGCGAACTCCCTAGGTATCCCTAGCATATCTGAAGGCTGCCAGGCGAAAATTTCCCAGTACTCACGGAGGAGTTCAACGAGCGCGCCTTCCTATGCGGACGATAGGGTGGTGGACACCATCACCGTCTTCGCGGGTTCTGTCGGGTGCACTTGATGCTTTCGAGTGTCGCTGTTTGCACTGAACTCGAGTTCTGGGGCGTTCTTTTTTTGTGAGCGGCATCACGGAGTGATCCGTGGTCTTTGCCAACTCTTCCAGCTCCTCCTGCATCCCGAAAGATTTCGCGATCTCGTTGAACTCAATATCACATTTGTCTGACTTTTCGAAGTCGCCATCTATGGTGATGGTGCCGTATTCCCCTGGGAGTTTGAGCTTCAGGTAGGCGTAGTGGGGCACTGCCATGAATCTCGCGAACGTTGTTCGGCCGACAATGGCGTGGTACTGTGAGGGCCAGTCGACTACCTAGAAGTCGAGGAATTCTCTCATGTAGTCTCTTGGGTTTCCGAGCACCACCTCCAAGTTGATTGTTCCGAGTGGTCGGACTGCTTTTCCCGGTACTATCCCGTGGAAGGATGTTTCTGACTCTGCGAGTCCGTCCAGGTTCTTGTTCGTCTTGCGGACTGTGTCCGCGTAAATGATGTTGATTCCGCTGCCACCGTCCATGAACACCCAAGCGAGGTTGTAGTTTCCTATCTACGCCTGAATGACAAGCGCGACGTGTCCCGGTCGATATATCCGAGGGGGATGGTCTTCTTTGGAGAAGGGTATCGACTGATCTGCCATCTTTGGGTATTCGGGTGTGGACGATGGAGTTTGTACTGCCATGATCACTTGGCGCGTGTTTGTCTTCTGGACTCTTCGGGAGGGGCAGAACTTCTGGATCATTCTTAGGAGTCCCTGTGAGTTCGAGTACCCATTGGCTCCCAGGTTTGCGGCGGGTGGCGCTGGTAGTGCGGCCAATACCGCGTTCTGATGTCCTGGTGGAGGTAGGGGTTGTGGCGGCTGGTATCCTCCGGGGAGTTGCGGGTATCCCTGGTTGACTGCGGCTCTGTTCTTCTTCGTGTAAGCCTCGTGGATGTCTTGAAACTTTCGGCAGTCCTTGAGGAGATGAGTCGCCTTGGTCTTGCCTGTGCGCTTATCTGTGAATAGATGTAGCATGCAATAACGTCAAGGTCTTCCTCGGGAGTTTTGTCATCCGGTTTTGGCTTCCAGTCGCGATTTCCACGAGGCCCGCTGTCACGATTTCTTGTGAACTCTGCTGCCACCAACTCTTCTCGATCGTCGTGATCGTAGTGTTCCTCTTCTTTTTTTGGCCGTGGCGATCATCCTCAGGCGCGGGTGAAGATGCTTTCTCGTTGAGCACGGAATCTTCACCGTTAGCCCATCTGTCGGCTATTGCCATCAGCTCCCTGATAGTTTTGGGCGCGTCTCGTTTTTTGAAGATTGTACCGTAGGGAAAAATCCCTACGGTTAGATTTTCAAAATTATGTGGGGCACGATGTGCCACCAAAGTTACATGAGTGTTACAAGTGGTAGATCAGGGAGGTAGGAAAAAAAGGCTACAATACATTATGTGACTAGATTTCTCACCCAAGTAATGAGTGGTTCCCTAATAGAATCTTTCACTCTATACTGATGTAACATTACATCAGAAGAAAACCTAATGTGCCATCTTAAGTAGGATGCCTTTTCTGATTGGAAGATCAGATCATTCCTAGTCTTCCATATGTTCCATGTAGCACATGCAAAAATCTCCAGAAAACAGTGCCCTCTAAAGAGCAGCCTAGCCGACAAAATCCTATCCAGAGTGGTCTTGGTGAGATCCCAATGAATTCCAAGGGCATTCCAACAATCCCTGGCAAAGGTACATTCAAAGAAGAGATGGCTTGTAGTTTCATATGTGTTGCAGTCGCACAGAACACAGTGATAACCCTGAGGTAAAAGCCAATGTCTGCGGCATAATAGATCTCTGGTGTTCAGACAATCATTGAAAAGGAGCCATAAGAACACCTTCAGTTTAGGGATGCATCGTGTAGCCCAAATATCCTTGATAAGGGGATGGCAAGTGATATTACCAAAGAGGAATTTATAAAATCTTGCAGAGCTATACTGTCCATTGCCCCAGCAATATTGAACCTGATCTTGACTAGAATGGTCAAGGTCAATTTGCTCGATAATCTGGGATAGATCCTGATATTCCTCATATGCTTGCACGGATAAAGGCAGTGCGAAAGAATCTTGTAAATTGGGTGAATTGCATATTTGTGCCACAGAGGAATCCTCATTAAGAACAAATGAGAATAGTCTAGGCCAACGATCACAGAGTAAATCGTTGCCCTGCCAAAAATCCTTCCAGAAAAGCGTATTACATCCATTTCCAATATTGAAACGAGCAATACTGCGATAAAAAGGCAAGAGTTTAAGAATATCCCTCCACCAGAATGAACCCTTAATAGCTTGAGCATGGGGGGGAGAATGATCATATAGATTCCAAACAAGTCTGACCCATGGTGTATCATAATGATTGTAGAACTTGTGTAAGTATGGTGTATCATAATGATTGTAGAACTTGGGCGCGTCTCGTCCCAGCTCTTCTCGAAAGGAAGCGTGCCGAGCTTCTTTCGTGAAAGCTTCGACTGCAACCTCCTCTGACATGTTTCTCGCCGTATTTTTGAGTGTGGTCCACCGCTGAATATATTCGTGAGTAGACTCGCCACTCTTCTGCCTGCAAGCCCGCAGCTCCTCGATAGACGCGGGTCTTTTGTATGTTGCTTTGATGTTTTTGCGAAAGTCGTAGGTTAGATCGTCCCATGACCCGTAGCATGCCCGTGGTCTTCCTTCGAGCCAGCTGTGTGCAGCGCCTAAAAGGTGTAGGTTCAGGTACTGCATGGCCGTTGTCTTGTTCCCACGTTGGCATTTTACTACCATGAGGTAATCTGATAGCCAAGACTTGGGCTCCTGCCAACCGTCATACTTCGGGACCTCCGTCGTAAGCTTGAACCTCTTGGGCATCGGTGCCTCGCGGATGTCGCGGGTGAAGCACAATGTGTTGGAACGCGTAGAGATAAACAAAACTTTTTCCTACGCGGTACTTCCAAGATCTAGCCGAGGTAGAAGGCCACGATGATTACCACTAGACGCGCGGTTGCGGATTATCGATGAAGCGCGTCGGGGCAGTGCAGTCCACGATCCGATCCAGCCGATCCGATCCCGCGAACGTCGAAGTGCTGAACGTACAGCACCTCTTCCGGTATCCACACGTACGAGGAGGAGCTCCGACGGCGGAATGCTAGGTCCGGTGCGACGGCTGGACTGAGTGGGGCTAGGGTTCCCAACGCATGGGAGAGTGGACTAACGTGCACGCTGGGCAACCTGCGCCCCTCTTTATATAGCGTATGGTAGTGGGCTGCACAACACTTGTGGCCCATTCTCTCTGTGAGTCCGACTCACAAAATCAGTCCATTTCAGGTTCGGGTCCAACCCAACCAATACTTGCTCCCGCTCTTAAGTGTGCGACCCTGCAGGCTCATGGCGACTTGGACACGATTGGAGTCCTACTCCCAATCGATCAATGGGTAGCCGCTCCTAGCAGAACGTGCCGACTCCCAAGTCCCATTGAGTCATGACGACATACCTTTCAATGTGATATTCATCTTAGTCCCTTTTGCCTCACGGTATACCTTGTCGAACTATAGGCGATTTATCGTCATCCCTGAAATAGTTTGACTCTCTTCTCGGTCCATGATATAAGATTCAACTGACTAACTCTTTAGTCAATAGACACAGTTAACACTTAACTGGGTCGCGCATGGCCATGCTTCCTGAATCATATCACTCGAGAGGGCCCAGAGAATATCTCTCCATTCGGAGGGGCAAAATCCCATCTTGATTATCCACATCACGCAGCTTGCTTCTCATTCGACCCGAACTCTGCCTTTATAGTTGCCTTGTCACTGAACAACGTTTGACAGAACCTAAGTCGGTGATCCACAACTCGGATTGTGCGACAACCTCAGGTCTAAGGATTACATTGATTGAGACATGCAAATGACGACTTGCTCGTTGCATCTCAATGTGGGTCAGTCCGACTTGCTAAACTCTTTAGCCAAGTCGAACGTTGGAATGGCATCACCATGCCCATGACAAGTGGAACCGTGTCATCAGCCAACACTCACATTAGTCTAGGGTGTGTGTCCAGCACAACCTAAATGACCAAGGACAATCTAGTATGAACAACATGATTATATAGTTCCACAATCGAATCACATATTCAATGACATATATCAGATGTTCAAAACAAGGACAACTTGATAACTTTATGAATACAGTGGGAATTACATCATACATGATTGCCTCTAGGGCATATTCCCAACAGTCTCCCACTTGCACTAGAGTCAATCATCCTGGCATCATATGCCTAGGCATCTAATGCCCATACCTCTCGTGTGCGCCTCATGCTTAGGCTGTGGTAGCGCCTTTGTCAACGGATCTGCAATGTTTGCATCCGTGTGTACTTTGCATAACTTGATATCACCTTGTTCGACAAACTGGCGAATGAGGTGATAACACATGAGTATATGTTTGTTCTTTTGGTGTTGTCTAGGTTCCTTGGCTTGTGCGATAGCACCATTGTTGTCACAATATACGTCCAATGGATTAGACGCGCCCTGTACCACACCAAGATCCATCAGGAGGTTCTTGATCCAAACAGCTTCCTTTGCCGCCTCTGAGGCAGCAATATACTCAGCCTCTGTTGTAGATGCAGACACCGTATCTTGCTTGGAACTCTTCCAGCTCACAGCCCCTCCGTTCATTACGAACACGTATCCAGATTGCGAACGAGAATCATCTGAGTCGGTGAGATAACTCGCATCCGTGTAACCCTTTACACTGAATTCCTCATCACCTCCATAAACTAGGAACATTTCCTTAGTATTTCTCAAGTACTTAAGGATGTTTTTAACCGCTGCCCAGTGGGCTTCGCCAGGGTCAGCCTGGTATCTGCTTGTAACACTTAGAGCATAGGAAACATCTGGCCTAGTACAAATCATGGCATACATGATGGATCCGATTGCCGAAGCATACGGGATCACACTCATCCGACTTCGCTCATCAGTCGTCGAAGGACACTGAGTCTTGCTAAGTTTTATGCCATGGGACATCGGTAAGAATCCCTTCTTGGACTCTTCCATTTTGAATTTCTTCAAAACTTTGTCCAGATATGTACTCTGACTCAATCCAATCAGCCGCCTGGATCTATCTCTATAGATCCTGATTCCTAATATGTAAGTCGCCTCACCCAAATCCTTCATTGAGAAACTCCTTTCTAATGACTCTTTGGTTTCTTGCAACATCATGACATCATTTCCAATCAGTAATATGTCGTCCACATATAAGATTAGAAAATTTACTTTGCTCCCACTAAACTTCTTGTATAAACAAGAATCATGGTCGCTCTTGATGAAGCCAAACGATTTGACTACCTCATCAAAGCGAATGTTCCAACTCCGAGATGCTTGTTTCAACCCATAAATGGATTTCTGAAGCTTGCATACCTTGTCAGCATTAGCCGGATCGACAAAACCTTCGGGCTGTATCATATACACGTCCTCAGTTAAATTTCCATTAAGGAAAACCGTCTTGACATCCATCTGCCATATCTCATAGTCGAAATAGGCTGCTATGGCTAACATGATCCGAATTGATTTAAGCATCGCTACGGGCGAGAATGTCTCGTCGTAGTCAACTCCTTGAACCTGTCGGAACCCCTTCGCGACAAGTCGTGATTTATAGACGGAAATATTTCCATCCATATCAATTTTCTTCTTAAAGACCCATTTGCACTCGACGGGTCTTGCACCGTCAGACAGATCAACCAAATTCCAAACTTGGTTTTCATCCATGGACTTTAACTCGGATCTCATGGCTCCAAGCCATGACTCGGAATCAGATCCCACCATCGCTTCCGAATAAGTTGCCGGCTCATTACTGTCTAACAGTAAAACATCACGAGCATTTTGTAATCTGGCAGATCTCCGTGGTTCAGGTACTGTTACCGGTGTAGGTACCACGACCGGCTCAGCCTCCAAGGCGTTCGCCGACTCGCCCCTAGCCGGTTCCTCTCGAATTTCTTCGAGTTGCACTGTGCTCCCACTGACTTACCGACCGAGAAACTCTTTCTCAAGGAAGACACCATTCCGAGCGACAAACACTTTTCCCTCTTCCCGGTTGTAGAAGTAGTACCCCAAAGTTTTCCTTGGATACCCCACGAAAATACACTTATCCGACTTGGGCGTGAGCTTGTCCGACTGAAGTCGCTTGACAAATGCTTCACAACCCCAAATCTTAAGAAAAGACAAACTTGGCCTTTTGCCAGTCCACATCTCATGCGGTGTCTTCTCTACTGACTTTGATGGTACTCTGTTTAGTGTGAATATTGCAATTTCTAGACGATAACCCCAAAATGATAAAGGTAGATCTGTCAAGACTCATCATTGATCGTACCATGTCTAACAAGGTCCGATTTCTCCGTTCCGATACACCATTTCTCTGCGGTGTACCCGGCGGAGTGAGTTGAGGAACTATTCCACAACTATTTAGATGGTCATCAAACTCATGGCTCATGTACTCGCCTCCACGGTCCGACCGTAGAAACTTTATTTTCTTGCCGAGCTGATTTTGTACCTCACTCTGGAATTCCTTGAACCTTTCAAAGGCTTCCGACTTGTGTTTCATTAAATAGATATATCCATACCTACTCAAATCATCAGTGAAGGTAATGAAGTACTCATAACCACCTCTGGCTGTCGTGCTCATTGGACCACATACATCACTATGTACTAGTTCCAACAAGTCGGACGCCCTTTCACAACTCCTTGCAAAGGGTGTCTTGGTCATTTTCCTAGTAGGCATGATTCGCATGTCTCGAATGACTCTAAGTCAAATGAAGTTAGAAGTCCATCATCATGGAGCTTCTTCATGCACTTCCAACTTATATGACCAAGCCGACAATGCCAAAAGTAAGTCATATTCAGATCATTTGGTTTCAACCTTTTAACATTTATGTTATAGACTGATTCACTATCAAGATTCAAAATAAATAACCCGTTCTGAACGGGTGCAAAGCCATGAAACATATCTTTCAAATAAAAGAACAACCATTATTCTTAATATTCGACTCATAACCTTGTCTCATCAAACATGAGGCGGAAATAATGTTTCGACTAAGCACTGGAACATAATAACAATTATTTAGCTCCATTAAAAATCCTGATGGTAAATGAAGTTGCATCGTGCCGACTTACAACGCAGCGACTCTCGCCTTGTTGCCGACCCGGATATCAACCTCTCCTCTCGCTAAGCTCCTAGTTCTTACCAGTCCCTGCAACGAGTTGCAAATGTGAATGACTGTCCGGTATCATATACCCAAGAACTGTTAGGTGCATCAGCAAGATAAATGTCTATAATATTGCACACAAGAGTACCTGAGTTGGAAGTCACACCTCCACTCTTGGCTCTGTCAGACAAATACTTGGTGCAGTTCCTCTTCAAGTGGCCATCTTGCTTGCAATAGAAGCAGTTGGCTCCGGCTGTAGGAGAAGGCTTAGTCTTTGAGGGAGCGCTCTGGACAGGGCCATGGGCGTTGCCTCCTGACTTATCCTTCTTCTTCTTAGTCCAAGAACTCTTCTTGAACTTAGCATTATTCTGCACCATCAACACTTGACTGGCGCCTTTCTTGATATCAGGCTCTGCCGTTTTGAGCATCCCATGTAATTCAGTGATACTCTTATCCATACCATGCATATGGTAGTTCGAGATGAACGGACCATACACACTAGGAAGAGAGTTCAGAATTATATCAGTAGCAAACTCTTCGTTAATTGTGAAGCCCAGCCGATCCAGAGACTGAATGTAACCAATCATCTTGATTACATGCGGACTCAGTGGATCGCTAGCTTTCAGCTTACAGCCCAGCAAAGCTTGAGAGACTTGATACCTCTCGGTCTTTGCCTGAGCCTGGAACATACTTTTGAGGCTTTCGATCATATCGTAGGCCTCAACATTCTCGAACTGCTGCTGCAAGTCCGGTTCCATGTGTGCAAGCATAAGACAGCTAATCTCCGTAGACTCATCTCTAGTCTTACGGTAGGCATTCATGACAGCGACAGTCGCATCGTCATCTGGCTCATCTGGAAGTGGAGTTTCTAGAACATGTTCTTTCTTGTCATGCTTGAGGACTATCCTCAGATTACGATACCAGTTGGTGAAATTAGTTCCATTAAGCTTATCTTTCTCTAGGATTGACCTCAACGCAAAAGTGGACAACTAAGAAAGGTTGCTAGGTGCCATTGATCTACAACAGAAAATACGCAAAAACACTTAAGACATGTATTCATAAAAGAGCAGGCATATTAAACGTTTTAATACTTATGCTCCCACTAGAACCAACACCCCTCCGATGGTTGCTGAGTGATTCAAGATCCTAAATAAGCAAGCCGACTAGTGAGCTTTAGCATCACCGCTAGCCGTCAAGTCATCTAGGTAGGCAACACCTTGCCAATCGTATCCAATACGACTCCTGTTAGTTGGGTGGCATCACATGCCCCGGCTCCCAACCTACCTCGCCCCGAGCCCCACAACCGTTGTGATGGACTCGTCTAGATTACCAAGTGCTTCTGCTTGTAAGAGTCCGACTCAAACCCACCTAATCGGAAAGAATTGGTAGCACCTCAATTTCATGAGCCCACTACCAAGAATGTCCGACTTGTGATGGTGCAGCACTGGCGCGGCGACCGACTAGACCTTCTTTGAGGGATTAAAATCTACCAACTATCTAAATAGAGGTAAATAGAGACATGACAATAACACAAATAAAGCAATTATAATGTGAAATGGTATGGCTCTCTTCATGGTGATCTCCATCTCCACGAAGCTTGCAAGTCGACTCGTGCCAACTCTTGTCACGTGCCATCTTGCTCCATGTAGCCGACTTGTACATCGACTTGCATGTCATCCGAATTCTCCAACAAGCTACACTAGCTAGTAAATGAAAATTACATAGAGAATCCGACACGCAGTCCGGTATACAATAAAATGACAGCACCTAGGCTCCAGCCGGCTGACAAAAAACATGATACGCAGATCATGTATGCATTACACACATCACATGCACATAAGCCATACCATTCACAACTTCCTGCAAAAACAAGTTATGCATAGATACGATATCTACCGGCGTTGTGAAACTCGAAGATCTCATCTGCATCCCGATCATGGATTTCTTCATCGGATAAAACGATTTTACCCAAATCTGATCCATATTCCGATTCGATCAAACTCTTTGATCTTCGATCACCGCAACTGGATTTATGTGTCACGGTATACCCCGATGGCGGAAACCGACCGGTAGGGGTAAGTTGTTTCACGACCTTAGCAGTATGATCACGGAAACCAGATCATCCATTAACCCCGAGTACGATTGATCCAGTCAACCTTGTACAAAACCGATCTATCTCATAGACCGACCACCAAAACAGCAATTAGATCACATCTAACGCTAACTACATATCACATATGTACGGATCTCGGGCCTAATACTAGAAACTACCGCTCTGATATCACTGTTGGAACGCGTAGAGATAAACAAAACTTTTTCCTACGCGGTACTTCCAAGATATAGCCGAGGTAGAAGGCCACGATGATTACCACTAGACGCGCGGTTGAGGATTATCGATGAAGCGCGTCGGGGCAGTGCAGTCCACGATCCGATCCAGCTGATCTGATCTCGCGAACGTCTAAGTGCTGAACGTACAGCACCTCTGCCGGTATCCACACGTACGAGGAGGAGCTCCGACGGCGGACTGCTAGGTCCGGTGCGACGGCTGGACTGAGTGGGGCTAGGGTTCCCAACGCATGGGAGAGTGGACTAACGTGCCCGATGGGCAACCTGCGCCCCTCTTTATATATCGTATGGTAGTGGGCTGCACAACACTTGTGGCCCATTCCCTCTGTGAGTCCGACTCACAAAATCAGTCCATTTCCGGTTCGGGTCCAACCCAACCAATACTTGCTCCCGCTCTTAAGTGTGCGACCCTGCAGGCTCATGGCGACTTGGACACGATTGGAGTCCTACTCCCAATCAATCAATCAGTAGCGGCTCCTAGCAGAACGTGTCGACTCCCAAGTCCCATTGAGTCATGACGACATACCTTTCAATGTGATATTCATCTTACACTAGTGGAAACAGCCCCTTTCGTCCAGGGGGGCAGGGGGCATCTGTCCCGGTTGCACCAAAAACCGGGACAAGTGCCATGCATTGGTCCCGGTTCGTGTGCCCGAGGCAGAAGAAACCACCTGGGGGCATCTGTCCCGGTTCGTGGGGAGCCAATGGTCCCGGTTCGTGGCACGACCCGGGACGAATCCCTAGCCACAGGCCACGTGGCGCGCGCATGGGCATTGGTCCCGGTTCGTGGCACGACCCGGGACGAATCCCTTTTTTTTTAAGCAAGGGTTGTATTGTCTGTCCGCGTGGCGCATGGGTGGTATTGTCTGTCCGCGTGGCGCGGGAGTTGTAACGCGTGGCCATGAATGCGCGTAAAAACTGCCGCACCTCCACTCCACGCACCGTCGTGCCACCACCATGCCTCCGAGGAGGAACAACACTACCGGTTTCCGCGGAGTTCGATCGCGGCAGAACGGAATGTTCACCGCGACTATCCGCTTCGGGGACGACCGCATCCCCCTCGGCTCCTTTGCGACGGCCTCGGAGGCCGCCCGCGCTTGGGACGCGGCGGCCTGGCGCCTCGGCCGCCCGCGGTCGTTGATGAATTTTAGCGACTGCCACACCCTCTGGGAAGCGGAGGCCAGGGCGCCGACGCCGCAGATCGTCACTGCCGCCGACCACCGCCACCTCAGGCACCGCGCGTTTCAGGGCCTAGTCGACGCCAGGGACGACCGCGTGGTCCGCAAGTACTACCGGAACAATCCGGGTGAGGAGAGCGCCGACGAGGAGCTATGGCAGACCCGCGCGGCTGAGCGGGCGGAGCGGCGCCTCGAACGCCACCTCGAGTTTAGATGCCGCTCGGGAGGCGAGGACGAAGGCGCTGCAAGCGCTCCGTCGGGCCGACCATGCCGGCGAAGTCTGGGCCTCCGACGATCGAGGTGGGGGCCTATCGGAAATACCATCATGCACCTCCTCCGACGACGAGGAGGTCACCGACGACGACGAGGACGAAGAGTAGCGCGCTAGCGCGTCTGTTTTCTGTTGGCTGTTTAATAAAATAATTTGTTGTATTCCGGCAAACAGTGGCCCTCTAGCTCGTCTGTTTTCTGTTTTCCGTGTGGTTTTTCCTGATTGTTGGATTCAGATCTAATGGCATTTCGATAGACGTTAAAAAGAGGGGGACATGTATTTCAATAGATAAACAAGGCACGGTACACATAATGGCAAGATTGGATCTAAATCTAAACGGAGAGCATAGATCTAAATAAACAAAGCAGTACATAATGGCAAAAGTGCATCGATCTACTAGTCATACTCCTGCCTAGGCCTATAGTACATGTACTCGTAGTCGTCGTAGTCGCCGCCGCCGTCGTCGTCACTATCGTCTGACGGTGCTCTGCACTCCCTCGGAAGATCACGACTCCAGGACCGGGCCTTAGGGTAGCGCAGGCGGGGGATATCGCCGGCCCTGATGTAGTCCATGACGCTCTGTAGAGTCCGGCCGGACCACCATAGCCGACGACCGGCCTCGTGAAAGTTCCCAGGAGGCAGACCGTCCTCCTCATACCTGGCGAGCGCCCTCTCACGCCGATTGATGAAGAAGGCATCCCAAGTATGCTGGTTATCGGGATGCCAACTGGGATTCCTCCGCTGCTCCGGCGTGAGCTCGTGGTAGTAGTGGTTCGTGATGGCCGCCGACGCGCCACACCTTGAGGAAGAGGAGGGACCGGCACTCCTCCGGCGCTCAGCATCCAACCGGCGGGAACGTTGTAGCCGGGCGGGCAGGGGTTAGTTCGAGGCGGAAAGTGCCTCGGCCTGGTTGAATGTTAGAGTGGGTACGGTAGAAGCCATGAGAGAGTGGTGAGTTTGTATGTGTTTATGCCAATGGTGTGGCAATGCATACATATATAGCGAGAAGAAAACATCGATCCCTTTAGTCCGGTTGGGGACACCAACCGGGACTGAATGGGTTAGGGTTTCATTGGGAAACGGATCATCCCTTTAGTCCCGGTTGGGAAACCAACCGGACTAAATGGGAATTAGGGTTTCGTTTGGACCAATCAGATAGAATCACACGGATCGTGTGTTTCTTTCAAGCGCTCGTGAGTCGTTGGATCCGGGTGTGTTTTTTTCGAGCTGTTGTGAGCCGTTCGATCAGGGCTACGGTGTGTTTATTTCGAGCTGCTGTGAGCCGTTGGATGAGGTGTTTCTTAACCGTTGGATCAAAACCCTAGCTCAACACTTTTTGAGCCAGAGGACCCTATATAGCCCAGCTTCATACACCCCGGTCAGTTCATCTCTCAAATACAAAACATCCGGATTCGCCATCATACGTCCAACCGTGCATTTGGTATGCATATATATGCACCCAGTAGCCACGGTTGGGCTGTGTGATGGCGATACCGTTTGTTTTGTTCTACACCCACTTTATTATTCATCTGCTAGATAAAACAACTTCCATATTTGCCAATAACCACTTTTTTTTTTGGAGTAGACTTCTATATATACATTCAGATTTTCGTTTGATCGGACTGGTTCTCCGTCAGTAGTGAGAAGTAATGAAGCTCGATCTTTTTCCATTGCCAGCGCCATATTTCTCAACACCCTTGGCTAGCTTAATCACTTCGTCCTATGTCCAGTGCTTGTCATCTTTCCTATATTGACCTCCCTGCCGAAGGCACATTCTGTAAGTATCGGTTGATATTATGTTTCTGATGACGATTGTGCAGATGGTTGGATGGTTTATAGGAGTTTCGTGCATTACAGATCCTAATACACCGGTTTGTAAATGCATGGTGGCTACCAGCATAAGGGAGATAGTTGATCAAGAAAGAAAAATGGTAATAGTTTTTATATTTCTTATTATTACCTGGCTAGAAAGAGGAATAGTAGATGGAGGCCAATCAAGAGGATCAGCCAGTATGTTTGCCCAAAACGGATTTGAATTTTTACGCAATTTCAAACAATTTTAATGTTGTAATTTTTTCGTAATTTTAAAGTATGTAGAAGTTATTCACTTACATATGTAAGATATTCAAAATTTGGCGCTAAAACAATTGGCGCGCCGGCCAGCTGGTTCTGGCGCAGGCGACCAGCCGGGCCCTTCCGTCCCGGTTGGTGGCACCAACCGGGACGAAGGGTCTTTCGTCCCGGTTGGTGGCACCAACCGGGACGGAAGGGTCTTTCGTCCCGGGTGTTGCCACCAACCGGGACGAAAGGGTCATAGGATATAAACACGTCCCCGCTCCTTTCAGTTCCAGACCGCGCGCAGGGACCAAATCGACGCCGCCAGGCTGCCCAATTTTTCCGTCCCCCCGCGCCGCCCCCTCGCCCCGTCGGCATCCGCGCCGCCCCCTCGCCCCGCCGGCATCCTCCTCTGTGGTGCCGCTCCCGACTCCGTCGAGCGCACCCACCCCCCTAGCGCCCTCTCCCGTTCGCCTCGGCCGCGCGCGCCCCTCTAGGTCCCGTCGCTGCCCGCGCCGCCCTCGATCCGTCGCTGCCCCGCGCCGCCCCTCGATCCCCGTCGCTGCCCCGCGCCGCCCTCGATCCCCGTCGCTGCCCCGCGCCGCCGCTGCCCCGCGCCGCCGCTGCCCCGTGCCGTCGCTGCCCCGCGCCGCCGGCCCGCCGCTGCCCCAAGAGGAGGTAAAAGGCCTGCCTCCATCTCGCCCTAATCTGGGGCCTTTTTTGTTTTTCTTTCTTTTTTTTACTTAATTACTGTTTTTTATTATTGTTAGAATTATTAGTTTACAAATGTTAGAAATTTTAGTTTATGAATGTTAGAAATTTTATATTAGAAATTTTAGTTTAGAAATGTTAGAAATGTTAGAAATTTTATATTAGAAATTTTAGTTTAGAAATGTTAGAAATTTTAGTTTAGAAATGTTAGAAATTTTAGCTATACCCGGCCATCTAGCAGACCCGTAAATGGACCACTCCGAACGATTTTTTACAAGTTTGGGTAGGGGGTGGCCCGTCGACCCCTACATGTGCGGGTCGGGAGGGGATATAGAGGGCCAACCCTCTAGCTCGTGCGAGCTAGGGCGCGCTGAGAGTATGGACAGAGTTTAGTTTGTCTAGAAATAACAACATCAATTAAAATTCAGATATGAAGAGGCATCCCTGATGCCCCTGTTAGAAGAGAGCAAATCAACACTAAAATGAAGAAAACAATATTGCTGTTGTATGAAGGTGTTGAAGAAGCAAAGACAGGACCAAAGGTTACCAAATTTGCTGGTAACCTTTGGTCCCGTCTTTGCTTCTTCAACACAATCATACAGCAGCAATATCTGTTTTCTTCGTTTTAGTGTTGCTTTGCTCTTCTCTAACACGGGCATTAGTCTGGTGAGTTACTAAAAAATCTTCTTTTTTGGGGTTTCCTCAAGTTTGTCGGAGTATTTTCACTGCCTCATTCTCTTTTGTTTTTTCGCATGTTCCTGCCTGCTATACAGGTCATACCAGAGTGGTTTCTGAACTATTTTGGAGGAAAGATACCAGGAACTGTCAAATTACAAGCCCCTAATGGTATTGCATTTGATGTTGCAGAGTTATGGAGAACATGAACAGAATAATCCTCAAGTATGGGTTCCGCCCACCCATACTTGAGGATTGTTCTGTTCATGTTCTCCATAACTGCAACATCAAATGCAATACCATTAGGGGCTTGTAATTTGACAGTTCCTGGTATCTTTCCTCCAAAATAGTTCAGAAACCACTCTGGTATGACCTGTAGCACGCAGGAACAGGTGAAAAACAAAAGAGAATGAGGCAGTGAAAATACTCGGACAAACTTGTAAAAAAGAAGATTTTATAGTAACTCACCAGGCTATGCATGAAAATGTCCAAAACCCTGTACACGCGTTTTAGGGGGCGAAAACATAAGGGGTCTGTTAGACATGCTCTTAGGGGGCGAAAACATATAAGGGGTCCGTTAGACATGCTCTTAGAAATTTAAGAATGCTAGAAATGTTATCGTATGTTTAAATATTATTATGCATGTGCAATTTTAATGAATTGGATCTGAAATATATACTTACTTTTTGTATAGTATGGAGCCAAGAGACGAAGATGCCGAAAATATGATCGAGGGTTTAATCCGCGGGCCCGACGTAGAGCCCGATGTGAGCCAGTGGATGAACGACTCCGGTGAGGGAGATCCGGTGCTCACCCAGGGAGACGACTCCGATGAGGGAGAAGCCGACGGCTCCGATATGGGAGCAGCCGACGGCTCCGGTGGAACCATACAAATTACAAACACCGGCTCCGAGGTGCATATATATATATATGTTAATTAATGAAGCATCCGTTGTCTATACATGTATTAACAGTCTTTATATTTTTAGCCATCCGGTTCAAATATATCAACCGGAAAAAAGACTAAACGAGGCGCAACAAAGAAGTTGAAAGATACAGAAAGATACAGGATCGACACGATCACAGCAGACGGCGCACCCGAGCTTCCGCTGATGTTGCCCAAAAATTTGTGAAGCAATGCGGAGTGCTAGTTAGAGATCACATCCCGATCACTGTTAATGAGTGGAATGAGCCAAAAGATCCGCGGAAACAAGGAATTTCATATGTCGGCAAAATAGCCAAAGATCATCTTTTCTCAAAGATTTTGGCTAATTTCAACTTACCCGTGCCGGAGGTGGACGAGAATGCGGATGTGACTGAGGCCGATGTTACTAGAATGCAACATGAGATACGGGAAAAGGTCAAAGCGTGGACCCTAAAAAAGATGGCCGAGCAATTCAAAAACTGGAAGAAAAGATTGAACCTTGATTATGTTAAGAAGGAGAAGACTCCTGATTTCACTCAAGGGTATGAGAAAATAAAACCCGTATGGGCAGACTTCGTGAAGTACAAGCTGGCAGAGAATGAACTGGAAAGGACGAAAACAAATGAGAAAAACGCCGGCAAAAAGGTATATCACCATGTTATGGGGCAAGGTGGCTACAAGGGTTCTAGTCCCAAGTGGGAGACATGGGAGAACAACCTGATTCAGCAGGGGATCACTCCCGAGCCGTTCTTGTGGGTCGAGCGGACAAGGTCATGGTTCTACGGGCATGGGGGCAGGTTGGACGCCGAAGGAAAAGCAATATATAACCTAAGGCATAAAAAGAGTCATCCTCTACCCATAGAGAAGCTGAGAGACGCAATAAAGGACGTTAAAGATGGGAAGTTCGTGCCAGATAGAGAGAACGACGAGCTCACACGAGCCCTAGGGAATAAGGAACACGGAGGGCGTACACGAGGCACAAAGGCACTCCTCCGTGGAGTGTTGCGTTCGACTCCACCAAAAAGTTATACCCAGATAGAAGCTGTCAACGTAAAAAGGACAAGGAGGCAGCTGAAGCAGAGAATCAGGCAAACTGGAGGCGTCAACTTGAAGAAATGGTAAAGCTGACACAAGATGTAGCAAAGAAGCAGCAAGACCAAATTAACACACTTAGCCAGCAGATAGTGTCTACCGGCGCATCAGTACACATGCTAGAAGTTGAAGCTGAGGCTCCCGACGCCGCACATTCTCATCGCAAAAGCAGCGTTGCGTCCACGCAGCTACCGGATGATGATGCCACCGATGATTTACCCGGTGGACGAGATCACGGAAATGATCCTGTGAGCTCCACGTGAAGGTCGTCAATATAACCATCAAGGCGGCGGCCGGATATGTCTTACCGATTGGCAACGAACCAACTGACCATTGTCTCCCGGTTCCACGGGGCTACGCTGTTGTTGGGGTCGATGAAGTTGCCAACGGATTCGAGCGGGTAAAGCTTGATTTTCCTGAAGGTGAAGACGAAGAGTTGACTGAACTCGGAGAAGCCAAGAACTCGACCGTTCTATGGCTAAAGGAATGCATTGTGCTCACAAATCAGACGGCAAAGCCATCGAATTCTCGCATTTCTCCAGCGCAAAAGTCTCCAGCGCGGTCGTCTTCTGTAATATAAGTGTTTCTTATTCTGCTTTATATACTTATTCACTCGTGCGATCCGGGGGCTCGGTGGAGGGTACACCGAGGCTCCTCTCTTCTCGAGGTCCGGGGAGGGGCCGCCAGGAGGTCTCGGGGACCAAAAAAACGGAAATTGTAAAGCCCTGCCGCGGCAGAGAAAAGGGCAAAAGCCCTGCCGCGGCAGAAGGGGCATGCATCCCGGGTCGTATTAAGAACCGGGACTAATAGCCCTGGCCAGGTTCCAGCGCTCGGGCCACGTGGTCAGCCCCATTTGTCCCGGGTCCTGCCACAACCGGGACCAATGGGGAGGGGTATTTGTCCCGGAGGCCCGTCCCGGTTGCACAACCGGGACAAAAGGGGGCCTACGAACCGGGACTAAAGCCCCTGTTTCCACTAGTGTTAGTCCCTTTTGTCTCACGATATACCTTGTCGAACTATAGGCGATTTATCGTCATCCCTTAAATAGTTCGACTCTCTTCTCGGTCCGTGATATATGATTCAACTGACTAACTCTTTAGTCAATAGACACAGTTAACACTTAACTGAGTCGCGCATGGCCATGCTTCCTGAATCATATCACTCGAGAGGGCCCAGAGAATAGCTCTCCATTCGGAGGGGCAAAATGCCATCTTGATTATCCACATCACGCAGCTTGCTTCTCATTCGACCCGAACACTGCCTTTATAGTTGCCTTGTCATAGAAAAACGTTTGACAGAACCTAAGTCGGTGATCCACAACTCGGATTGTGCGACAACCTTAGGTCTAAGGATTACATTGATTGAGACATGCAAATGACGACTTGCTCGTTGCATCTCAATGTGGGTCAGTCCGACTTGCTAAACTCTTTAGCCAAGTCCGTGAACGTTGGAATGACATCACCATCCCATGACAAGTGGAACCGTGTCATCAGCCAACACTCACATTAGTCTAGGGTGTGTGTCCAGCACAACCTAAATGACCAAGGACAATCTAGTATGAACAACATGAATATATAGTTCCACAATCGAATCACATATTCAATGACATATATCAGATGTTCAAAACAAGGACAACTTAATAACTTTATGAATACAGTGAGAATTACATAATACATGATTGCATCTAGGGCATATTCCCAACACAATGCACCGCAGGCCTCCTCGTCGGAAGAGGCGCATATTGCCCGTGCGCGGTTCCTGATTGCTCGGGCCCTGTTGACCTTGTTTTGAGCGATGTCGTCTCGCGCGTCGTATTCAGGCCGGTCGCGATTATCCTCTTTCCGCGACTCCTTGCTTCGGTGTCGCGAGCGGCTGCCGTGGTGTCGTGGACTGCGATCACGATTTCTCGGGCTATCATCGCTGCTACTCGGGCTATCGCCGCGGCGCCAGACTTCTTTCCCTCGGGCGCGACGAGGTGATTCCGTCCTTCTAGGTGACGTGCTCCCGCATCTGCGGGATATTTCCTTGTCTTTCCGAGGGGTCTTTTTAGTTTCCAGCGCTTTCACGTGCCTGCGGCCTTGAGCGGCGATTCTTGCGACTGCCATGCCTAGCCCCTTCTGGACTTGTCGGTATTGTTCCGCGCGGGGAACATTCTCAAGCGGTTGGTTCGCCTGTAAATATGTGGCTCCTGCCAAGAGTGCCGCGACGGGGGTCGTCGGGTGTACATTGCCGTCGTCGTCGACATGCATGAGGGACGTCTCGAGTGTCTTGCTGATTCCGCTAAGGGATTCGCGATCCATGGCAGCGGTCTTCGAGATGTATCTCTTTTTCGGGGGATTGTTTCCCACCGAGTGAGTCCTGGAGAGTGCCGCACGATGCGCGCTCGACTCATCCGCCGCTTTCTTTTGTGCGTCCAGATTCTTAAGGGCTTCGTTGATCAATCGACCTGCTCGCACCATATGATAGTGGTACAGCCGCCTTCGCTTTGACCCAAGCAGCTCGCGATACTTTGATGCGCTCACGCTCTTTCAGGCTTTTCTCAGTTTCCTCAGGTGGATCCGTTGATCTCGCCATGCAGACCTGGGCCCGATATGGCTCGCGAGTCCTAGGTGTGGGTTGACAACTTTTACCAACTCTAGAGGGTTGTTCAGACGCGATAGTATGGAACTTGCGGATGTTGCGGCGGATGGATCCACCACTGGGCGCTAGGTCGTGGCCAGCGTCGTCAGACGGCGAGTCGAGGGTCGCCGGTCTCAAGACAGACTCGGAGTCCGATTCGCCGAGATCGATCTGCTCGGGGAAGCGCAGGATTCCCGCCTTGTTGGCATGGAAGCGGAGGCTCCCGAACGTCAAGCTGCCGCTCTTTTCCAATCCGCTGAACGCCGGGCGCGATTCCGGCGAGTGGGGCTCGAAGATGATCGACCCGAAACGGATCGGATCCGCTGGAGTCGAAGTTCTGGGGCTACAGCTGAAGGTTGGCGATGATGAAGCCGAAGACGCCGTAGATCCAGCGCCCGCCGTTCCCACAGACGGCGCCAATTGTCGATTCGTCATCTCAACAAGTCCCTCGGATGATTCGGTAGGGTTTCGATTACGAGAACGTAAGGACACTGGTGACGATCGTCGGCTCTCAGGGGGCACGATTCACCCAGGTTCGGGGGCCTCGTAGAGGTAAAACCCTTACTCCTGCTCTTTCGATCTGTATTATTAGTAGATCCGTTACAATGGGGGTTTCTCAAGTCGAGAGTATGATCTCGAGCTCAAGGCTTTGGTAGTATCGAATAGATTCGATCCCCCTCGGTGGTTCTCCTAGCCTTATATAGGTGGCCAGGTCTCAAACCGTGTCCGGGGGGTGGGGTTACAAACCCTAGCTTTAGGTCGGTACAAGTTTCCTTCTTGACCCGCAAGTATTTGCGGGTGGGTTTCAGTTGGGTGTTCTAGAACCGTAAGGTGGCACCTCCTTCTGGGCTTATGTCTTGGGCCTTGGACCGGGTAGCCTCACCCGACAGGTCCAGTATTCATCCTCACGTCAGTGAGCCTAACGCCTTTGGTGAAGGCTTCGACTGCGACCTCTTCCGACATGTTTCCCGCCGTGTTCTTGAGTGTGGTCCACCTCTGGATATACTCGCGGGTAGACTCGCCGCTCTTCTGCTTGCAGGCCCGTTGTTCCTCGATAGACGCTGGCCGCTTATACGTCGCCTGGAAGTTCTTCTGGAAGTCGCGGGTGAGATCATCCCAAGATCCATAGTTTGCACGCGGTCTTCCTTCGACCCAGCTATGGGCAGCGCCTACGAGGTGTAGGTTTAGGTACTGCATGGATGTTGTCTTGTTCCCGCGTTGGAACTTTACCGCGGTGAGGTAGTCTGACAGCCATGACTTGGGCTCTTGCGAGCCGTCGTACTTTGGGACCTCTGTTGTGAGCTTGAATCTTTTGGGCATCGGCGCCACGCGGATGCTGCGGGTGAAGCACATCGCGCTGTAGGCTTCCTCGTCCGAGGAGGTGGACGGCGATCGAGAGCGGTTCCTGCGAGCTCGAGCCTTGTCGACCTTGCTCTGCGCGATTTCTCCACGCGCGTCGTATTCAGGTCGGTCGCGATTGTCCTCCTGCTGCGGTGTCGCCATCGGCTTCCGTGGTGCCGTGGGCTGCTGTCGCAACCTCGCGGGCTATCGTCGTCGCTACGCGGGCTGTCGCCGCGGCGCCGGGCTTCCTTTCCTCGGGGGCGGCGAGGTGACCCCTTGTCTCTCCTTTTAAGTGACGTACTCTCGCGTCTGCGAGGTGTTTTTTTCCACCCGAGGGGTTTTGTCAGCTTCTGGAGATGTCTCGTGCCTAATGCCTAGCCCCCTCTGGACTTGTCGATGTTTCTCCGCGCGGGAGTCGTTTTTGGGTGGCTGGTTCGCCTGTAAGTACGTGGCGGCTGCCAGAACCGCTGTGGCGGGGGTTGTCGGGTGTACGTTGCCCTCTTCATCGACGTGCATGAGGGATGTCTCGAGGGACTTGCTGATTTCGCTGAGGGACTCGTGGTCCAGGAGAGCAGTCTTCGAGACGTATTTCTTCTTCGGTGTTTGGTCTCCCGCCGAGTGAGTCCTAGAGAGCGCCACACGGAACGCACTCGAGGCTTCCGCCGCTGGCTTTCGCTGCTCCAAATCCTTGCGGGCTTCTTGCAGCTGTCGGCCAGTTCGCAGCAGGTGGTAGTGGTACGCCACCAGGTCCTCTTGAGTGGACGTGGGTGGTATCGGTTAGCCCGAATTTACTGCCTCTTTCGCTGTGAGCCATGCGGCTCGCGGAACTTTGATGCGCTCTCGTGCTTCTTTTCTCCCCTCCGCTTCCTCGGGAACTTCTCCCGAATCTGTCATTCAGACCTGAGCCAGATATGGCGCGTGAGTCCTAGGCGTAGATTGGCGGTTCCCGCGGAATTTGGAGGGCTCCTCTGCCGCGATCGTGTGGAAATCACGTGTGTTGCGACGGATGGAGCTACCGCTGGGCGCTAGGTCGTGACCAGCGTCGTCAGATGGCAACTCGAGGACCGCCGGGCTTGAGACGGACTCATAGTCCGATTCGCTGAGTCCGATCTGGTCGGGGAAGCGTAGGATCCCCGCCTTGTTGGCGTGGAAGTGGAAGCTGCCGAACGTCAAGCTGACGCTTTTCTCGAGTCCAAAGCTGCCGAATGTCGGACGCAATTCCGGCGATTGGGGAGCGTAGATGAGCGACCAGAAGAGGATCAGCTCCGTTGGAGTCGATGATCCAGGGCTCCAGCTGAAGGTTGGCGATGACGAGGCCGAAGATGCCTTGGATCTAGCGCCTGCCATTTCCACAGACGGCGCCAATTATCGATTAGTCATCTCGACAAGTCCCTCGGATGATCCGGTAGGGTTTCGATTAAGAGAACGAATAAGCGCTGGTGACAATCGTCGGCTAACGGGGGGGCACGATTTACCTAGGTTCGAGGCCCGCGTAGAGGTAAAACCCTTACTTCTGCTCTTGTGATCTGTATTACGAGTAGATCGGTTACAATGGTGGGTGCGTAAGTCGAGAGATTGATCTCGAGCTCACGGCTATGGTGGTGAAAAGTAGATTGGATCCCCTTCCTCGGTGGTTCTCCTAGTCTTTTATAGGTGGCTAGGTCTCAAACCGTCTCCGAGGGGGTTACAAACCCTAGATCTAGGTCGGTAGGAGTTTTCCTTCTTAACCCACAAGTCTTGCGGGTGGGCTTCTGTTGGGCCTTCTAGAACAACAGGATAGTGCCTTGCTTTAGGCCTTAGTCTTGGGCCTTTGACCGGGTAGGCTCACCCGACAGTTTCAAGCCCTAGACACCACTAGCGGCGGAGAGTGCTGGTTTGTGTCCTTACAGCGCACCTCGGGTCGGGCGACCAGACCTCTGTGCGGCCGCATCCCCACCCGTCCGATGTCGTCCCTTTTTCCGGCCACCACTCTTCCCGGTTCAATCCCCAACCAGCCCTAGCGGCGGACAATGGTGGTTCATGTCCTTCTACTGCTTGTTTGTATGGATCTTTCATGGCGGCTTCCATGGCTAGCGAACGCTCGATGATGTTGACGGCACGAGTGGGTTTGGAGGATGTGGTGGTGGGGGTGGAGGAAGAGGGTAAGCGGATCCCGAACCGCTGATGTTGCTAGCACTAACCGTGGAGGTGGATGGAGTACTTGACGGAGCAGCTGTATGAGCAGGAGGAGGGCCTGGATATGCATGGGCTGCATCTCCTCAACTCCAACAAGCTCAGGGAAAGGTGAGATTTCGATCACCATGGTGGTTTAACTTTTCTTGTACTGGATGTAATTGGGTATAACTTTTCTGGTACTATATGTAATTGGGATGTAGTTTTCTGGTAGTAGATGTAATTTTTTTTTGTTACATCTAGATTCAGGGAACAAGGTGGGGAGTTGGATGTTTGTGTTCATTTTTACAAGGGATGTAATTTTTTATTTTCGAACAATACTAAGATGTAACTTTTCTGGTGTAATTTCTCCCAGCAGGGTGAAGTTTAGGAGGCAAAGTTTGCATGGTGATTTTTCATATAACTGTGGTTTTTCTCTTAGCATGATGTAGTTTATGCAGGATATATTTTTAGATCAAAATTTGTGTGGGACTGGTCATATATGTAACATCCCAAGTCTGAAAAATAGCCTTTAGAATGTTTTGCTCTCTGTTATTTTATGTTTTGCATCATGGCATCATGTTTATTGCAATTGTTTTGTTTGTTTTCCATTTGTTTTTCTCTGTTTTCATTTGTTTTCCAACTGTTTTCCTTTGTTTTCTATTTGAATTTCAACTCAAATTTCAAACCTTTTGTTTCATCCTTGTGATGTTACAATTTCTAAAGATATTCCAAAAATAAAACAATTATTTGTTTCCATTAAAGTGTGATTCCAAAACTATTGTTTTATTTCTATAAAAATGCATCCAATAATCAAACCCTTTTCAGATTCAATTTGCTTTCCATTTGAAATTCCAAACCAACATCCAAATAGTTCCAAATCAAAACCTTAATTGTTTTCCAATCATCCCATAATGTTCCACTAATAAAATGGTGTTTTATTTCAATTAATTAATTCCAAGATGGTTTCAATTCAAAGCAAATCCTTCAAACAAACTCATTTGGAAATTTATCATATAACAACCATTCCAATGTTTCTAATCCAACTAATAATAGGGTTCACCCTATTAAATTGTTGGTTCTAACCAATCATTTAATTTCCAATCATATTTAAAATTCAAATCAAGCATTCAACAGAACCACTTTTGAAGTTATAACCTTACCAAGCCAATCAACTAATCTTCCAATCAAATTAATCATAGGGGTTCCCCTATTCAAAGTTGTTTTTATTAAAGTGGCACTTAATTAAAATACATCCAAATTTTTTTTCAAGCAAACCTCAAGCAATTTTAAAGTTTTCTGAAAACAAACTTGGCTAATGTTTTCTTCTAACCCAACTAGCTTAACTAAATTTTTATAACATTTTTGCTAACCCACACAGCACCTTTCTCCTTCCAATTGGTTTGCAGCAAAAAAATAATAACAATAAATAATAAAACTAAGGGAGAGAGAGAGCACATCAGCCCATAACCAGTCCAAGCCCACTTCTTTTCTCTTGGCCCAACTCCCTCTCAGCCCACTACCTATCTCTTCCACCTCCGTACAGTGCTGTCGTCAGCCATGGTGCGTGTTGCCCTACCTGCTCCCCCTCCTCCTCTATTTCTATCCCCTCCGAAACCCTAGCTTCCCCTCCATCCCCTCCCGGTTCCTCCAGCGCCGCCCATCCCTTCTCCTCTGTCCGTTCTCTGAAAACCACGATCACCAACCACCGTGAGCCGCTGCCTCCTCACTGCCGGTAGCATGGTCGCCTCGAGGGGGCCTCTAAGGGGTGAAATGGAATCGCCACGATCCCTGGACCTCACCGCCCCCATCGCCGCTTGCTGGCATCCACCGCAGCGGCCCGCGCCATCGCCGGAGTTCACCTCCGTCCCTGCTCCCTGTTCTGAACGACAACAGCCAGCGGCAGGTAATACCCCCCTGTCTATCCTCTCCTCCTTACGATCTCTCTGCTGTCCGCATCCAACCCCTTCCCTTGCACGCGCACGACCCTCCCAGCACCAACCGCCACAGCGCCCAAGCCCTTTGATCGATCGCTGCCGGCGAGGAGTTTCAGATCGCTGTATTTCTGTTCGCTGCAGTACCTGTTCGATGCAGATTCGTAATTCAGAAAAACATCCCGCACCGAAACCACATACCCCCCGTACCCCCCTTTCCATCACCAAAAACCGCACCAGCCCCACTGGTGTTGTTCCCTCAGCACAAGCAGGAGGTGCAGGGGTCGAATCCCACCCCCTGCACAATTTAGAAAACATTTTATTTTGCAATGTTTTCATACTCAAACTTCTCAGTATTCACACCTAGGCCCCTGTTACTAAAATCTAGCCCCTGGAAAATAATTTCAAAGTCCCTAGATCCATAAAAATGGCAGAATTGCACCCAATTTTGGAAATTGCATAAATAATTCATTTTAGCTCCAAACCAACATTTTTTATATGTTTTCAATACCAAATTAAATGTTCTATCCAAATATAAAATTTGTTTACTGTTTTGAATATTTTAAATGGGTGCAAAATTTGAAAACTTGTCAAATTCACTTAAATTTGCAAAATTCATAACTTGCTCATAAAAATTCCAAATTTCACAAACCAAATATGTTTTCCAATCAATTTTTCATGTACTTTCAAAATATAAATTTTGTTTGCTGTTTGAGTAATTTAAATTGCTGAAAACAACTGTTTCTTGTTTATTGCATTTAAATTGCCAAATAATAACTTGCTCATTTTAAATCCAATTTCCACAAATGAAATATGTTTTCCATGCAAAATTAAACCCTCTTTCCAAATATAAAATTTGTTTCATGATTTGAATAATTAAACTTGGTTAAATAATTTAAATCTTATTAATTCATTTAATATTGCTAAATTTATCACTTGATCAAAACAAATTCTTTGGGACATATAAAATATGTTTTCAAGCCCTAAAAGTATAAACTTTTGAAATATGAATTTGGTTTAATGTTTTGAACAAATAAAAATTCAAATAAGTTCATGTTTGAATTAAATTCATTTAATTCCTGCTTAAACTTGTTTAATTCATAAATACTTTATTTGAAATCCTTTTTCAACAAGTGAAACATGTATTCCAACTAAAATCTTGTTTTCTTTTCAAATATAAACTTGGTTATCTATTTTGAACAATTAAAAGTGGTGAAACAACAAATGCTTGTGTGACACCTTTAAGTAACCAAAATTCCAACACTTAATAAATGAATTTCCAAACTTGTTAAGCCTTATTTCCATTTGGTTCTATTGTTGTTTTTTGCTGTTTTCCTCATCCATGCATCATGCTATTTCACTTACACAAGTTCATTAGTTGTAAAACAATTAATTCAACCATAATTCATGGGCTTTCCATATGCAATCCAATTGCATATGGGTCCATTTAATCCTGTTTCTATCTTGTCAACTAGTTTATTTTGATGCAACCCTTAACTTGACATGCATCATATTTGATTGTGCACAATGCCATTATATTGATTGTTTATCTTTCTGCAATGGTTGTTTGCTTCTTCCCGGATATACGACGACGTTGAGACCGACGATACTTACGACATCCCTTCTAAGGATTTAGCTCAGTACCAGGCTACTGGGTTTTGCAGGCAAGTTATCACTCACATGAACCACTGTGTTCCTTTCAACATTGGTTACCGATACTTTCCGTTGATCTTTTCTGCTGGCCTTAGTAGTAGTTGTTTCTGTTACGAACCTATCACATGAATCCCGTAACCCTGATATTGCCTCACCTCCATACCTATAACCATTGTTTGAGCCCGTGTCTTACTAGCATGCTTAGGTTGCTTTGCTCGAGTCTGTTACCCGTTACTTTTTGTTACCATTTTCCATTACGTTGTGGGGGCTCGATGCTTAATCAATCAATCATGCTAATGTTACTATTAATAATAAGTTTGATGATAAGGCACCGGCAGGAGGCCCATGAGAGGTTTTGAAGCCTGCTAGTGTCGACCCTAATAGGAAAAGGGTCTTGTCTACTGATCCATGATGAGCGCACTACCCGCATTTGGGAAGCGAGTATGGGCGCCCCCCTCAACTTGACCTGATTCGCATCGTCCAAATCGCCTCATTTAGTTCGTGTTTTCCATTTGCCGCATGCATGTTTTTGCGAGCCCAGGCCAGGGTGGAACTTTTGTAGTCGGCATATAGGGGGACACGGTCTTAGAGTGCTATGATGGTCCATTTTCTTCTGGGCTTGATTAGCCGTGCGCCCAAGGTTCTTTGGGCTTGATGCGAGGAATGGTTGGTTGTGTTGAGTGCCCCGCTTGGTGGGGTGATCTCCCATCTGGCGGGATATTCATGAGTGTACGGCCAAATTGGTGCAACCCTGCAGGGATAATCTTCTCGAGAAGCCGTGTTTTCCGCGGTTATGGATTACCTGGTGAAAGTACTGGCTAACAAGTACTCAGGACAACTTAAACATAATGATCAAACATGTTACACCCCATGATTAAAAACTTGACTAGTAATAGGCTTATTGACACAATAATTTGAACCATCATTATTACAACTGTGTGAGTTATCCTCGGATCGCTTCTTTGGATAAGGGGCGAGATCCAGGATGGGTTTGTTTGAAGTTATCTTTCAGTTGTTACAATCCTCGATCTTATCTCCTTTCTGTTAGCCGGAAGTGGTAGAATCTCTGTAGTTGTTTAGAGCAGCCAATTGCAGCATCTTTTATATCCCTTTCCTTCCGTTGAACCCAAAGCATCTGTGCTTGGTGTTGACGGGTTACACTTTGGTGAACTGTGAGTCTTGCTTGCCAGTACGTTGGTGTACTGACCCCTTTGGGGCTGTGGTTTACGCAGACGACGATTCCGAAGATCTACATGGTGGCAACTGCGTGGAGTATGACGAGACTGCTGACGAGTAGATAGCGGACCCGGGCAGGATCCGAGACTTCGTGGATGGGCTCCGTCTGTTTGTTTCCGGCCTCTTAGGCCTATTTGGTCTTGTCTGTACTCAGACATGTTGAATGCTTCCGCTGTATTGTAATGATGTATTGTTGGGGCATGTGCCCTCTGAATGATTGTATTTGCTATCTCTGCTCTAATGAGAGCCATTTGCAACTTATTTCAATCTTTTGTGTCGTAGAGATCTGTTGTGATATCACTTAAACGCCGTTGACGTACCATGTGTATGGTTTGAAGTACGTC
Source organism: Alopecurus myosuroides (assembly GCA_028641055.1). Taxonomy (NCBI): domain Eukaryota; kingdom Viridiplantae; phylum Streptophyta; class Magnoliopsida; order Poales; family Poaceae; genus Alopecurus; species Alopecurus myosuroides. The sequence goes on from CM054058.1 coordinate 554,212,635, forward strand.
GACGGAAGTGCCTTTGATCTCTAGTGGATAGTTTACATCGGCGATGGAATAGCAGGGCTTGAGTTGTCGCGCATAAGCGCAAGCCTACCAGGAAGCTGGGACGTGGGAGCAGTTATGCCCCATAATCCAAGCATCTGCTATCCAGTTCGTACGGTGAGTATCCCCTAGAAATCAGGGTGCGACAATATAAATGTAGTTTTCTCCATGAAGAAGATACGATGGGGCGCGTGTGCTCTCCGAAGCCTCACAGAGATGGACGCTCCCTCGAGTGGCAAAAGAAAATCTCAAGACGAAACGGGTATCGAGACCACGTTCTATCTTGCATTTATGTGTCGCTTTCGGGGCTAGGGCCACTTTCCTTTTTGTGATTTTTTTATTCGGATAGGGGAACCGCGGAAGACTATACAGTAACCGCGCACTGTGTAGCAGCCTCCCGGACATTTTTGCTAGTGTTTAAATAAAGGGAAGCGCTAGGTGCTGGTCCCCCTAGGATTAGCAAATCTAGGTCCCCTCGTGAGCACTCAGATCTTCATCTAATGGCTAGAAATCAACACATCACAGTTCTGCATTTTAGCTCCTCTGTTTTTCGAATATAAAACCCGCAGTCCACATCATCCCTACTTAAGCGAAGGGGTATATTGTGTTGCCCCGGTCATCTCGATAATTACAGCACAACTACCATTGCAACAAATTCACTCGCACCGAAACAAAAATTATCGCTCTATGTCCAAAAAAAAGTATTGCAATAAATTGTTCCAAAAATATTCGAAAAATAAGTATTGTTACAAAGAATAGTTAAACAATATGTTTATTATGTCGCAACAAAAAAGTTCAAACAATTCAAAAAAAATCACAACCTATTGCAACGATTTTTTTTTGCATCAATTAAAAAGTTGGTAAGTAACAAAATAATATCACCGTTTTAGTTGCAACAATAATCATCACCAATTTCAACAAAAAAGTAAATCATTAGCAACAATAAAATCACTAATCACATGTTTACAACACGTGAAGGAGCGTATAAATATATCATTTTAAATGAATTCTAAATACATATACATTAATCTAGACAAAACATTTAGAAAAAACATTGCAACATCACGTTTGTGCTTTCTCAACAAAATATGGGCAAAACTGTTAGAAATTTTTAATACGTACGCAACGTTGGCCGAACATGGTGAAAACATTTAGGGTATGTGTGACTGCTCCTAGTTACTAGCTCGGGTCTTTCAGTTCGGTTCAAAAGACAGAAAACTAGCCCAGAAAAAACTCTACTGCTTATTGGGCATAACATACGTGAGCAGAAGGCCCGACAGGGCAGCGCGCGAGCGACCTGTGGTTTGCTGGCCTAGGTCGGCCTAATATTAACGTTTTCCTTAAATAAAGAGTGGATTACTTCAAAAAAAGCCAAATCTTGCTTTGGCCCACCGAAATATATGGAAAGAATCAACAAGGATCGAGGTAGTTATGGTAGGGGAAAGGGATAATTAACAAGGTGCCCTCAGTTGGCACCACGACATCAGTTTTACCCCTAGCGCCGAATCGACCTCAGTTTTTCCCCTAGTCAGTGCACAAGGACTCCTTTCGCTGCTCCCACCGTTATTTTCGGCCCCCCGTTAGGATCCTGACCTGTGGGACCCATCATAGAACCGTTGGCGTGGCCTGTGGGCCCCAGCTGTTGAGCGTTGGCGCGGTTTGTGTGCCCCAGCTGTTGACGGTTGGCGCTGCATGTGGGCCCCACCTGTTGACCGTTCCTTGCGGCCCAATGTCACATGAGGCCCAATGTCAACATGTAGACTACACATTATCCATTTATATTTATTAATCACTACCTGCAGACTACGCATTATCCATTTATTAAACCATCAAATTTTTCGTATTAATAATATAAAATATACTGTGCTCAACTCAAATTTTTATGTTATCTTAGAAAACATAATGCAGCTCTTTTAGAAAATATTATTCGTTAAAGCACATCTCTTATATATAAATTTTGTTTACAATGTGCAGATTTTAAAGCGATGATTAGAAAGGATAAAACTTCTAAACAGTGGGTACATTTGGACAATAAGAACATAACTTTTATATATAGGGCTTATATATAATTAAACATACTTAGAAAGGATAACTGGCCCCACTTTACATATATTCAGTGGGGCCGGATAAACATTACATTTAACTAAAAAAAAAGGGGCTAGCCCTAACTGCTCCCGCTCTGCATGCATGCGGGAGCCCTTCCCGCCCTCCGGCGCCGCCCTAATTCCTCCACTCCGCCGCCCGGATCTCCATCTCCTGCTTGATCCGGGCGCTGCGGTTCTCCGCCCGCATCCTCTCCTCCTGGCTCTCACGAGACCGCTTGATGCTGGCCCGGAAAGCCTTCGCGTCCTCCTTCGCCTCCTTCTTCTCCATCGCCTTCAACTCCTTCTTCTCCAGCCGCTCCAGTCTCTTGAGGCGGCGGTTCGTCTTGGGGAGATGTCCGACGTCTTGGTGGTGGTGGAAGGGACGGGGCGGTGGACGAAGGGCGGCGTCGGCGATCGCTCCCGTTTGGGAGAGTCGTCGACGGGAAGCACGATGGGCAGGACGTCCAACTCCGCCTCGGGCCACTCGGCCTCGTACCAAGGCAGAGCCTTGGGGTGGTTGTCCTCGTCGGAGACCGACTCCGGGCTTGAAGGTAGTGAGTAGGAAGACATTGTGCGTTAGGGCTTGAAGGGAGAGAAGGGCAAATGGCTGGAGAGGGATGAGAATATGGAGGACGACTGAAGGACTATTTAAAGACACGATTAGACGTGAATTTATTTGGGTAGATGAAGCAAACTGTGTGAAAACCTTGGATGCAGTGTATTAGAGTAGATGCATGGTCAAAGCGGTGTAGAACAGGCATAGGCGTAGGCGTAGGCCGGACAGCTAGTGATACGGAGTACGAGCGCGTGTGCATTCGTCAGTCGAAGTGATTTGACGTTGCATGCGTGTATTAAAGAGGTGAAGAGAAGAAAGTCCAAAGTCTCACGCCAAATCCTGCCTCGCTGCATATGCATTGATGCGTATCTTCTGAAAACTAGGCGTGGAGGGCTGCGTCGCTGCAAATGCGACGCGACTCGTGTTTCTGAAACCAGACGTGGAGGGCTGTGTCGCTGCAAATGCGACGCGACTCGTGTTTCTGAAACAAGGCGTGCAGGGCTGCTGCAAATGCGACGCGGCGTTAACTATTTTCTCTTCTGCCATGTTGTTTACTCTGAAAAAACGAGGCGTGCATGCACCGGGCTGGTGAACGGGGCTGTTACATTGAGACAAAACACCCAGTCCATGCACCGCTTCATTTTCGATCGTTTGATCGTAAGGAACGGTGCAGATCGAGTCCATGCATGCAAACTACGGCGGCAACGGCCTGCAGACGCTGAGACGAGCGCTTCTCTGTGCGGGAACGCGATCCTCTGACTTGAGGTCACTGAGAAATGGAGCTAATCACACACCGGACCCACGTGTCATGGGAGAAAGTCAGAGAACATAAGGTGGGCAAAGTAAGAGGATCTGGTTCCCTCTGTTTTTAAGGCATGTACAATAGTGTAGACGGGTGCTGTCTGCACTACTCGGCCATGTCGACATTTTTAGAGATATTTGCTTGGTTGTGCTAGGATAGCCCATAGGAACATAGAACAAAAAGGTAGAACCCACCTCTTCGGAAGATTCGCGATGTTTGGTCCGATACAGGAGTTTCACCCTAAGCGCTCACGAGAGAAGTGGATGCCGGTGAAGCGGGTCACACCCGGAGAGAAATCTTTGACATCCAAAGCACACAAACACACCTATACTAACATGGTATGGCACCCCCTAGCTTATGTTGGGATCCAGACACTCCGTAGCCCCCCTCCCGGTGAAACCCTAGCCCCGCTGGAGAAATACCTGACTTATACGGGAACACGCGGTAACTGCGTCGAAAGGGGGTAGCAATGTGGAACTATTTGCTTGGTTGTGCTAGGATAGCCCATAGGAACAAAAAACAAAAAGGTAGAACCCACCTCTTCGGAAGATTCAGGATGTTTGGTCCGATACAGGAGTTTCACCCTGTAAGCGCTCACGAGAGAGAAATGGATGCCGGTGAAGCTGGTCACACCCCGGAGATCAATCTTTGACATCCAAAGCACACAACACACCTATACATGGTATGGCACCCCCTAGCTTATGTTGGGATTCAGACGCTCCGTAGCCCCCCTCCCGGTGAAACCCTAGCCCCGCTGGAGAAATACCGGACTTATACGGAAACACGCGGTAACTGCGTCGAAAGGGGGTAGCAATGTGGAACTATTTTCTTGGTTGTGCTAGGATAGCCCATAGGAACAAAAAACAAAAAGGTAGAACCCATCTCTTCGGAAGATTCAGGATGTTTGGTCCGATACAGGAGTTTCACCCTGTAAGCGCTCACGAGAGAGAAATGGATGCCGGTGAAGCGGGTCACACCCCGGAGATCAATCTTTGACATCCAAAGCACACAACACACATATACTATCATGGTATGGCACCCCCTAGCTTATGTTGGGATTCAGGCGCTCCGTAGCCCCCCTCCCGGTGAAACCCTAGCCCCGCTGGAGAAATACCAGACTTATACGGAAACACACGGTAACTGCGTCGAAAGGGGGTAGCAATGTGGAACTATTTGCTTGGTTGTGCTAGGATAGCCCATAGGAACAAAAAACAAAAAGGTAGAACCCATCTCTTCGGAAGATTCAGGATGTTTGGTCTGATACAGGAGTTTCACCCTGTAAGCGCTCACGAGAGAGAAATGGATGCCGGTGAAGCGGGTCACACCCCGGAGATCAATCTTTGACATCCAAAGCACACAACACACATATACTATCATGGTATGGCACCCCCTAGATTATGTTGGGATTCAGACGCTCTGTAGCCCCCCTCCCGGTGAAACCCTAGCCCCGCTGGAGAAATACCTGACTTATACGGATACAAGCGGTAACTTCGTCGAAAGGGGGTAGCAATGTGGAACTATTTGCTTGGTTGTGCTAGTATAGCCCATAGGAACAAAAAACAAAAAGGTAGAACCCATCTCTTCGGAAGATTCAGGATGTTTGGGCCGATACAGGAGTTTCACCCTATAAGCGCTCACGAGAGAGAAATGGATGCCGGTGAAGCGGGTCACACCCTGGAGAGCAATCTTTGACATCCAAAGCACACACCACACCTATACTATCATGGTATGGAACCCCCTAGTTTGTGTTGGAATCCATACGCTCCGTAGCTCCCCTCCCGGTGAAACCCTACCCGTTGGGGAAATACCGGACTTATACGGAAACACACGGTAACGACGTCGAAAGGGGGTAGCAATGTGGAAATATTTGCTTGGTGGTGCTTGGATAGCCCATAGGAACACAAAACAAAAAGGTAGAACTCACCTCTTCGGAAGATTCACAATGTTTCCACCTCTTATTCTTTGAAATCTCTAGTCCTGTATTCGAGGAATCTCATTTTAGTGATGGATTTCGTTCTAATGTTTATAAATCCTATTTATATTTTTTCCTAGACTTGTATTAGACCTATATAATGCAATTCCGAAGCCCAAAAATTTATTGGATGAATATTCGTATTATTTATTTTCTTTTGAATAATAATGGTTTTAATCGAAAATCGTAAATAAAACAAGTTTAAAACATCAAAATGAAAAAATAACTTTGGATCTTTCTTAGTCACACCAAAATGAAGCTTTGGTGAGATTTTGACCTTATTTGAGTTCAAAAGGTTTGAAACTCATCTCATTATCTTGAACTCTCTACTAGACTGTCAAGATATCGCATGTTACACAAGGCTTTTTCGTTCCATTCTTTATAAGACAGGTTTATATTTTTTCTCGTTACTATATGACATAACACTACTATGTGCGTCGGCAATATATTTTTTCGATTTTTTTTGAATTATGTATGCTCATTTCAAGCTTGGTCAACCCTCTGTTTGACCACCCGAAAAGCTTCTAGAAGAAAACACAGAGATTCGACCTGGGCTGTTGGATCGACGCCTTCTAGAAGGAATCGTGCATCGGACGGATGCGCTCGCAGCCACAGCGATCCGCGAGACGTTCTGCGCTCTGATTGGTTGGTACGTTGGCCACAGGGATCGATGGTTCTACATATGATTTTTTTGCTGTTAAGTATTATAAACCATGTTATTTAAATAAAAAATATAATGAAACTTCAGATTTACTACAGAGATGATTTTTATCAGTTTTACATATGATTTTTCTATTAAACCATGTTATTTAAATAAAAAATAAAAAATAGAAGAATTTACACTATACATGTACAATAGATGTCTAGGAAATTCATTTGGTTGATTTATAAAATATGCCAAAAAATGTTGAAGCACAAATGGGGGTATTTACCCTAGCTTCGGACCTCATTTGAAGCACATTTCTCACGAGAATTGAGCGATGGTTGCAAATGAGCATAAAAAATTCAAAACAAATCAAAATGACATGAATCCAACACACAACGTTGTTATATGTGATATAGTTGCTCCTCAAATTTCTATGGATAATTTTGGCAAGGTCGAATTTTTCATGAAATTATAAACGGGGGTATTTACCCTAGCTTCGGACCTCATTTGAAGCACATTTCTCACGAGAATTGAGCGATGGTTGCAAATGAGCATAAAAAAATCAAAACAAATCAAAATGACATGAATCCAACGCACAACGTTGTTATATGTGATATAGTTGCTTCTCAAATTTCTATGGATAATTTTGGCAATGTCGAATTTTTCATGAAATTATAAAGGGGGGTGTTTACCCTAGCTTCGGACCTCATTTGAAGCACATTTCTCACGAGAATTGAGCGATGGTTGCAAATGAGCATAAAAAATTCAAAACAAATCAAAATGACATGAATCCAAGCACAACGTTGTTATATGTGATATAGTTGCTCCTCAAATTTCTATGGATAATTTTGGCAAGGTCGAATTTTTCATGAAATTATAAAGGGGGGTGTTTACCCTAGCTTCGGACCTCATTTGAAGCACATTTCTCACGAGAATTGAGCGATGGTTGCAAATGAGCATAAAAATTCAAAACAAATCAAAATGACATGAATCCAACGCACAACGTTGTTATATGTGATATAGTTGATCCTCAAATTTCTATGGATAATTTTGGCAAGGTCGAATTTTTCATGAAATTATAAACGGGGGTGTTTACCCTAGCTTCGGACCTCATTTGAAGCACATTTCTCACGAGAATTGAGCGATGGTTGCAAATGAGCATAAAAAATTCAAAACAAATCAAAATGACATGAATCCAACACACAACGTTGTTATATGTGATATAGTTGATCCACAAATTTCTATGGATAATTTTGGCAAGGTCGAATTTTTCATGAAATTATAAACGGGGGTGTTTACCCGCTTCGGACCTCATTTGAAGCACATTTCTCACGAGAATTGAGCGATGGTTGCAAATGAGCATAAAAAATTCAAAACAAATCAAAATGACATGAATCCAACACGCAACGTTGTTATATGTGATATAGTTGATCCTCAAATTTCTATGGATAATTTTGGCAAGGTCGAATTTTTCATGAAATTATAAACGGGGGTATTTACCCTTGCTTCGGACCTCATTTGAAGCACATTTCTCACGAGAACTGAGCGATGGTTGCAAATGAGCATAAAAAATTCAAAACAAATCAAAATGACATGAATCCAACGCACAACGTTGTTATATGTGATTTACCCTAGCTTCAGACCTCATTTGAAGCACATTTGCCCAAAATTTTGGAATGACTTAGTTCAACATGCATCATATATACAACATTATTCAAACATTCTTTTCGCTTTTAATCTATATTCTGGCTCGTGATTGCGTTCAGAAATACTCAAAATTAATTAAAAAACGCGAACTCGCTGAAATAGGCTCAAATTCATAGATTCGACGATAGTTTTACAGAAAGCTAGACGGCATAATTTAACTAAAAACATTGGAAAAACTTTAAAAAAAAACTACGGTTGCCCGAGAGGCTCGCCGCGATCACCCGGCCTAGTCGTCGTCCTCCTCCTAGACGTCGTCCTCTACTCCTCTTCCTCGTCGTCCTCATCGCTGTCGTCGTAGGCCAGCATGCTGGAGGGCCCCGCCTCGTGGTTGTTCTTGGCTAAGGGCGATGGGTTCGCCAGCGTAGCGATCGCATGCCGCTCCGCTCTGCCTCGGATCCGCAGCCGGTGCGGCTGCGCCTGCTCGGAGGGATGGCGGCGGTCCCGCCTCTCGCTCTGCAGGGCAGCCTTGCACCGGTCGCTCTCGTACAGCGCGACGACCGCCTGCTGCTCATCCGACGCCGCGGTTGCGGCGAGCTCCCGGTTGACCTGGCGCTCCGCCTGCTCCCTCTGGTGGGTCTCCAGGGATGCACGAACAGCGGCAGCCTCGGCCGCTGCCGCCGCCTCCTTGAGCCAGGAGCGGACCGTGTGGAACGCCTCCTCGTTCCGCCATGTTTCGAACGAGTAGACGGTGGCGTGCTGCTCGGGCCAGATAGGCTGCATCCTCCTGAGCCTCCTCCAGCGCGGCGCCTCCTGCGGCGGCTCCTGCTCGGGCGCTGCCTCCTCCTGCGGCGGCTCCTGCTCGGGCGCCGCCTCCTCCGGCGGCTGCTGCTGCTCGGGCCCCGCCTCCTCCTGCGGCAGCTGCTGCTCGGGCGCTGCCTCCTCCGGCGCCGGCTGCTCGTTCTCCTCGCCCTCATTGTGGCCCCGCGTCGCGGCCGTGGGTCGGCAGTACAACGGCGAGTTGCGCCATGCACGGAGTCGGCGAGGCATCGTCTCGGGGTGTCTGGTGAAGTGCGGCGAGGGCGATGAGAGTTTGTGCGGTGAGGGCGAGGAGATGAACGGCGAGAATGGGGAGAGCGGCGAGCGGTGAGGCGCCTTTTGTAGCCCTGGCGGGTCATTTACTGCGACGCGCGTGCCGTTACTCCGGCAGACTTTGAACGACCCGGGGGCCCACGGTTTTTCCACGCGTCGCTGACAGCTCTGGCCAGCGTGGGCTGCCCCGCCTTTTCGCCCCCAAGCCGAACCCAGCGGTGGTGGTGGTGGTGGTGGTGGTGGTGCCGCAGGTGCTCGTGGCGCAGCAGGGGATGGTGCGGCGGTGGCGGCGGCGTGAGCGGCAGCGCACGACGGTGGTGGCGGGAAACTCGGGTGTGGACTATTCAGCGTAGTCAACTAATTGCGCGGTCCCACCTGTAAGCTCCGGATGGTTTCAACGAACTTGGCAGTCCCACCCGGACCCACTTCGCGAAACGGAGTCTGACTCCTCGGTCTCACTTCGCGAAACGGAGTCGACTCCAAACTTACCGTTCCAGCCTCTCTATAGTAGTTGCGCACAGACTAGGGGCAAAACTGAGTACAAGTGGTCCGCTATGGGCAATTCGATAAATGACCCTAGGGGAAAATACTACGGATCCATCTGTATCTTAGATTGCTTGCTCGAGATTGCTTGCTTGAGATTTCCTTATAGTCGAGCAGCAACAGTCAGTCCTCACATCCAGGTTTCCACACAAATCATCAATCGATCTTGCGCGACTGGGGCCATGGCTGCTAAGGGGGGACGAAGATGCATAGAGGATGGTCTGCTGGAGGAGGTTCTCCACGAGGTCTTGTCCCGCGTGGGCAAAGTCAGAGACCTCTTCATGTTGACCTTGACATGCCGACGGTGGCTGCGCCGCTTCACCGACCAGGCCTTCCTCCGCGGACTGTGGGGCGTGGGCGTGGGGCACGGCGCGCGCATCCTCGGCTTCTTCTTCCAGCACCAGCAGACGCGCCTCCTCTCCTTCCTGCCGGCGCCGGGGTCGCCGATTCGTGCCCTCACCTCCACTGGCACCTTCCGCTACGCCGAGCCCCTGGCAGCGCGCCGCGGCATCCTCCTGATGCAGCTCGCCCCCCGCACCTTAGGCCTCTGCGACCCTATCACCGGCGAACGGCACATTCTCCCGCCTCTCGAATGCCCCGGCGACGACCACCTACGCCATCATCACAACCACCGATAGCGACCACAATGGAACAGCATCATCATCAATATCGTCGCAGCTGCTCGTCACCACTCTAATAACCAGCGACTACAAGCTGTGTATCCACTCGTACTCCGCCGCCACGCGCACCTGGAGCGCGCCCACCACGTGCCGGGACAAGCTCAGCGGCTTCTTCCTGGTGGGCGAGAGGTCCGCGGTCGTTCACCAGGGCGCCGCCCACTGGCTGTGGCGTAACGAAGCTGACAACCTGCTCTACACACTCAGCACGGAGGTGGGCCAACACCCCAACCGCGTCGTCTCCTTGACGGAGCTCCGGCAGGTCCGCGCCGGGGGCTCGCCGCTCGCCGCTCCTCTGCGTCAGCACAGACGGCCAACTCTCGGTCGCTTGCGTGCACCCCGCGCACGTGACTGTTTGGACGCAGCAGCAGGGCCACGGAGAATGGCTCCGCGCCGCTGTGATCAGAATTCCGATGGCGGTGCCGGCGCCGGACCCAAACTACCGCGAGAAGTGGTTTGACTTCGGCATGGGATCCATGCTCGTGTTGTACAGGAGCGGCGGCGTATTCGCCCTCGATCTCGACAACAAGGTGATAGAAGAGATCATGGACGATCGCTTGCTGCCCCGATTCAGTCACCTGTTCAATAAGACCAAGTCTGTGGCCTACGAGATTGACTTTGTCGACTTCTTTCTGCTCCGCCTTGTGGTCTAGTATGTCTTACAGAATAATTACACGTGCTATGCAATGAGAAAATTAATCACGTGCTAGATCATTGCGTATGCTGTTCTGTGAAGACATGTGGTTGGAGGCCATAGCTGCATATCAGTTTCAGGTGCCATTTCAGTGTTTCAGGTTGGAACCTTCTGGAATCAATTGGCATCCCACTGCAGAGTGCAGACAGACTTGAAGTTGCTTCTCTTGCTAAGGGCATCTCCAGTCCGCCCCCCAGAGCCCCCAGGCGACCTTTTTAGCGTCGGAAGCGGCGAATAGCGCCGTTTTCGCACCAGTCGGCCCTCCAGAAGTCCAAATAGCGCCGAAACGGCGCTAATTCGCGCCGCGGCACCCAGGCGAAACCCAGCCCGCTGGGTTCGGCTTGGGGGGGGACGAAATTGCGGTGCAGCACACGCGGGCCAGCTCTGTCAGTGACGCATCGAAAAAACGCGGGAACAGAAACCCCCGTGATCATCTTCTCGTCTCCCGCGTCGGTCAAAGGCTGCCGGCGTTATGGCGTGGTGGCCGCCCAGTGCATGCACCCGTTCAAAGGTTGTCGGTGTAATAGCGTGGCGGGCGGCAGCGAGTGGACGCGGCGCAGTAATTGCCTACAACCCCCCCCCCGCCGCCCCGCCGCTCGCCGCACTCCCCATTCTTCCACCTCGCTGCTCCCCGTCCTTCCTCCTCGGCGCTCTCCTCTCTACCCGTGCTCTCTCCAGTCGCAGTAGATGGCCAACTACGACGATGCCACCGCCGTCACCTTCGCCGGAACGAAGCGTGGGTGCTGTACCGGGCAGGCTATCCGTGCCCGCCCGACATGCGCCTCCCGAGTTCCGCCGGCGGGCAGCCTCGCTGGCACCTCAGCGTCGGAGGAGTTCCCGTACCCCCGATTCCTTCCACGGACGCCGAGTTCCGGCAGGCCATCGCGGAGGTCCGCCAAGGCCTGCCGGCGGACGAGGCCGCGCGGCTCCGCTGGAGGCCGCACGGCCAGGACCCCTTCTGGTGGCAGGAGCTCCAGCGCCGCCACGACGCGAATCTCGCCGCCGAGGGCAACAACGGCCCTGTCGAGGGCCGCGCCAACAGCTTGGGGCGCAAGCGGTGGTGGTGGTGGGGGGGGGGGCAAGCACCGCACGCTCGAGTGGGTGATCGACTACATCGACGCCGGCAACGAGTCCCGCCTGCAGATGCCGCCCTGCCCGCACCCCTCGTGGGGAGCGCGGCGGATGGGCGGCTCCTCGTCGTCGGCCACCTCGAGCTCCTCCGGCGCCCACTCTCTCTCTCTCTCTCTCACCCCTCCCATTCTAAACTCCGGCGCCCCTGTCCCAAGACGCAGCGGCGGCGCCCTGCGCATCGGCGGGCCGCGCCAGCGGCAGGACGCCGACTACGAGTGCGTCGTCCGCCCGAAGACGGAGGCGGACGAGGACGAGGAGTGGCCGGATTTGAAGGCCGCCGAGGAGTTGTCGCGCAACACACTCCAGTCAGTCCCCGATGACGTCGCCGAGGACTGGAGCCTGCGCGACAGCACCGCGGAGGAGCTGGAGCTCCAACGCCGCCTCCTCGACGAGGCCGAGCTGCGCAAGGCGCAGCGCGAGCAGGAGGCTGCCGCCAATGCGGCCCACCGCCGCATTCCTCTCCCGCCGCAGACGAGGGAGGTCCCCTACGTCGTGCTCGACCCCGAATCCGACGAGGAAGCCGAGCTGTAGAGAGCCCTTACGGTGAGCAGGTGGGGCGACTCCGGCGCGGGGCCGAGCAACCCACGCTGCGGCGATCCCGGCCAAGGAACGAGCAGGCGTGACGGCGTCGGTAAGGACGACGACGAAGACGACGACGTCGACTACACCCAGGCGATCGCGGCGAGCCTTGGGCTGAAGTAGCGTAGTTTTAGTTTAAGTTTACTGTTTTTAGTTTAAATTTGCGTCGAACTGTATGAAATTTGCGTCGAATCAATAAAGTGCATCGAATTTCATTCCTCGAGTTATTTTGGGCCGAATGTTGGGCTCGGGGAGCGACTGAGAACCCTGCCCCCAGGTTCCAGATTAGCGCCATTTGGCGCCACGACGGCCCCAAAACGGCGGCGTTTTGGACCCTGGGGGGGGGGAGGGCAAAACGACTGGAGATGCCCTAAGGGGTCCAGACCAATCTTCATGAAAGTAATGATGCTGTTGCTTGGAGTCGGAAAGAGAGAAATGACATGCTGTTCAATGGCATCCACCCTGGCTTGGATATGTTCAAAGTTGACTTCGGTTTGCTTGTTCATAAGACCTGTGTGGCTGTGTGGCTGTTTGGATCATGGCCGGCTGTTGTCTTTCCAATATTTAGGCGTTGACTGGGAGCTTAGGCTACGGCTTGGTTTGAAGCTCCGGATATCAAAGCCACGCCAAAATATTGGTTATCATGGTCTGATTATCCGCCCAGCTCGCTGGCCAAACTGGGGAGGACGAATTGCTGGCTAAATTTTTGGCACGCCGATGAATTGGAAGGGCGGCTGTGTGGGCATGCACAAAGCAAACAGCCCCTATATATGTCCTCTCTTCACACATATATCGCTTCTCTTGTAGACCTTCTTTGATTCCGATATCTGAATCCGTGCCCTCCGGGCTTGTAAAATTTAATTAATTCTCTAAATTACTGAAAAAAAAAGAAGGAGCATTTCCTACTGTTCAAGGTAAGAAAGTATTTAATATATGCCAGCTACCATACCATGCAAAAGTTCGTGAAACGATCCTCTGGAGATGTGCTCCATGGTATCTAGATATATCTGAGTACGCTCCCATGTGTTTCAGAAAAGAACCGTGATGTGAGTTCAGAAAACTGCAAAGCTCGGATGCCAAATCCTAGAGAAACAAATCGACCGAAAAATTACCCGTGTCGATCTGAAGTTATTTTAAAAAGCACACTAAGCCATAGCCTAGTGGTTGGGAGGGGTTGGTGCCATCATTGTTTGAAGTTACTTAAAATTCAGTATTCAGAGACTGAGAATAGAACAGACGATGGAGTTTAGCTTGACAGGCAATCGTCCGAAAATTAGTTTTCAGCAACAAAAGCTAACGACAGGAATTGGCTAGAGCCTTTGCCGAGTCCTCAACGACTCACGGCGATGAGGAGCCTGGGCTGGCAGCTTGGGAGCCCGGTCGCGGCCGGGCGGCGTAAGATCATCTCCGGCAGTCGCGCGATCGCCGCGCGTGCGAAACAGATTAGAGCATCTCCATCAGTCGCGCGATCATTGCGCGCGTGAAACAGTTTATGCAGCAACGCACTATCGCTGGTCCAGCGCGGCGCCAGAAAATGCGAATGCAGACGCCCGCATTCTTTGCCCAGTTTGCTGGGAGCGCACGCGCAGAGCGCAACTGCAGCCGCGCGAAAACGAGGCGTGCGTGTCCAGCCGGCTCTCATCAAAATAGCAAAATGCATAAATTTCAAACATAGTTTGCCTCCATTGGTTACAAAACAACCACGTGTTCAAATAGCTAACACTCAACATAGTTCATAGCCTCCATAGTCTATGAACAAGCACACACGATAAATTGAAATAAGTAATTTATTCTTCTTCTTCATTGGTATCATCATCATCGCCATCTTACTCATCTTGATCGTCGGCGATAAGACTCGAAGAAGACATTTGGGACATCAAGGAAGCCATGAATGTACCAGGCTATGGTCCCGCGTGTACCATGGTACCAATGCCACTCCTAATGCCTCCACCGCCATCGCTCGAAATCGAAAATACCTTTCGGGCATTTCACCGAATACGCTGCAAAGCTTGTGGCGGTGAGCGGTGGCGGTGGAAGGTGGTGCGGCGGCGCGCCCGCAGGAGGCGGCATCTGCTTCGCCGCCGCAACTGCCTTGCGCCCCTGCAAAGCTTATGTCTTCTTCGCCGTGGGGCCACGGTCGGCGTTACGACGGTCGGGCGCTTCTGCTGTCCTCCGCGCGCGGTCCTTGAGCCGGGCGTCGAAGGGGTGGGCGCCGGCGGCGGGTGGCCGTCTCCCGAGTTCATCCGCGGCGCCATGAACAGCCCGCGTGCGACGCCTTGCCTGGTGGCGCGCCGGAGTAGTTCTCCATCGCCGGCACCGAGCAGGGAGGGGCAGCGGCGAGCGCGCGCGGAGATTTCCGCTCGGCAGTTAGGATTCGCGGGCGCTATCGCTTGGTCGCGCGCGTTGTACGGGGAGCTGAAAATTAGCAGTGCGGGTTGGATCTTTTGGTCACGCGCTCTAATTTTTTTCGCGTGCGCGACTGCTGGAGCACGCTGCGCTGTATAACGGGCGGGTTTTCGCGCGGGCGCACGGGATAGCGCGACTGGTGGAGATGCTCTAAGGGGACGCTCCCGTCGCGGCCACGAAGCGCTTCGGGAGTACTACTTGTTAGGTTGATCTCTCCGCGTAGGCCCAACGTCCTACCGGACCCCTTGGTCAACGCGCCCTCATCGGGGGCGTCAAACCTCTTTTGATTGGTGGTTCCTTGTCGCCTGCGCTATTTTAACAGAGGTGGGGACCGGGGCACGGGAAGCGCCGCCACCTCAAGTGCTTGCTCGCCGCCGCCACAATGTCCACCCCATCGAGTTCAACATCGAACAAGGGAGAACGTAGAAACCCCTCCCATCTCTCTCTATCTGTCTCTCTCGGTTTATGACATGATCACAAAGGAGAAATACAAAGACTCCATTGTATACACATCTAGCCTAGATGATCTAGGGCAAGCAATGGTATCAGAGCTGATGGGTTCTAGTTGTGTTTTCGGTAGAAAGAAAGAAACATAAAAGTATCACGCACACCGGACCGAATGACACGGCGGCGCTCTCCGATGGAAAGCCAAGGCATCCGGAAGAAGTACAAATCCCGGGGAAAAGGGCACCTGCACGTAAACCGGTGGACTGCGGCGCGCTCTCCGATGGGAGCTCCATGCTCTCTCTCTCTCTCTCTCCCTCTCCCTCTCTCTCTCTCTTAGTGGGGGTAGAGGAGGAAACAAGAGGGAAGGGGAAGAAGGAGTAGGGGAGCTCAAACGGTGGCGTGGTGGCGCACCGCCACGTAGCCTGCCTGCAGCTCAACCCTAGCAGAGCTCACGGGAGGCGAGAGGGGGAAATGAAAGCAAGGGTGCAGGACCGTGGGCCGAAAGAACGAGCGGCCGTGAAGCGCGTGGACCGGGCCTAAAGCCGTTTCCGTGTCACCTCGGGCGTGAGAGAGAGTGCAGGAGTGCGCGTAAAACGTTGGACCGGGCCTTTGGTTCGAAAGTAGGGGACGGCTGGCGCGCGTGCGACGATGCGGTGGGCCACGAGCGAGGCTGCTTGGCTGGGCTATTTAGGCCTCCTGCGCTATGCGTTCCCAGAGAAAATCCGCGCTAGGTGTTGGATAAGACAAGCGGGCTGTGGGCCGCAAGGCAGGTTGTGGCCCAGGAAGGTTTTTTGTTTGTCTTTTGCTTTTTTAATTTAGCGAAGCAGAATTAATATTTTTTGCCCATTTTTTTGGCAAAATTGATCTAGTTTTTTCCTATTCAAGTTATCCAACGAAAATTTTGTTTAGGAAATATAAAAGTGAAAGAAATTCTTCTGAAAAGTATATAGTTCATGAATTTTATTCATGTCTTCCGCTTCAAAATAAATTAAAAGTGCTCTTTTAAAAATAAAATAGGACTAACGTGAGAATTGAAATTTAAAAGAGCATGTGAAAGTGATAATTATGGTTTGGTTATTTTATGACCAACGTTGTTAATAACATAACCATGATTTATTATTAATTGTTACATATGTTCTTTTATTGCTATTTTCTACCCAAGGGTGATATAGTTTTAATTATATAGACAGTTGTGTGTTTTAATTTGGACCAACCTTGGATTATTACATGCAATTGTTGTTGTGTGCTCACTTCATTATGGTTTCAGGAGGGTATTACTTGACGAGCTGCATCAAGGATGTTCCAACCCTCAGAGGTGATAACTATAGTGAATGGAGGAAGAAGGTGGATTTGCCTTCATTTGTGCTTAGGTAGACTGGGTTGTGGACACTCCACAACCAGTCAAGCCAACAGATTCAGTCAAAGATGCAGCTGATGATGATGTTGCTTGGGAGAAAAAGAAGAGGGATTATGCTCCTTTGGAGATGTCATACACCGTCGGCAACCAAAAGTGGTTCACAACCAATAAAAAATTCATGCCTTTCATAAAGAACACAATTGAAAACTCTATTGTGGGATCAATTGCAGAGTGTACTTTCGTAGCGGAGTTTCTTGAAAAGATAAAGAGCCATTTCACTGATTCTTCAAAAGTAAATGCTACCCAACTGCTTAAACAACTGGTAACAGAAAAGTACACTAGAGGTGCACGTGTCATAAGGGATCATATCCTTAGGATGAGCAACATGGCAGCCAAGCTTAAGCCCATAGATGATGATTTAGAGATCAAGCATGCACTCCTTGTTCACCGGATCACGGCTTCACTGCCAAATCGGTTTGACACTTTTGTTGTC
Organism: Alopecurus myosuroides; assembly: GCA_028641055.1. Classification (NCBI taxonomy): domain Eukaryota; kingdom Viridiplantae; phylum Streptophyta; class Magnoliopsida; order Poales; family Poaceae; genus Alopecurus; species Alopecurus myosuroides. The sequence continues at coordinate 554,229,794 of CM054058.1, forward strand.
AACTACAACATGTCACCTGAAAAATAAGACATTGAAAAGATAATAGCCATATGTGTGCAAGAACAATACATACTTAAAGCTTCACATGGTGGTTCTCTGAACTATGTGAAGTATAACATGAAAAGGAACTATAATCAAAATAAAAATGGCTCCCCTTTAAAGGCATGTGGAAAAGCTCCCTCGCAGTATCAGCATCACCAGAAGTCCCTTCCAGTGGACAAAGACACATGTCTCCAATGTAAGAAGACTAGGAATTACATGAAAGATTGCCTGGTTTTGGCTAAAGTCTATAATGGCAAAAAAAAGGAAAACATTGTTTCATTTGTGAATGAATCCTTGTATACAAAGTTTTGAAAAACTACTTGGTGCATTGACTCAGGTGCAACTGTTCATGTTGCAAATTCTTTACAGGGATTCCATTCGACGCAGACTATGCAAAGAAGCGAAAGATGCATTGAGCTCGCAAATGGAGTTCAAGCAGACGTTAAAAATGTTGGCAACATCTCCCTGGAATTAGCTGATGGATTCACGATTCTTCTTAGAGATGTTTTATATGTGTCTTCATTACACATAAACTTGATTAGTGTTTTACGTCTGGACAAATTCAATTATGAGTGTTATTTTCGACATGGCAAGTGTGCCATATGGTGTAGTGATACTCATGTGGGGGTTGCTTTCCACCACAATGAACTTTATTTATTATCTTTGCGTTAAAAAGTTTATTTTGTCTGCAATGTGAATGAGCATGTTTCTGCGTCGGATAAAGAACAAAAGAAAATAAAGTGAAATCATGAGTCATCGAAATTATGGCATTGTCGTTTGGGCCACATTTCGAGGGGGGATAATAGAAATACTAGTTAAAATGAAATTCTTCCTCCACTAGAGTTCTCAGACATAGGGCAATGCATAGATTGCATTAAAGCAAAGTATGTAAAACAAATTAAAAAAGGGTACAAACCGAAGCACATCAACACTAGAAATCATTCACACTGACATTTACTAACCATTCCTGTGAAAAGTGTGGATGGTTATGACTCGTTCATAACATTTACGGATGACTACCCCCGATATGGTTGGATAAATTTAAGATATTCAAACCTGAAGATGAAAATCAACATGACAAAAATATAAAGATAGTGAGATCTGACCGTGGGGGGATTACTACGGTCGACACACTCCATATGGCCAAGTCCATGGACCTTTTGCAAGATTCTTACAGGACACTGGCATAGTAGCCCAGTATTCAATGCCGGGGGAGCCTCAGCAAAATGGTGTAGCTGAAAGACGTAACCGTACACTTATGGATATGGTGCACAGCATGATGAGTTATTCCCCATTGTCATTGATATTATGGATGGAGGCACTTGAAACCTCCATTCACATTATCAATAGAGTACTAAGAAAGTCGGTGCCCAAAACACCGTATGAATTGTGGAGAGGTAGAATTCCAGCTCTACAAGACTTAAGGGTGTGGGGGAGCCCAGCTGAGGCCAAAGTGTTTAATCCAAATATTATAAATTTAGACACCAAAACAATCAGTTGCCACTACATTGGCTACCCTGATAGATCAAAATATTTTTCTTTCTACTATCCAGATAGATTCACACAGTTTGTAGAACTAAGACATGCAGTCTTCTTAGAGGAACAAATGATGAGGGGGGCATGGTAGCTCGGAAGATTGATGTTGAGGAGAAGAGAGTGTATGAACCTAATCTCATGATTCATGAGCCATTTTTCTCACTTCCTGTTGTATCTGCATCGTCAATCCTTGAGGTTGCGGTGCAAGCACCTGTTGTAACTCCACCGTGACAACTAGGGGTGAAGATCCGGAACCTGCCCATCAGGAGCTGACTGCACCCGTTGTTGAGCATGAAAGGGAGGTGCAGCAACCATTTTTAGAGGATGTGCCGGAAGTTGATGCACATAATAAGCGAGAGAATTAGGGCTCTAGAAGGTCTACAAGACGTAAAAACTCAGCTATTTCTAATGATTATAAAGTTTATAACACAGAAATGGCTCATATGGAACGTGATCCCACGACATATGAAGAAGCCATGAGAAGCACTCACTCATCTAAGAGGGTGGAGGCAATGGAAGACAAAATGAAATCGATGAGTTCCAGCGATGTTTGGGACTTAGAAGATATTCTTAAAGGAGCCAAAACAGTAGGTTGTAAATGGGTCTGAAAAACAAAGTATGACTCTAATGAGAATGTAGAAAAGTATAAAGCACGACTTGTGGCAAAAGGGTTTACAAAAAGAGAATGGGTAGATTACAGTGAGACATTTTCTCCAGTCTCATGTAAGGATTCCTTAAAAATCATAATGGCATTAGTTGCACATTTTGATTTAGAGATACATCAAAGGATGTAAAAATGACTTTTGTAAACGGAGATTTACAAGAAAATGTTTACATGAACAACCCAAGGATTTTATCATGGAAGGCAAGGAAGATATGGGACACCATCTAAAGAAATCCATTTATGGATTAAAGCAAGCTTCTAGACAGCGGTATCTGAAATTTAATGATACAATAAAGAGATTTGGATTTAAAGAGAATGTTGAAGATAACTACATTTATGCAAAGTTCAAAAGTGGGAAATACATTGTCCTAATCTTGTATGTGGATAATATCTTGCTTGCTAGCAGTGATACCAGTCTGCTATGAGAAACAAAGAAGTTCTTATCCTCAAACTTTGATATGAAAGATCTTGTTGAAGCCTCGTATGTTTTGGGCATAGAGATTCACAGGGATAGGAAAAATGTAGTCTTAGAACTATCGCAGAAGGCATATTTTGAAAAGGTTCTTAAAAAGTATAATATGCATGCAAGTTCTTCCACACCTGCTCCTATAGTCAAGGGAGACAGTGTTGGGAAATTCCAATGTCCCAAGAACCAGTACGAGATCGATCAAATGAAAATAGTACCATATGTTTCGGCTGTTGGAAGCTTACAGTATGCACAAGTGTGCACTCGCCCTGACTTAGATTTTATCACCGCGGTACTCGGTAGATATCAGGAGAATCCAGGCACAGAGAACTGGAAGATGGTAAAGAAAGCATGTTATGTGCAAGGCACGAAAGACTCATGCTAACATACAGAAGATCTGATTCCCTAGAGGTAAGAGGGTATTCAGACGCAGAATTTGCGGGAGATAATAATGATAGAAAATCCACGTCTGGATACATATTTACTCTCATTGGGGGGGGGGCTATTTCATGGAGAAGCTACAAACAGAAAATAGTTGTATGATCCATGATGTATGCACAATTTATAGCATGTTATGAGGCCACACGGCAGGCGATATGGTTAAAGAAATTTACACCCCACTTGAAAGTAGTAGATTGCATTGACAAACCACTAAAGATGTACTGTGACAACCAGTCCGTAGTATTCTAGGCTCACAAAAACAAGTCGAGTAATGCTACCAAGCCAATAGAAATAAAATATTATGTTGTGAAGAATAAAATCCAGAATCAAACTATAAGTCTCGAGCATATCAGGACAAAGGATATGCTTGCGGATCCGCTAATGAAAGGCTTACCACCCAATGTCTTTAAGGAACACTTTCCCGACATGGGTTTAATGGAAAGCCTATAATTTCTGGATCAAGAGAGGCCAGAAAAGAAACAATTTTTTGTTTAAAAAATAGAGAGGTATGTTGTAGTTGTCTGATTCTATCGGCAATTGAGCCGTGACGATGAAACAGGCTCTATGTAAAAATATGTGATGAAACGAGTAAAGGAAAACGTATAAAGTTAAAAATAAAAGTTGAGATTAAGAGGGAGGATGTTAGGTTGATCTCTCCGCGTAGGCCCAACAGCCTACCGGACCCCTCGGCCAACGCGGCCTGATTGGCGGCGCCCAACCTCCTCTGGTTGGTGGGCCCCTGTCGACTGTGCTATATTAATAGAGGTGGGGGCCGGGGCATGGACTACGAGGATCACCGTCGCCACAAACCCCACCTACAATCCCCTACCTATCTAGGGTTAGTGCATGAGCGACAGGAAGCGCCGTCACCTGAAGTGCTTGCTCACCGCCGCCACCATGTCCATCCCATCGAGTTCATCGTCGAACAAGGGAGAAGGTAGAAACCCCTCCCATATCTCTCTCCCCCTATCTCGGTTTCTCACATGATCACACAGGTGAAATACAAAGACCACTATATACACATCTATCCTAGATGATCTAGGGAAAACACTGATTCCTGCTCCGCATCGACACGCGGTGGTACAGTCCCGCAGCGAGGCATGAGCGATGGCGCATCTACCGCCAGGGACTACAAGCCAGATGCCTAGATTACTCTGCTCAGTCTAGGCGAACCGAGAACTGGACCCAAGAACCGGATGCTTCGCATTGGTGAGATCTTACCAGAGCCAGCCCGTCTCAGATTCATGTGGTCTCCCCGCGCGAGGCCCTGAACGCCATTCGCCATTGCTGACACGTACTCATGGTAGCCCGTCGCTTGCAAGGAAGATGACGACAGGTCAAGAACAGGAGCCTCGGAGCCTGCCAGCTCAACATCTCCTGCCGTGGTTTTGGAGGACGACACGCGAGGTACTTCACCACTTTTTGTGGTGCCAACGGGGAAAGACTAAAATCACGAAAATTGGTTACTCGACTTTTGTCAATTTTGTTGTCTTTAACCCCGTGCTCCCTCCATTTTAAAATAAATGTCGCTCAAAACGGGTTGTATTTCAAAACAAAATACATCAATTTCAGCTATATTTATTTTGATACTGATTGAGTACCTTTTTTTACACATGAAAAAAATACTCCTAGTTAAAAGTGACAACATTGACCCACAAGTCATATCTATTTTCAATCTTTCTTCTCCTCCCGACCATCCCCTTCCACCACCATGGAACTTCGGTGACTCGACCACGCCCTTCATCTCTAGGTGTGTGAAGTATCAGTGTTGTCCCCTTCATCTCTAGGTGTGTGAACAGTTGATTCTCCGAAAGTTATTTCCATGTTAACAAAACCATGTGTAGCCGCAACTGAGCCTTGTTCATCACCTTCAGCAGAAACAATTCTTGAAATTCATGTGAATTTTTGGAAATCAAATTAGAAACTGATCATTCTATTTTAATTGGCATCTACAATTATTTAACTTGGTAACTACACTCAACTATACTGGTAGCTATAACATGAACTAAATTCATACTCAAGTTAAATAGCAAAGAGAGCATGTTTTGTACTGACCTGGTTGTTGCATTTAGTAAACCTGATATCTAGCACTATGTAACCTGGTAGTTAGCTCTCTTGAAACTATTTAGTAGCTACTTTTATTTCTATTCCAAGTGTTTTACAATGCTTGTCCTACATACATTTTTTTATATGGGATAGTAGCATTGTGGCTTGTAAATAATAAAGGTCCTGCTGGTAACTAAGTTCAATTGACCTAGTAGGTACGTTATAGTATCATGGTAACTAGTTCAGAAATACTAGATTGTATTATTAAATTCCCCAAATTAATATGTTATGCACATGATAATTTTTACAATGTCATATCTTGGAAACTGATACGTGTAGTAAAACAAAATGGTAGCTAGGTTGTAGGAAAACTGGTAAGTTTGTTTACCTTGGTTAGCTGATATGGAAACAAGAAATTTGCTTGGTTTGGTCCATAAGGTTTTAAATCTTCACCATTATCCATTTTTTGTACATGCAGTTTTGTCTGGGTGATGGAAGAAAATAGTAATTGAAATTATTTCATTTTCCTTCTTTATGCAACAGGTTTTTAACCAGCTGTAAGGGTGCAGATTTTCTATCATTACAAGTATGATCAAGTTGTTCTTTTCCAAATCAAGGCACAGTCTTCTAGTTTGTGTGTGAAAATTTCAGTATCTTTACTAGCTAGTTGCTTTTTTTTCTGTTGCGGAGGACCAGATGTTACCGCTATGACATGTTTGTTCTTCTGTTTGTGTACTACTAAGCCATGCTTCTTTGTAGTTCTTCATGGATAATATAAAAAACATGGGTGTTTTGTTCAATATGTTGCATGATTATTCATCATTAATGTAAAAAATAGGAAAAGTAGAGCAAAATCCGGTTGTTTTGTCATCAAATTATGTTGTTTCTGCAATTTTGGAACCATGGCAAATTTGAACATAAGAAATAGCCAGTAGGTTTGAACCATAGGGGGTAGCAGGTTTCAACCATAGGGGATAGTTGTACCGGGGTAGGAGGTACATACATGTGTTGCAGTTTTTTGTCACAATTTTTCGTTACATCTGAAGCCCCCTGATCTGGTAAGTTCTTACTTTCTTTCCTCATACGAGCTGCAGCAGAACCCTGGTTCTGCGGGGTGTTTTCTTGGGAAGAAAGAAGGTGGGGGATAGGGTTTTCATTTGTAGGACGAACTCGCCATTAGTTGGGCCGTTGGCTGGCCCGTTAACTTTTGTTACCCACGCGTTGGTGAAATCTCATGATCCCTCTAATGATTTTGGTGATGATAACAACGCAGGTATCCTCTCTCTAACAATGTTGTTTGAGTCTATGCAGCTGTTAGCCAAGATGATTATTGATAAATACATACAAAAGTTCAAAGATGAGTTCTAAAAATTGGATTTACTGCCACCGGATTTTTCACTGTCTACACCGGAATTTGCGGTGCTTATGGGGCGGAATTTCCGGCTCCTGCACCGGAATATTCCGGCCTCTCTGGCCATGTCAAAGGGATTGAGTTTTTCTCCCACTGCCCGCGCACAAAAACTGGGGCGGATATTTGCACCGGAAATTTCCGGGGCAAATTTCCGTCCCTCTGGTACTTAGCAGAAATTGGAGCTATCCCAGTTTCCCGCGCACAGAGAGGGGGGCGGATTATTGGCCGGAAAATTCAAATATCCGGCCTCTGGTCCTTAGCAGTTTTCGGGGCGCGGCTGCTGCCCGCGCACAGAGATGGGGGCGGTACATTGGGCGGAATTTTCCGCCCCCGGAAGATTCAAATTTCCGCCCCCCGGACTATTCAAATATCCGGCCAGGACACACCGGAAATTTCCGGTATTAACACCGGAATATTCCAGCCCTGGCACACTGCAACGGTCAGAAATTGGAGGAGCCTATAAATAGTTATCTTCTTCCTCTAGATAGCTAGTTCGTCCATTCCTCTCTCTCCTCCATTGTTGTAGAGCTCAAAACGCCCCGAGCTCCCTCCTCCTCCAACCAAAGTTGATGCCCTTCAAGGATCTCATGGAGGAGGACTAGATCTACCTTTCTACCAAGCCAGAAATTGTATTCCCACACCATACCTCTTGGGATCTTGTATTCTCTTGGTTGCTTTGTCATCCAAGGGAAACCCTAGTGCTTGTAGCTTCCACCTTGTAGCAAGAAGCTTCGGATTGTTGAGAGCCTCCATCTCACTTATGGAGTAGCCTCAACCACTTATAAAGGTTTGGTCAACGCCTTCAAGTCGACCTCATAGTGGAAACGAGAATCTCCCTCACCGGAGAAGCTCAAGGAGAACAAGGTGTGCACATCCGTGCTATTGAGGAGCGCCTAGGTGGCTCCCCATCTCTCCAACGTAGACGTACTTCTTTCAAGAAGGAACTATGGGAAACATATCCTTGTCTCTGTGTTTTTCACTTATGGTTATCTTGTGCCTTGCATTTACTTCTGTTGCTACTCGTTATTTGTCACATAGGGTGTCTATAGTTGCACATCTAGATAACCAAGTTATTACCTTTCCAAAGCCCCCACTAAAATTGAAAAAAAGGAGTAAAATTTGTAGGTCACCTATTCACCCCCCCTCTAGTTTACCTTTGTGTACTTTCAATTGGTATTAGAGCCTCGGCTCTTTTATCGGGCTTAACTGCCTAAGAGTATCATGGTCAACGGAGATGATCCCGAATCTTCTAAGGAAAAGCTCTCCAAAATGGCCGACACTATAGCTAACCTAGAGACAACGGTTTGTACTATCCAAACCCAATTGTCCAAGGTTAGATCTAGTGTAAGATCGGAGGTTTCCTCCATCAAGAAGATGTTGGAGAACATTATGGGTAAACCTAATGGGCCATCGAACTCTCCCCCACGTCTCCGATGAGGATAGTTCGGAAGAGGAAACGATTCCTGACGATTCCCAAATCGAGGAGAACATTGCCAAAGCTAAGGCTAAAGCCACACAAAAGGCTAAAGCCAAGGCAAAGGAGAGTTCCGGTGGCTCCAAGTCTCAAACGGCTAATGGTTCCGGGGTCCACGCACAAGTTCCACCTCCTCAAAATTATGACACCATTCACCCAATTGTTTCCATGCCACACATTCTTAATGTTGGACTTCCTCCCATGCTTAACACTAATGAATTTTCTTCTTGGAAGTTTGAAATGGAGTCCGATATTTCTAGATCGTGCACCGCATTGTGGAGGAGTGTGATTCATGGATTTCATCCGCATGACCCGAGCAACTTGACTCCAAGGGAGGATGTGGAATCTCAACTCAACAAGACTTCTCTCGTTATCATCCAGAAGGCTCTCCCAAGGGAGCATCTCACTCACATTCGTGGTTGCAAGACCGTCGAGGAAGCCTGGGACAAACTTGACACCTTGTTTCAAGGAAATGCTAGCATTCAATCGTCCAAGTATGATGTGGCCATTGACAACTCCGAGAACTTCGTCATGCAAGAGGATGAGACTCCCGAAGAGATCTATAGAAGAGTTGTCACTCTCGCCAACCAATTGAGAGACTTTGGAAAGGAAGAGATCTCTGATGAGTGGATAAAGAGGAAATTTGTCAAGGCCATCACACCCTTTGAGAAGAATCTCTCCACTAGCATCCGGACAAGAGCGGACTACAACACTCTCAACTCCATTGGTGTTCTTAGTGAGTTCATCGCTATCTCTCTATCACACAAGAGTGCGGATGATGCTCTAGCTTGCTCTAGAGGGATGAGAAGGTCACCCAACCTCGCGTTGAAGTCAAAGGAAATGGCTCGAGTTGATGAAAGTGAAGAAGAAGATGATGATGAGGAAGACTATGAAGACACCAATATGGGAGCTCACAAGTGCATCGCTCTCGCTATCCATGGATATTGGAAGAGATGGGAAGCTCACAAGGCCGGCTCTCCAAGACCTCCACGAAACAAGAACTACAAGAAGAAGGGGGAGAGCCCAAGGACATGTTACAACTGTGGTAGCGCAAACCATTTCGTGAAGGAGTGCCCCTTTGAGCCAAGAGAAGAAAACGAAGGCAAGATTGTTCGCAAAAACAAGGCCAAGGCTCCACAAAACAAGAACTTTGCTAGAAGAGTGCCAAGGGCCCTCTACGTTCAAGAATGGGAGGTTCTAGAAACCTATATCTCCAGAGATGAAGGAGAAGATGAAGTGGTAGGAGTGGCCCACGTCGCCGTTGCCACCGCGTCATCTCCATAGATTTCTTTATTTGAATCCCCCAATGAGATTGTGGCTACCCGATCTACATGTCTTATGGCAAAAGCCACTTCGGTATGCTCTCCTAACTCTAAGACCATTATCACTAACCCTCCTTCATTATTGGATTGTGTTGAGAATGTTTGTGAGGAGGATAGTGAGGCCAAAGAGTTAGGCATTTGGCTAGCTAGCCTCAAAGGTGAGACTAAGGAGAAAGTAAATGCCCTCTTACGGTAACTTGATGAGGCTAACTCTCTTGTAGAGGAAAAGGAGGAAATTATCATGACCTTAGAAAGCCATGGAGGTCACTCTTGAATGACAAAGAGCTAGAGAAGGCTCTTGAAAATGAGCGTTCCATTCGTGCCTCTCTTGAGGAGAAATTGTCTAGTCTTGAAGAAAACTTTGCCATGAGTGTCTCTAAGCTTAGGAATGATAACACACAATCTCTTGCTATCATTAAAATTCTTGAACATGAAGAGTTGAAGCTAGGAATTGTTCACGAGGAATTAGTTGCTAGTCATGAAAAACAAAAAAAGGAGTTCATGTCTCTTAAAGAAATTCATGACAAGCTAACCAAGTCTCGTGACAATCTCCTAGCTCAACAATCAAACAAGCAAGCTATGTCATCCTCATCTACTTGCATGAATACATTTCCTATGATCTCGTGTAGTGCAACTAATCTTGTAGGAAGTGAGAAGAATCTCAATGATGTGGCCCCTCAACAAGTCACAAATGGAAAGGAGGGACTTGGCTATGTAGCCAAGTCAAAGAAGAAGTACAAGAAGAAGAACAAGAAGAAGGTCACCTCTTTCTCACAATAAGTAAGATTTGTGAAAGAGGGAGAGGTGGCCAAGGAAAAGGAGACCAACACCATTATGGGTGGTGACACCTCTAGGGGGAGCACCAGTCATAATGACTTTGCCGGAAAATACAACCCATCTTATGTTCTTATGAAATCTAGAGATGGTCATGTGTATGCTAAATATGTTGGTACTTCTTATGGTGACGATTATCATTGGAGTATTTGGGTTCCAAAGACCCTTGTCGCTAACAAAAGAGGACTCATTCAACGATGGGTACCTAAATCAAGACACTAATCTTTTGTAGGGGAGCGCTTCCGGTTCGAGCAAATGCACGGTGGATAGTGGTGCATCCCAACATATGACCGGAAGCAATGACGCAATGAGTGATCTACATCCTCCATTACCTCATCTCAATTGCGTCACTATTGGTGATAACTCCGAACTAAAGGTATTGGGACGAGGCAAGGTAGAAATCTCAAATGACTTGTCAATTGAGAATGTTCTTCTTGTTGAGTCCCTTGGCTATAATCTCATCTCGGTTCTTCAACTTGCTAAAAGTGGTTTTACCTCGTTCTTTAATAAAGAGAATGTGATTGTCACTTGGGAAACGACTCTTAAAGTAGCTTTTGTTGGGCATGTCGAGAACGGCATGTATGTAGTGGACTTCTCTAAAGGAGACACATGTGCCGCGACATGCCTAATGGCTAAAGTTGATGTGGGTTGGCTATGGCATCGCTGGTTAGCCCACACCAATATGAGGACGTTGCATGACCTTCAAAGTGGCAATCATGTTCTAGGACTAACAAATGCTAAGTTTGCCAAAGATCGTGTGTGTTGCTCTTGCATTCTTGGGAAACAACATGGAGAAGCTCACCCAACCAAGAAAAACATCACCACCTCAAGAATCCTCGAGCTCATTCACTTGGAACTCTTTGGTCCTCTATCATATAATAGTCTTGGAGGCAAGAAGTATTGCTTGGTGATTGTGGATGACTATTCACGATATTGTTGGGTGTACTTCTTCAAGAGGAAGAGTGAGACTCAAAAGCGGGTCATCGAGTTCACCACTTTGGTGGAGCGCCAACACAATACGAGCATTATGGCTATCCGAAGTGATAACGGCTCCGAGTTCAAGAACTACACCGTGGAGGGATTTCTTAGCGAGGAAGGAATTGCTCATCAATATTCCACTCCGTACACCCCTCAACAAAATGGTGTGGCGGAGAGAAAGAATCGGACACTAATGGATGCGGCTTGAACCATGATTGCGGAGTTCTCTTCTCCTTATAATTTTTGGGCCGAGGCCGTCTCCACCGCTTGTCACGCTAGCAACCGATTATATCTCCGCAAGATCTTGAACAAGACCCCTTATGAGATTCTCACGGTCAAGAAGCCGGACGTTTCATACTTCAAGGTCTTTGGGTGCAAATTCTTCATCCGTAATAGGGGTAAACGGTTATCAAAATTCGTGACTAAATCCTATGAGGGTATCTTTGTTGGTTATGCCACAAATGCTCACGCCTATAGAGTCTACAACAAGTCCATCGGACAAGTTGAAGAAGCTATATACGTGGTGTTTGATGCGGATAATGGGTCCCAAGGGGGCCGTATAGATCATGGTGTTGTAGGAGATGAAATTCCTCCCATCGTCATAAGAAGAATGGGGATTGGTGAAATAATCCCCATTGAGGGTTACCTGATGACGGAGGGAGAAGGACTATGCTCCACTCAAGTGGAGACATTGACTACACCCATTGATACCCAAGCTACCCAACAAGATGCACCAAGCCCTCATGCTTCAAATCAAGGCCCAAGCTAACGATTAAGATCATTCGATCAATCAAGGCCAAGCTCATGATGAAGGCCAAGTTCACAATGAAGGACAAGAACAAGATTCTCATGGTGATGATACCACTTGACACATAAGGGATCCACCTCCCGTTGATGATCAACATCCAGGTGGACAAGACTCCGATGATGAAGGTGATGATCAAGTGCTATCCAAGGAAACTTTGGAGGAGATGCTAGCTCGTAGGGCAAAGAGAAGATTTGATAATCTTGCTCGTGCCGGTCATACGGAGGACATGATTCTTGGGCAAGTTCGTGGAAGGGTCGTCAGAAGGAGGCAATTGGCGGATTTTATCAAGGCTCATGCTTTCGTCTCTCATATTGAACCAAAGAAGGTCTATGAAGCTCTTGAAGATCAAGATTGGATTGAATCTATGCACGGAGAACTCAACAACTTCGAACGCAACAAGGTGTGGAAGTTGGTGCCAAGGCCCAAAGATTGCAAGAACGTCATCGGCACCAAGTGGATCTTCAAGAACAAACAAGACAAGGACGACATCGTCATTCGCAACAAAGCTAGATTGGTAGCTCAAGGCTTCTCTCAAGTAGAAGGTGTCGATTTCGGTGAAACTTTCGCTCCCATAGCTCGTCTTGAATTCATTCGCATCTTACTTGCATATGCTTCTCATCACAACTTTAAATTGCAACAAATGGATGTTAAAAGTGCATTTTTGAATGGTCCCATCCACGAGTTGGTTTACGTCAAGCAACCTCCGGGTTTCGAGGATCCCAACCACCCCGATCATGTCTATAAACTCGATAAGGCACTATATGGACTTAAACAAGCTCAACGTGCGTGGTACAAGCACCTTAAAGAGTTTTTAGTGGATCGTGGGTTCAATGTTGGTTTAATCGATCCCACCCTTTTCACCAAAAAGGTTGGGGGTGACTTGTTCATATGCCAACTCTATGTGGGTGATATCATCTTTGGTTCTACTAACATCGCATTCAATGATGAGTTTTGCAAGCTTATGACGGACAAATTCGAGATGTCTATCATGGGAGAGTTAGAGTATTTCCTTGGCTTTGAGATCAAGAAACATCCCGAAGGCACATTCATCAAGAAAGCCAATTATACTCAAGATATGCTCAAGCGTTTCAACATGCATGACGCCAAGCCTATGAAGACTCCCATGTCCACGACTATTGACTTGAAACCCGACCCGAATGGTAAAGAGGTGGATCAAAAGGTATACTGCTCCATGATTGGCTCCTTGCTCTACCTATGTGCATCTAGACCCGATATTATGTATAGCGTAGGTAAATGTGCAAGGTTTCAAGCCTCTCCGAGACAAAGTCATTTTGAAGCGGTTAAGCGCATCTTTCGATATTTAGTTCATACCCCAAACTTTGGTCTTTGGTATCCCAAGGGTTCAAGCTTTCAGCTCATTCGGTATTCGGAAGCGGACTATGCGGGCGAGAAGACGGATAGGAAATCTACATCCGGAGGTTGTCAATTTCTTGGTCGCTCATTGGTATGTTGGTCTTCGAAGAAGCAAAACTGCATTGCCCTCTCTACTACCGAGGCCGAATACATCTCCGCGGCTAGTTGTTGTGCTCAATTACTTTGGATGCGGCAAACATTGAGAGATTATGGCATCAACTTTGACAAAGTTCCTCTCTTGTGCGACAATGAGAGCGCCATCAAGATCGCCTACAATCCTGTTCTTCATTCCAAGACAAAGCACATTGAGATACGACATCATTTCATTCGGGATCATGTTGAGAAGGGTGATATCGATCTTTCCTATGTGGCGACCAAGGATCAACTCGCGGACATCTTCACGAAGGCCCTTGATGAACCAAGATTTAGGGGTTTGAGGAATGAACTAAATGTTATCGATGCGTCCAACTTCTCTTGAACCCTTGCATAATTACCTTCACTATATGTGCTCTCGAGTTTAGATGTAGGCATGGACATAGGGGGAGCGTAGTTCAACTCATGAACCAACACTCCACCTATCATGCGCAAAACAATCAAAGCTTCATGCATATCTAGTCATTTTGTGACTTAGTGTGATTAAACGTGAGTCATACTTTTGGGCCCAAGATACATCTTCACGGCTCCTTGGTACACACTCTAACACGGTGACTTCGGTCACCAACATTTCTCTTTGAATTTACGTTGTTTGCTTTTTGTTCGTGTTTTTGTGTTCATTGTCGTTGATTCATGTTTGTTTTGGAGGCTCACTTCTTGTTTCATTTTTCACAAAAAACTCAGAAGGCATGGGAACCCCGGAAATTCCTGCATAGGGCCCAGAAATTTTCAGACTCCCGACATTTGTCTCAGAAATTTTCACCCATTTCCAAGGTGCCCGCTCACAGAAGGCACCCCGGAAATTTGGGAGGAAATATTCGGGGCAAATATCCGGGGTCCCGGAATATTCCGTGCCTTAAACCCCAGAAATTTCCGAGGCTCGAGATTGACCGAAATCTTCTCCCAAATATCCAGCGTGTCCGCTCGTAGAAGGCACACCGGATATTTGGGGCGGATATTCCGGCCCAAATCTCCGGCCCCCGGAATATTCCGGTCCTAATACCGGAAATTTCCGGTCCTCGCGGCTGGGGGCTATATAAAGGCGACGGGAGGGGCATTTCCAGACTGTTTTCCCTCCCCTCGCCTCCACCCCGCCCCCAAACGCAGCCGCCGCCTCCGAGTCGTCCGGGAGGCCCCCTAGCCTCCCCTCCTCATCCTCTGATTGCTCTTTGCGGATCAAGAGACCGCACATCCCTTCCTCTCCCATGGATTCCGGTATGTGCTTCGTTTTCTCTGCAATCTAGGGCTATTGGTTGATTTGATCTCTTGTTATTTAATATTCCATGTGTTTTTGTGAGGAACGTCCATATACTAGTATCACACATACCCTAGTGTTCCTCTCATTACATATCCTCGTCGTTTTAGATTTGTGGCAGACCCCAGATTCAGATCTGATTCGAAAATTGCGAAGGCCGGAAATTTTCGCCCCAGGACCGGAATTTCCGCCCCCGGAAATTTCACCTGAGGCCGGAATTTCCGCCCCGGACCGGAATTTCCGGCCTGCCCTGAATCTCTAACTGAGATCTACTCTTTCACTTCAACAAGTTGTGAGCCCTCGTTTTGATCAGTTTTTGTTTGCTTTTTGTTGCATTTTCCTTTTCTTTTCTCGCAGATGGTTCAAGCTCTAGGCCTCCCAAGATGACTAGCTCACGCAAGAGATTCCGACACTTGAGGGAAGATGCTGAGGGCACGTTAGTTGATCAGGCGGAGACTCGCCGTCGTGAGAAGGACGATGAGAAAGCATATGAGCGCCAACGTGACGCTTCCAGGGCAGCTCGCAAGGCCAATAAGCAGCAGGGGAAGTCAGGTCTTAACTTGGCCACCATGTCGACCCCTGAATTCAAGGCATGGAGGGGCAAGTCCTGGTACACTGAGGGTCCTCAAGATCCAACCATCCACTCATGCTTCTGGCACGTTGAGCAGGAGACGCTCTTCAAGCAGGTGTACACTGTGATGAGCAAGCCAGTCTGTCCCATGAAATCCATAATATTTGCACACATGGCTGTCAATCCTGCATACTTCAACAACTCTGTCCAGCTGGCTGAACTTCTGAGTCTGCGTCCCCTCATGGAGACCAAATGCTCCTAAAACATCACCTTCATCCAGCAGTTCTACTCCACTCTGGTCTTTGATGAGTTTGAGGATATTGGGATGTCCTGGATGTTTGGCCCTCACTTGCTCACTGCCAACTTCCATGACTTTGCTGCCGAGCTCGGCTATCCGTTTGCTGGTCTTCACACCCCTCAGGGCCATCGCATGCATGTTCACGGGATGGAGTATGAGAAGAACATGTTGTCTAAGCTGTATGGGTCTACTGGTGTTATTGGTTCTGCAAAAGGTCTCTACCCCATTTATGACATCCTGTTGCGTATGTTTAGAGAGACTATTGCCCTGAGCGCGGGCAATAATGATGCTATTCGTGGTGGCCTGGTTAACCTCATGTATCACTCCTTCCTGAACTTCACTGAGGGTGACATGACTGATACTGAGCACCACAAGATTGATGTGATGGACTTCATCTTCAACGAGATCCACTTTGCTCTCTTCAACCGCAAAGTGCCCCCATATGCTCCTTACATCATGAAGCTCATCAAGTCTCGCTATCCTGCTGACCTCCGTGAGGACCTTGAGTTAGACTGTGATGAGCACAAGGATGTCATGCTGTACAAGAAGGCCGCCCACACTCAGCAGGCTGCTCATGATGTTGGTGCCACGGGTCAGGGTCACCGTGATCCTCGCATGCGTCCACCTCCTCCCAGCACCAAGAAGCGCTCATGGCTTGCTCGTGCCATTGAGAAGATGATGTGCATGAATGTGTGCATCCACAAGGAGAACTACAATGCCTATGTTGAGCGCCGCCACATCCTTGAGAACCAGCGCACCATCATGACTGCTCTCAACATTCTAGATGTGCCAGCTCCTCCTCCTCCCAGGATTCCATACAAGAACTGGAACAACCGCGACGTTGACTGGGATCTCGGAGTGGATGATGATGAGGACATTGCGACGGCTAGCGAGGAGGAAGAAGCAGATGATGACACCCAGGCCTAGAGATTGCTCTATGGGACGTAGTGCTCTCTTTTCTCTTTTTGGTATCCTGATGCCAAAGGGGGAGAAGATCTAGATGATTGCGGGGATTTGCTAGGGTGGGGTTTCGTTCTTCCTCGCCTTTTATCGTTTCGTGCGTCTTTTCGAACTACGTTATTCGTGGATTTGCTTGTGTGAACTATTATTATTAGGAGGCATGTCTCCTAGATATGCTATATGTGGTGTTTTACTTTTCATCGCATGCATTGTTAGTTTATTCCCTTGCAAATACCCGTGTTGTCATCACTCACCAAAAAGGGGGAGATTGAAAGATCATGATCCCTCTAATGATTTTGGTGATGATAACAACGCGGGTATCCTCTCTCTAACAATGTTGTTTGAGTCTATGCAGCTGTTAGCCAAGATGATTATTGATAAATACATACAAAAGTTCAAAGAGGAGTTCTGAAAATTGGATTTACTGCCACCGGATTTTTCACTGTCTACACCGGAATTTCCGGTGCTTATGGGGCGGAATTTCCGGCCCCTACACCGGAATATTCCGGCCTCTCTAGCCATGTCAAAGGGATTTAGTTTTTCTCCCACTGCCCGCGCATAGAAGCGGGGCCGGATATTTGCACCGGAAATTTCCGGCCCTCTGGTACTTGGCAGAAATTGGAGCTGTCCCAGTTGCCCGCGCACGGAGAGGGGGGCAGATTATTGGCCGGAAAATTCCGTGCCCGGATTATTCAAATATCCGCCCCCGGATAATTCAAATATCCGGCCTCTGGTCCTTAGCAGTTTTCGGCGCGCGGCTGCTGCCCGCGCACAGAGATGGGGGCGGAACATTGGGCGGAAATTTCCGCCCCCGGAAGATTCAAATTTCCGCCCCCCGAACTATTCAAATATCCGGCCAGGACACACCGGAAATTTCCGGTATTAACACCGGAATATTCCGGCCCTGGCACACTGCAACGGTCAGAAATTGGAGGAGCCTATAAATAGCTGTCTTCTTCCTCTAGATAGCTAGTTCGTCCATTCCTCTCTCTCTCCTCCATTGTTGTAGAGCTCAAAACGCCTCGATCTCACTCGTCCTCCAACCAAACTCGATGCCCTTCAAGGATCGCATGGAGGAGGACTAGATCTACCTTTCTACCAAGCCAAAAAAATTATTCCCACACCATACCTCTTGGGATCTTGTATTCTCTTGGTTGCTTTGTCATCCAAGGGAAACCCTAGTTCTTGTAGCTTCCACCTTGTAGCAAGAAGCTTCGGATTGTTGAGAGCCTCCATCTCACTTGTGGAGTAGTCTCAACCACTTGTAAAGGTTTGGTCAACGCCTTCAAGTCGACCTCATAGTGGAAACGAGAATCTCCCTCACCGGAAAAGCTCATGGAGAACAAGGTGTGCACATCCGTGCTATTGAGGAGCGCCTAGGTGGCTTCCCACCTCTCCAACGTAGACGTACTTCTTTCAAGAAGCAACTACGGGAAACATATCCGTGTATCCATGTTTTTCACTTGTGGTTATCTTGTGCCTTGCATTTACTTTCATTGCTACTCGTTATTTGTCACATAGGGTGTCTACTTAGTTGCACATCTAGATAACCAAGTTATTACCTTTCCAAAGCCCGGACTAAAATTGAAAAAAAGGAGTAAAATTTGTAGGTCACCTATTCACCCCCCCTCTAGTTGACCTTTGTGTACTATCAGTTGGCCACTCTATTTCATAAACAGGCAGGGTATTTGTGTATACAAGGTAATAACAAACAAATTCCATAGATCATATCAGATAATTTTATTTACAAATGCAAATATACTACTCCCTCCGATCCGAAATGCATACTAATTTCTACTCACCTCCCGACACTTATTAAGGATCGGAGGGAGTAGAATTGACACCATTTTATTTTTATTACTGATTACTCTAAGCAATTCATGTTATTTAGATACCAATTAGAGAGCACACACACATTTTGAAATTTTCACCTGCTTAAAAAAATTATTCATGAAAAACTAGTCTCGTTGGTTCGCTTTATACTCCAGAGGTTTCTATAAATATGCTTACTTAATCATTCCCTAGAAACCACATTTGAGATATCTGGAATATCACACTCTTTATAGATAAATAATATAGATTATGCATTTTAGTTTTTCTTAATATCTTTCATAAATATTCAATACTGAAAAAACCCAAAGATTATTTGTAATATTCAGGTATGAGTTTACACTATGTGAATAAATAGGGGAAGTATATTTTCAATACTATAACATGCTAAAAATGAGATAGGAAAAAGTTAAAAAAATTGTATAAAATGTATTTATTTGGATTCATCCCTGGCCTAGATTTCCATTGAACTGGCCCTGGCACTAGCTTATGCCTCCAGCATGTAAATCCGCATGGACTCTCCCCACTATTGGGTTTAGTTCAGAGAAGTTGTATTATGGAAATAAGGTATCGAGTCCTCTCCTCTTCCAAAGCTTTTTGCACTTTCTGAGATCGACCATAAAGATGCCAAGTACTACGGCAAGAAATAGGCCACCATGGCCATCAATGGATCCTAGAAGTTAAATTTTCGGATAGCGGCATTTATGCATTGGTAGAAAATTCCGGATCTCAATGGATGTAGATTTGGTCGATTCTAGGACTCCTCCTGGCCCCATCTACGATGACAAAATCTTGATACATAACCAACCCAGCTTGGTAAACCCCAGGTTACCATTCTCCATAGCTAGTAGGTTAAACTCACTTGTTCAGCTATAATCATGGTGTGGAGTATCTACCAGAGAGAGGGAATACCAAGTCAAGTCATACAATATAATGTCAATGTGTCTTCCTCATCTTCTTAAATATCGTCTTCATCATACTGAATCGTGAAGTACATCTTCTCATCAAATAAGACTGGGAGTTTTCGGGACATTTGCTTCTGATGGAAGCTGCAGAACAACCGAATGGTGATGTCTCTATTTTATATCTGATTTTTCTTTACCATTTCCCTTGGTTTTATACTATTTTTTATACCATTTTAGATATTTTTTCTGCACTAACCTATTGACAAGATGGCCAGTGCCAGTTTCTATTTTCTGTTATGTTTGTATTTCAGAAAGTCCCCGCAGAAGAAGTCCAAGAAAATCCGGGATAGGGCCGAAAATGATTTTCCTCATTGATACAAAGAAGGAGTCCAAAGGGGAGCCACCAGGGACCAATGCGACCTGAGGGCACAGGCTGACCCAGGAACGCGCCCTCTACCAGCCTGCCCCCCTTGGGCCATCCCCAGAACCCCCTTGGATATAAAAAATACTTTGACCTAAAAACGTCAGGGCGGTGCCTATTTTCCAATAAATCCATCCAGAGCCAATGTCATCTCGAAAGTGCAATCTAAGTCCTGGTTTGGCACCATGTCGTAAGGGGGGAATCTATTGGTGTACATAGCAGAATTTAAAAAATTCCGTCCTCCGTAGCACACAAAATCTACTATCAAGGTACAAGCAAGGTTAGATCTGATTCTTACCGACATGGAGCGCGGAACGAGTGTCAGTGATGATGTCGTGGTGTCTAATGAATAGTCTTATGGCTAAGCCTAGCGTTGGGACTATTGCCGATTCCTCATATCCCAGTTTCTGGATCCAACAGAGTGAGGGTCTCAAGTGTTACCCCTCTGAGAGGTTGCACACATATGTCCGTCAAAGTCGTACAACGCTTCTCCATCAAGGGCTAATCGTGACAGGTTCACAATTTATGTGGAGAGATCCCAACACATGAGAAAGAGCTGGAGAGAGATTAGAGACATGTCTAACCAAGAGATGATGATCATCTCCCAATTATAAGAATCCTTAAACCAATTAGAGGGTCTCTAATTAGAAGCTCTAATCCAATTAGAGATATTCTAATTATAGGCTATAATCCAATTAGAGAGGTTATAATTAGAGGCTATAATTCAATTAGAGAGTCTCTAATTAGAGTCTCCAATTCTAATAGAGAAATAGAGAGAGAGAGAATCCCAAAAGCCAATTGTGCGTTCCTCAAAGGAGGAGGGGTGGGATTATATAGGTGTCCTCAAAGGAGACCTGCCATGGGGCGAGGTCGGTTTGGGAGCCTCAAGGGAAATCTACACCACCTCCCCTAGGTAGATCCGGA
The DNA here is from genome assembly GCA_028641055.1 of Alopecurus myosuroides. Taxonomy (NCBI): domain Eukaryota; kingdom Viridiplantae; phylum Streptophyta; class Magnoliopsida; order Poales; family Poaceae; genus Alopecurus; species Alopecurus myosuroides. Next base: position 554,250,507 of record CM054058.1, read on the forward strand.
TTGGACTCCTTTTGGAGTCCAACTCTCTCTCCACTTCCCCTTTTTATTTTTTTTCCTTTTGATTTTTGATTTTTATCCTTTAATAAAACATGGAATTAATTTGGGAGAGTCAATGCGCCTTGACTAGGAGCCCTAGGGCCCACCAGCCAACCCCATTACATGGGTGCGGCCATGGGGGCAATTATGCACCGCTCCTGCACTTGCCCCTTATTGGTCTTCCCCAAAACTCTTCCGGAACCATATGAACCTTTAGATAAAAGCATCTACTCTACCTAACGATGTTATTCATATATTATAACATCTCCCGGACATATCATACCCCTCTACACTTGCTCCATAAAGCATGCAAAGTATTTCTCTCTGACATTAACTTCTCCGAAATGACTCTGATTGACACCAGACCTGTTTCTGTGATATCATAACGACATCGACCATTAGTTAATGATGCCAAAAATATATTTATGACATCTCGGGACATCCCATGTCCTCTGTATTCTTTCTTGAATATTAATTCTATCACGCCGAATTACCCGAATGATACCCGCTCTCCTCCAGACCAACCAATGCAAACAACAGACTTTGACGATTTGAGTGGGTGAACCCTACAGGTTAACTAGTAGACATGATTGGAAATCCATTTTCTTAATCAATAATCAACATTGTGACTGTGGACGGCCATAGTGATTCCTACAACTAAGAATATTATGATGAGATGTTTCTCACATAGATATTTAGGGTGGTGTTACAAAAGTGAATACGACTCAATGAGATTTTGTATATCTTCAAATAATATCGTGAGATGTTTACTCACATATGAATTTGTAGCGGAATTACGAAATCAAATATTTATTGATTTTAATTCAGATTATGACTCTTCAATTGATAATATTGTATGTTACATAATTATCAACATTGGAGTATTATGAGTGGACTCTGCAGTATGTTGTTATGGATAGTTGCAATACAATGTGAGAAATTGTGGATTGCAAGTTATAAGATAAAAGTCATTCGACTTAGTGAGGTTTCAAAAGATGGTATGATAGTTCATTCATAGGCACTTGAATTATTAATTCTACCATGGAACCATATTTATACAACTGCAATTCCTAAAAAATTCAATTCAAGTTTATCACAAGTTGATGAGATCAAAAGGTGAGAGACAATGGTCTAAGGAAGCACATGAAAAGTGTGAGTAACACCGGATTTCCATGGGTGTTATGGAATCATACTAACTAGAGTATTATTGACTCTAGTGCAGGTCGGAGACTGTTGGAGATATGCCCTAGAGACAATAATTTCTACCTCCATGTTTAGAATTAAGTTTATTTCATCATGCTACAATCGCTATAACACTTGAAAAGTGAGTTTTCGAAGGAAAATCTTAGTGCGGGTGTGAAGATATAAACAAACAAGAGTTATAAACTTGTCTCTAAGATTACCTTATGGTTTGTGAGATGATCACGTTTTCCTAAGCATTGAATTTGAGAAGGTCTAGCGAAACATAAGAGTTTATTGTTAGGGTAACAATAGTCCTTAACCGACCCAAGTATACGATCTTGCTAAAGAGACTAAAAAATTGTAATGTATTTAGCAAATTACATATGAAGTTTTCATTGGCTATAATTCCTATATGATAAGAATATCTAGTGACCACACAATCGACAGTTATACTTTGGATGTCTTCAACCGTCCAACCATAAGAGGGGGGTCATAACATTGACGCCGGGTATAATCTAGAGAGTGTAATGGAACTGAAATCGTCCAAGATTGGTACTTAACTCCTCCTGGCGACTGAGAGATACATTCTATGGGGCCTCTCATTATCAATAATATCAACCAATCTTCTGGCCAAACACATTTTGATTTACCACAAGGATATCGGGCATATGGATGAGAAAACGAGGACGATATTGTTATGAGTTTATATGTGTCATGATCAAATAGTAGGATTAGACTGGATCATATAGTCTCACCTCATGAAATTTTTGGTGTCATGAAGTAATGTTATAAGTGAAATGAGTAACTTGTAAGGTTCTCTTGTTCTTCGTGAACACACACAAGCCATCATGGGCGTCCAAGGCTCTGTTGTTGGTTATTATTCGATAATTTTCCAAACATGGTTTTGTGTTATCGCGAGTTCTCGTGTCACACGCTTAATCCATGCCAAACTTTAGTTGAGAGGATAAATTTTTAATACCTTTTTATGAATGTTGGATGTCAATACGATGTCATAGAAACAAGTCTAATATCAACCTGAGAGGTTTCGGGGAAGTTACTATAAGATAGAAATAATGTCGGTGGTAGGAAGAATTTTATATGAGAGAAAACCAAGGAAATGATATGTCCCGATATGTTGGAAATATGTTTTAATCATCATTAGATAAGGTTAATTATTTTATCTATAGGGTTCATATGGTTCCGAAAGAGTTTCGAGCAAAAATTCGGAGGGTGGGTGTGCCGGAGGGGGGGAAGGTTTGCCCCATGGCTGCACCTAGTATGTGGAGGCTGCCAGTGGGCCCTAGGGAACCAAAATGTGCATTGCTCCCCCTGCAACTTCCTTATTTTGGTTGAGAGAGAAAAAGAAAAAACCAAAGGGAAAAGGAAAAGGGAGGGGGAGGTGGAGTTGGACTGCCATAGGTGTCCAATCCGAATTGTGATAGGAGGAGGCGCGCCCACCTTGATGGTGCGGCCACCTCCTTGTAAATTGGGAGTTGGTCTCCCTCTCCCCCAAGGAAAGACTCCCCTCCCTCCAAATATAAAAAAGAATCCAAGGCCTCAAGGCAAAACACACAATCTGCTCTCAAACCTCTGTCTCTCTCTAGTAGCATTAGAGGGTCTAATTAGACTGTGTAATTAGATCCCTCTAATTGGATTAGAACTTCTTCTAATTGTGGTTTTGAGGTGTTCTCTCCCGATTAGACCTAGCTCTAATTCTTATTCACTCTCATGTTGAGAAATTTTCAGAATCATATAGCCTTAATCACACTTGATTAGAGCTACCAATTAGCAACGCCTAAAGGTTGTCTCTCTTCGTCGGTGCCGAGTCCTGGACGGTGGACTGTTGACGGGTTGACACGAGCATATGCGTGCACACCGTAAGAGGGATTACACGTGTGATCCTTGAGAATGGAAGCTTAGAGACATCCTTAAAACTAGGCCTAGTTGTGAGGATCTAAGATTGCTCAGAAATCGTCCACGACTACATCAATTCTGCTGCACGGTGAGTGGTGATACTGGATCATTGCATGTATTGGCATGCTTCATTATCTGCATAGTGATCTTGGCAGTTACGTAGGGAAAAAAATTAAATTCTGCAACGTACACAAGTAATTCTTCTACTATATACTCTCTGTTACTCCCTCCAATCATGTCCTTCCTTTTCCAAGAGGCTCCAACCACATTGAATATATTAGAGATTATGTAAAAGAAATATGAAATATCACCATTTCTCTTTGAAACTGCCACTATAACCAGCTGGAGCTAGTGAGCAAAACAATGCACATAATATGCCGATCTATTCTCTTCCAGAATTGTAGCTTTCAACCCGTTTAGTTCACTCCACATGTTGCTTGCGGCATCATAGCACTGACCTCAAATCTGTTATAAAGTTAATCAATTTCAGCGAACAATTTTTCAAGAACTGATTTAAGACATGCTGCCATGGTTTCATTCATTTATACAAGTCCAACTAACAACTCCAGAATTAGACCATGATTGTCAACATATCACAAAACCACGGGCATTTGTTCTTTTTCGGAGACATCCGAAGCTTCGTCAATCAACAAACTGAACGCAACACCACTAATATCTTCAAAAGTATAATTGAATGTTATTTGTAAAATAAAGAATAGCAGTACTTCTTATTTACCTTTGCATAATAACTGATAATTTTGTTTTGAATGTCAAGAGAATTCCATTTGCAATTTTTGGGAGCATTCTTAAGGACTATATTTCTTACTTCCTCATTTTGATTTTTCAATGTCTCTAACAGCTCTTGAAATTTCACCTTATAGTTTGATTCCTCCAATTCATTATTGTCACGAAAAGCCAAACCTTGATATAGCAAGTATTTAGCAGATTCAACAAAAGTATTCAATCAAATACGATTTTTATTTTTTGTGATATCAGTTTACTTGTGCGGTCTTGATTCATTAGAGCATCACATCTGTTAACATCTACATTATGAAATCTATTAACAACACCCACATGTGTATCTAGTCTATATTTCTTGTTCTAAGTAGACCAACCATCAACAACAAATGCATCATTTCCACATTGGCCATCAACACGGTCTCTAAACAGGTAGAAACATAAGCAAAATACCCTATCCAACTTCTCACTATATTCTAGCCAACCATGATATTTGTTAATTCAATCGGGGTTAAATTTTCGTGGGTATCCGGCGATGAGTTTCTGCGGATATTTTAAACCTGGTTGCTTCCTGTAATGCCCTCTAGTTAGATATATCCGCCTTAAGTCAAGATGTTTTTTTTATTTTTTATTGAATGCATAACAAATGTTGGTGGCCATGATACATTAAGCAGTGATTTTGTTTTAGTGTAGGCGGGGCCATGTGGGTCGATTACTGTGGCATCACACGAGCGAAAGTGGGTGACGGGGTCGAGAAAGAGAACTCCGGTTCCACTCCATCCGGAGTCGGGGCAATCAGTTCAGCCGTGGAGTAGATTGGGCAGCGGTGGCGGGAAGGCGCGGCTCGGGCGGGAGACGAGGCTGCCCCGGTAACTTTCGGTCGGTTACTACACAACATAACTAGACTTCATGGCCATGGAGACTCACCTAAACCGATGAATTCAAAGAAGAATACCATCGCCACCATGGTTGCAGTGTGGTGAGCTCGCTGCCGTCACACGGCGGCTGGAGCCGAGGATGTACTCGGAGGAGTTGAAGACGAAGCCGAAGACGAGGTGGAACACCTCCGAAGTCCGAACCTATAAACATGCAATGTATATCGGCCAACGGTGTGAAGGAGGCAAGCCGGGGTAGGGCATGGTGTGGCAATCCAGAGGAGGGGGTGTCCAAGAGGAGGCCTAGGTCGGCGGGCAAGCTAACCGGGGAGCCGCACAGGCGATGCCGACGGCTAGCCGAAGCCACATCGAATAGTTTGCTTTGTCTATAATTCGGAGCTGGAACAGATGTCGGATGCTCTGCTTCCCCTACTCTGTTCTCTAGTCTTCAACACGGAAACGGTATCGGCAAACACATGACAGGAGGTTCCCGTCACTTTCTCATCTTTAACGCGCAAACGCTTGACTTGACTTCTCCTCAAGTTGCTGCTTCTGCCCTTTTAGCCTCTACTGGGACCTTTTAGCAAGGAGACGACCGCCGTTTTCTGCCTAATCAAATGTAAGAAAACCATCGCATGGTCTGTTCGACAATAATAATAGAAATCTCTAATTTAGAAACATAGAGATAAACATTAGATGGTACACGTAACAAACTTCGAACGCCCGAAAAGGGGTACTTCACCATCTACACTGCATATGCCACCAGAGCATGAATGAAAAATCTAAGAAACCAAAGACCGGTGTGATTCATCTGTACAAAAAAAGGCAATTGTGCCTCCACTTTTATTGACACTTGGATTTTCTTACAAGACCCATCATGCCAATTCGGTGGGGAGGGAGGGGGCGTGGGTGGGGGGGGGGGAGGGTTTTTCCAAGAGGAGGCGCATGTCATTGGGCAAGGCAACCGGTGATGTAGACGACTAGCCGAAAATCCGAGATCTAAGATTGGGCAACGACGGCGCAAATACGTTGTTTCCTTCTTGAAGGCGTTGTTTTCGGAGAAGCTGAACATCAGGGCTGTTCTAGTGGTGGTTATGTTGCTGCTGTATTGATTGGAACTCTGTAGAGGAGCTTTTTTCTTATTTTTCTTTTTAGTTTTCTATATTCGGCTGTGTGCATCCGATATACCATGTTTGTATTGAGTTGTCGCAGAGTCTGAGTGTAAATATATACTTCTTATCTAAAATAAAATGTCGCCTAGTTTGCTTTCTCTAGTTCGTAGTTCGGGATGCTCTGCTTCCACTGCTCCGCCCAACACGGAAACGGTATCGGCAAACACATGACAGGAGGTTCCCGTCACTTTCTCATCTCTAACGCGCAAACGCTTGACTTGACTCCCCCTCAAGTTGTTGCTTCTGCCCTTTTGGTCTCTACTGGGACCTTTCAGCAAGGAGACGGCCGCCGTTTTCTGCCTAATCAAATGTAAGAAAACCATTGCACGGTCTTGATTCCATGGTCTTTTAGCTAATGATAATAACAGAAATCTTGAATTTAAAAACATAGAGATAATGTTAGATGGTACACACATCACAAACTTCGAATGCAGCCCGAGAAGGGGTACTTCATCATCCACACTACAGATGCAACCAGAGGCATGGAAAATCTAAGAAACCAAAGACCGGTGTGATTCATCTGTACAAAAAAAGGCAATTGTGCCTCCACTTTTATTGACACTTGGATTTTCTTACAAGACCCAAGAAGGAAGAAAAAAAGAACTTTTGGAAATGCTAGAAAAGGTGAAGTTGCCACCCCCAACATTATACAAGACGAGCGACAGACCATCACCATGGACGCCCAACACCTACTTAAACCTTAGAAGCTGAAGAGCTAGAACAAAGTTGACGAATTAAACCAAAGAATTTTGTTGCACTAATCGACTTGACCGAATCGCCTCTTGTTCGCTGCTCGCGGCCGGATGCTTGAGCACAAGGCTCGGCGACGCAGCGAAGGGCCGCTCAAGTTACTGACCTGACCTGGACACACACACACATACACCTTCTCGTGTAGACAGACACGCATTGCGGCACGTACGTACTAGTGGTTTGGTTAATGTACAGCTTCAGACAATTTGGCAGGCGGTCTTGGTCCTGTCATACGTCGAAGTCCTGGAAGGAGAAGTTGCTCTGGCCGGAGAGGTCGTCGACGATCGGGAAGTCCATGTCCGGGTTGCCATGGAGCCAGAGCGGCGTCGCTGGAAGCGGCGGCGGCGCGGCCGGCCCTGCGTCTGAAGAGAGTTTCCAAAATAACGCATCAGAATAAATTCAGAAGAACAGAGCATATTTTTTAGGACCGTACAGAATCATCTGGTCGGATGATGCTTACTCTGCAGCATTGGGAGGCTGGTGCTGCTGTGGCTGGCGCGGAGGAGCATGGCGGCGGCGCCGTTGTCGGCGTCCTGGAGGAGGCTGCCGCGCTGCTCGAACGCCTCCAGCAGCAGCTGCTGCACGTACGCCGCCTGGGCCCTGTTCAGCAGCTGCGGCGCGCAGACGGCGCCGCCGACCTCGATCTTCACGAGCTGGCAGATGGAGCTCACGTACACGGTCACGCCGCCGGGCTGGGCGCCGTACGCGTACACCTTGTCGCCGGCGTCGCACGTCCTGGCGTGTCTCGTCGTCACGTCCCACATCCGGTCCGTCATGCCGTCGCCCAGCATCTGCGGAAGAGAAAAAACAGAGCAATCAGAAGCCGAGCCAGACCTGCCGATCTGATGAAGAAGGAAGGTAGCCGTGGGAAGTTAATTAATTACCATGCGGAGCACGTCTGGCTTGACGTTGAGCACCTGCAGGAACTCCCCCACGGTCCGGACGCCGCCCTGCGTCAGCTTCCGGTGGAACGCTCCCTCCTTGCCGATCTTCTCCAGCCGCCACACGTCGTCGCCGAGCGCCGGAGGGTAGTGCTTCCGGTACACTGCACAACAAAAACCACACCTCGTCAGAACCGTCGTCCACGCACGGTAAATCGATGGAGGAATTCGTCGTCGATGGACGTACGTTCGCCGCGGTGGTCTCGGACATTGAAGGCCTCGGTCATGGCCTCGGCAACCCTGGCCGCGTCGTAGCCGGTGCCCGGCACGACGCGCGCGCCGATGCGGAACTTGCGGCACCGCACCCAGGACGAGTTGTCCGTGAACTGCAGCTCGCCTACGGCGGCGCGCCCGTCGCGCATGGTGAGCGCGACGTCGCCCGTGAGCAGCGGGCGCTTCCCGGCGCGCTCCTTGACGATGCCGTGAGCGAACTCGGCGGGTGTCCAGTCGTCGCGGAGCACAGTCGCGGGCGGGAAGTCCCCGAAGAGCGGGACGAGCTCGACGCGGAGGAACTGCGGCACGTTCCGCGACGGCGAGCCGGTGTCGGCGTCGAGGAGGACCACCTGGAGCGGGTTCCCGTTCACGTCCTCGATCTTGCTGCCGGTGAAGATCGGGAGTTGCGGCGGGTTGAGGAACGCCAGCCTCAACGCCGGCCGCGGTGAAGACAGGTGCGGCGGCGGCGAGGTCTCCGGTGACATCCCCTCCATGTACCGCGGGCTACGCAGCAGCCCCGCCTGCAGCTCCTCCTGCACCTGCCATCAGCAAGAAACAGAGCAGTCAGAACCACAGTCGATTCGTTCCCAAGAAACATAGCAACGGTTTCAGGGAACAGAGCAAGCGATGATCTTGCTTTGCGTACCACTCGGCGCAGGAGAGGCTCGAGCAGTATGAACACATTCTGCACCTGCTTCATCAGCATGGCTTCCTTGATCACCCTGGAAACCCAAGAATCAGCAAAAGGAAACTCCAAACACATCGATCCGCGGCGAGATGGAAGGAAGCTATGGCTCACGTGGAGAAGGAGGGGTGGCGGTCCATGCGCTTCTCGCGGGGCTGGTCTTCCTCGTTCTCGAACCCGTCGGGGAGCCGCTTCGCCGCCGCCATGATCGCCGGCCGCTCTTGTCCAGGTGCAGGAAGTACTAGTGTCTCTTTCTTCGTCTCTGATTTCGTTGGGAGAGAGAGGAAGGGAGGATGGATGGATGGGGTGAGGTAGTTTGGCTCGATGGGAAGGAGTGGTCGGCGAGTTTATATAGGCGGCGGGATGATGGCGGGAAGATTCCTGGAAGGTGTGAGGAAGAAGGCCCGCCTCAGTTCGGAGTGCCCGAGCCCGAGCCCGAGAGAGATGTCAGAAACTCGCATGGTCAAGTCACGCTCGAGGCGCGTCGTCTGCCTCCGACGAGGCACTCCGGCAGACCCTTTTGGTTTGCGCCGGCGACGGATGGCGAGAAGTTGGCAGAAATGACAATACTAATTCTCGGCGCAACTTTGTGGATTAAGGTACTCCCTCCGCATCCGATTTAATGGTCGGAGTGACATGCAAAATTTTGCCTACACCTTAGGTAAACCTGCGCCAATTAATTCGGATCGGATCTGGATTCAGTTTTGTTGCTCATGAGTTAAGAAAAATGGTCATCAGAAAATTTTGTGAGGCACAAGATGCACCGAATAGCGAGGGAAGTTCACAAATGCTGCCCAGGCGTTAAAAGTGATTATACCTAATGCTAACAATTCATTCCAGGCATTATATGTGACCCATATACCATATACTTATGATACTACTCACTCGGATTTATATTAATTGTCGCTCAATCAGATGTATCTAGCGCTAAAATATTTATAGATACATCCAAGTCGTCAAAAACTAATATAAATTGAATCGTATACTAGTGTCTTGGCGCTAGTAGCATGTGACGCCCCGAGATCGGGCACTATGCAGATTTCAGCATTCCCGCCAAAATCCACATAATAACCGATTTCGGGTTGCCACTTGTGATAACATTACAACAGTTCACGAATAATCCACAACAACAACAGATGAGGTATATACAAGACGACTCAATCGAGTCAAGAATACAACTGGTACAATACAAAGATCCAAATAACAGCGGAAGAAACAACATAGCGTCCGACTACGGACAAGATACAAATTGGACTAAGAGTTCTGAAGATAACCGATGGCGTCCAATCCCTGGCCAGGCCAAGCCGGAGGGATTCCCAAGCTAACGTCGTCAGACTTCAAACCTGTTGACTGCAATGTGGAATATGCAGCCACGAAATGGATTCGTGGGTCAGTACTATTAAGTATTGGCAAGTGGATAAACCATACTCACAAGATACCAGCGTAACCAATCATCACAAGATACAAATACTTTGGGTACAACGGAAAGGAAGGGATTATTGCAAAGGAGCGGCAGCGGGCTGCACTAACTAACTACAGAGACGCGCTACAACATCCGGCTAAGAGAAAGGGATAAGATAGCGTATCAGAACCAACTAGAACTACTCACCAAACAATACCCATCCAATGTTACCCCCTACTAAGGAAGCAACCCAAGGAAACTCACACGGTTGATTAAGGTGACATCCATTTTTCTGGTGGAGGTAATCTATATTACTAGTCAAGTTATCATCGTTAAGTGTAACTTGTCTGAGTACTTGTTAGCCAGCACTTTCACCAAGTCATCCATAACCGCGGACAACACGGCTTCTCGAGAAGATTTAACCCTGCAGGGATGCACCAATTTGGCCGTACACGTAAGAATGACCCGCCAGATGGAAAGGCCCTTCCACCAAGCAAGGCACTCAACACAACCCAACTCTTCTTCGCATCAAGCCCAAAGAACCCCGTGCAATTGAGCGCACGGCTAATCAAGCCCCACGAAGAAAAGGGGACCCTCATAGCACTCTAAGAACGTGTCTCCCTAAATGCCGACTACAAAAGTCTAGAATCATAAGGCTAGAATAAAGGCAACGGGAAAAATCGGTAACAAGTGATGAAAGACAGCCATAGGTAGCAAGTGAGTATACTTGCCTGAGATCCAGCAAGTAGAGGTGCATCCGAAGAACTTGTCGTTGCTCACATCATCTCAACGTCCTATCCGTGAAGAAGCAATGAACTAGAACAAACACCGGATGCAACAATCACTTCTACGGAAAAAGATCCAGCATGATCCTATTTTATATGCATGACAATTAATTGGTGCATCAAAGTAAACCAGTTGACATGGTAAACATATTTAAATGGGCCCATATGCAATTTGGATTGCATATGGAAAAACCCATGAATTAATGTTGAATTAAATGGTCTACAAATAACCATCATGTGAAAGTTGATTAGAATGATGCATGGATGATGAAAACAATAAGAAAACAACAATAGTTTCAGTTTGATATGTTGTTTACCAAGTTTGGAATTTTTATTTATTAAGTTATGAAATTTGGCTTCTTAAATTAGTTACACAAACATTTATTGTTTTCACCCATTTTAATTGTTCAAAATAGATAACAAAATTCATATTTGGAAAGAACACAAAATTTTAGATGGAAAACATATTTCATTTGTTGAATTTGGATTTTAGATGAGCAAGTTATTAAATTGACAATTTTAAATGCATTAATTAAGAAATAGTTGTTTTCAGCAATTTAATTTATTCAAAAATGGAAAACAAAGTTTATACTTGCAAAGCTCATGAAAAATGGGATGGAAAACATATTTTACTTTTCAAATTTGGAGTTAAAATGAATTAGTTATGATTTATGCAATTAAATCAATTTAAATTGAGCCGGAAGCCCAACATCTAATTTAGGAGGTTCGAGTTATTTATCTACCCATCAAGATTAAATGTTGTTTAACATGTATAACAAGATATCGACGAGCTACACAAGTTTAAATGGAACCGGGACTAGATATATAACATCCCAACACATCCCATATTTAATTGTTATGTGATT